>QLTV01000775.1:1035919-1083951 GCA_003457575.1 Thermophis baileyi | reverse complement strand
ATTCCATTCCATTCCATTCCATTCCTCTCTCTCTCTCTCTCTCTCTTCTCTCTTTCTTTTCTCTCTCTCTCTCTCTCCCTTTCTTTCTTTCTTTCTTTCTTTCTTCTTTCTTTCTCTTTCTTTCTCTCTTTCTCTCGGCAGTGGGAGAAGGAACAAAGTGCTCTGGTAGTGCGGCCAGCTGGATGCGGGGAGCGGGACCCGAGGCGGAGGGCAGCTTCCGTCGGGCCCGGTCCGGTGGAAAGATCAGCCCCTCCTGGTGCCTTCAGGGGTACTGGGGAGCCCTTGGCCATCCACAGCGAGGACACGCCGGCGCTGCCACGACGCTCGCCCATCTCAGGCATCCAAAGAGTGGAGGAGGAGACATCCAGCCATCACGGGCGGTTTCGGTGCCCGCCCGGGCGAGACTGGCAATGGATGCTCAACCAGCGAGCGCAGGGCGCCTGATGCCTCCCTCCTTCCCCATTGCCACGGCTGAGCCTAGCGCCAGGCGGGAGATCCCCCCAACCAACCTTCTCCACGGCCGGGCATCCGCCTCCCTCCCCCATGAGCGAGGAAGGGGAAAAAGTTGGGAGCTGTTTCTTCTTGGGAGAGGAGGAGCCAACGAAGTCGGAAAGCGACTGATCAGGGAGCCAAAGAAAACAACCGGCAGACAATTCAAAGCTGATTCTGCCCCAGATTGGCATCCCTGCAGGGCTCAGCTGGCTGTCAATCATTCTCCCCTCCCAGCCACTCACTCACCCACCCACCCACCCATCCACTTTGCGGCAGGGCAGTGGGCAGGTTGGAACTCCCATGCGCTCGCGGGAGAGAAGAATGAGGGCAAAAGGAAAAGAAAGGAGGTGGGGACTCCCCGAAGCCATCCATGCGTGGCTCGCCAGACAGAGTGGGAACGAGACACACAGGCATGCACGCCCCACATCGACCCGTGCTCAAACAAAGCCTCGCCGGGTGGCTGAGCACAGCCCCTGCAGTGCACCCAGCAAAGCAAGCGAGCGAGCAGGTGGGCGCTCCGTCATTGTTTGCTCCCCTTTGGCCCCCCTTGCAGCCCTTCGCTGCTGCTGCTGCAGTGGGCTGGGGGAACGTTAGGGTCACCCCGATGCGGGGAGAAAGAAGGGGGGACAGGGGGGCTGGGGGAGAGTGCCAGATCCTTGGCCCCGGGAGGATGGCACGCCGGCGGGTCAAAGCAAGGGTCGCTGCCTGGCTGGGTCGAACCGGAGAGATGCCGGCGGGCAAGGGGAAAGCCTCTTTCGGGCTAGGCTCTGCCCCGCTCCCAGTTTCATCCTCTGAAGCTTCCCGCAGGAGTGGTTAGAGGACAAACGGGCGAGGTTGGATAGCGAAGTAGCACAAGGCACCCGGGGAGGAGGCGAGGCTTGAAGGGGAGAGCGAGAGACAAAGCAGCCTCGGCCGCCACCACTGCTGCACTTACCTCGGCCCGCCAGGCACAGCAGCAAAATCCCCGCCACGGCCACCAAAGGTGAGTGCCTGCAGCTCCATGCCGACCGCATCCTGCCGTGCTCCCTGAGACCGCATGTGCAGCCCCGGGACATCTGCTTGCCGTCCCGGAGCGCCGCCATCACTGCCCCTCTCAGGCCCAGAGCAGCAGCAGCTGTGTCTCCACCAAGGGCCGCCCTCCCACCCACTGCCTGGGCCAGGCTGGACACCGACCTTGGAAGGCAAGCGGGCATGGGGGACCGCCGGGAAGGCTGCTAGCTCCCTTCCCCGCAGCCGGCCGGTGCCGACATGCTTGCCTGCCTTCCACGCGGCCTTCCGCTTGCCTGCCTTCGCAAGCTGGCCACGGGGACACCGGGAAGGCCACGTGGAAGGCAGGCAAGCATGTTGGGGCTGCAGGCCGCGGGGAATGGAGTAGGGAAGGCAGGCTGGGATGGGGGGGCAGGGGCAGCTAGGTAGGCCGTGACTTCGCAGGCTTACCTGGCAGGTAGTTCAAGGGCGCAGCGCTTCAGGCAGGCAAGCTGCAGAGCAGAGAGTGGGCAGGGCGAGCGAGCGGCGACCGGGGGATGGGTTCGGGGGCGTGGCCAGCCAGCCGTTGCTACCGGTTCGGCGAACCAGGCCACATGTTCGCTAACAGTTCTTCCGAGCCGGTCCGAACCGGTAACATTTCACCCCTGGATGCAGCCCTTCAGGCAGGCAAGCTGCAGAGCAGAGACTGGGTGGGGGAGGGCGAGCAAGCGGTGACCGGGGGACCGGTTCGGGGGCGTGGCCAGCCAGCCGTTGCTACTGGTTTGGCGAACCAGGCCACATGTCCGCTAATGGTTCTCCCGAGCCGGTCTGAAACGGTAGCATTTCACCCCTGAATTGAAGCCCTGGCCTCTTTTTCCTTTTTATTATATTGTTATAAATCTTGATACATTATATTGTTTCAATATTTCAATAATTACCCTATACTTACTATTGTATTGATTGCATGCAGCATTGCAATTCCGATTAAAGGAAATTACAGTATGCAGTTTTATTTATACAAGCTTTTTTCCAATGCAGCTTTATATGACTGACAATAATGTTGAATATTATTTCATACTCCCCCCCCCACGGATCTAACTATTTAATACCTTCACCTGGATGTCACTGTTTTTCAAGAGAGAAAAGGCTATTTGATGGGATTTTACAATGAAGGTGTCACTGCTGTGGAATCTTTGCTTAAAAGAAATGTAGCTGGGGTTTAATTTTATGCTTTTAGCAGTAGCTGAAAATTGTGATGACAAATGTTATTTTTCTAAGTTTAACTGCATAATTGGCTACTTCTGTTTTCACTTTTTTAGAAGTTTTCCTTTAACCTACCACTGTACTGAAAGTTTAATAATTTGGAAAAAAGTTGTTAATAGCAAAATTAAAACGTTTTAAATGCAGACATTCATTTCTGCTTATAATAAAAGGTGTGTTTGGTATGTTTGCCAGCTTGAGTTATTTCTAAAATAATCAAGGTGAGATACAAATAAATAATAAATTCTAGCATGTGCTTAAAGTTTTTTTTGTGTTTGTTAATTTTATCATTTATATTCTATTTAAGATTTTAACTTGGCATCAAGACAATTTTTTCAACATATAACAGATGCATCTACAATTGCTAGCCTGGATGGGTGGAGTCAGTCCATTGCCTGAAGCAACCACTGTGAAGTTGCTTTCAGTAGTGGAGATCAATCATGTAGAGAAGCTGGGCAGAAATGAGGCTGCAGCAGCAGCTGATACCTGGTAGGCCTCATAGCTGAATAGCGGCTTCCTTTCTCTCCCCGTCCCCATCCCCTGTAAATCTAGCATGTTCTAATAAATTACAAGTGATCATTTTTCTCTATCATGTTTAGCACTGTTTCCTAACCTTGATAATTTTAAGATGTGTGGACTTCAACTCCCAGAAATCTCCAGCTGACATGGGAGTCGATGTCCATAAATATTAAAGTAGCTAAGGTTAAGAAACACTGGTGTATTGGAAGCCATATTTAAATTATAGTATTGGGCAAAATTATGTTGGATAATTTCTGACCTGTCTCTAATCTTCCTTTTTGGGGAAGGTTGTTGAGAAGGTGGTCACGCGGCAGCTTCAGAGGTTTCTGGATGAAACAGATTATTTCAACCTCTACCAATCAGGATTCAGGCCTGGATTTGGGACAGATGTGGCATTGGTTGTACTTTTGGATGATCTCTGGCGGGAGCGGGATGGGGGTAGTGCATCCATCCTTGCTCTACTTGACCTCTCGGAGGCTTTCGATACCATCAACCATGGTATTCTCCTGGGATAGCTTCGAGGGATGGGAGTGGGAGGCCTTGTGCTATCCTGGTTCACTTCCTTCCTCTGCAGCTGCTCTCTGTCAGTGTTGATAGGAGGGGAGAGATCCAGCCCTCACCCACTGCTTTACGCAGGGCTTGGTACTCTCTCCGCTCCTGTTCAATATTTATATGAAGCCGTTGGGTGAGATCATCCGTCACCATGGACTGAGGTATCATCAATATGCTGATGATACTCAGCTGTATGTCTCAGCCTGTGGTGAGTTAAGTGATGCCATGTTCTCCCTCTTGCAGTGCCTAGAGGCTGTTAGGGGCTGGATGGGGAGCAACAGGTTGAAACTAAACTCTTGCAAGACTGAGAGGCTCTGGGTTTGGGGTTCGTTGGCTCAGGGAGAATTGCCACCTTTGGTCTTGGATGGGGTGGCACTACCCCAAACAGACCCTATGCATAATCTAGGGGTTTTCCTGGACTCACGACTCCTGCTCAAAGAGCAGGTGGCGTTCATGGCCAGGAGGGCCTTTGCGCAACTGCGGGTTGTGCGCCAGTTACGCCCTTTCCTGGACCAACAGTCCCTACTCACAATCACTCATGCCCTAGTCGCTTCCCATCTTGACTATTGTAACGTGCTCTACATGGGGCTGCCCTTGAAGAGCATCCGGAAGCTCCAGTTGGTGCAAAATGCAGTGGCTGACATGGTTTTGTGCAGACCCTGGTGTGCACATGTATCACCTCTCCTGTGGAGCTGCATTGGTTGCCGATTTGCTTCTGGGTGCAATTCAAGGTGCTGGTTGTTATCTTTAAAGCCCTTCATGGCTTGGGACCAGATTATCTGAGGGACCGTCTCTTGCCGGTCACATCTACCCGACCCATCAGAGCGGGGAGGCAGGGAATGTTGCGGGTCCCATCCCCGAGGGAGATACACCTGGTGGGACCCAGAAGAAGGGCCTTCTCCATGGTGGCTCCCTCTCTCTGGAACATCATTCCCCCAGAGATTAGAATGGCCCCCTCTCTAATACTGTTCCGGAAGGCGCTGAAGATCTGGTTCTGCCAGCGGGCCTGGGGAACCCAGAGCGGGATGGAGCCCATTACATGGCTTGTGTGATCTGCTGTCACCAGGGGGGGGGGTTGGAGGTGGGGGGTGATTTTGTTATATTGTACTATATTAATTTATTTGATTCTTTTTGTTAAGTTTTTATTGTTTTAAATGTGGTTTTATATTCTGTAAGCCACCTTGAGTCGCCATGGGCGAATAGGCGGCAATATAAATTCAATAAATAAATACATAAATAAAATTGTTTCAGGTGTGTTTCAGTTATACTTACAGTTTACAATCAGAGAGACAAAAAGAGTTGTTTTTATATATATTAAATGTTAAAAAATAGAGACAAAAGGGAGTTTGTTTGTTTTTTTAAAAAAAGGTGAAAAGAGGAATGAGACATACTCTCCTTCTGCAGAGATTACAAGGAACCAGTGCAAAATCATTCTTCCTTGACAGTATTGAATGATGCTGAGAGATCCAACAGAAACAAAAGGGAATTCTTCTTAGTTAATCCCCAGTATAAGTCACCCACCAATGCCACTCAGGTTATTTATGTTTCTTCATCCAATCTCAAATTAACACTGAAAGGGTCCAATTAATCTTCATTATCAAATAAAGCCTGGGACTTAATTGTTACTAATGATTCTAAGATATTGTTTGGAAAAATTCTGTTATTGAATGCTGTATTCAACAGACATCTAGAACCTTAAGATCGAATTACCCATCCCTGAAGAAAACACCTACCTCCTATATTGTTTAGTTTCTTTGTGGCAGATTTTTATCACAATTGACAAGGGTCCAACAAGTAAGCAGTTGACCTTACTCCTCTAAGAGATTTATCCTATATTCAATTAAACAAGAATGAACTCATTCATAAAAACTGAGTGAGTGTCCAACTCATTTACCACTCCAATGAATACACTCTTAATGAATATGAACTATTTCATTGGTAAAATGTTTTGGCATATGCCCTGGTCTGCTAGATGTAAGGCATTGACAGTTTTCATCCATTTCTGCATGAATGTTCTGAATGGATCCATTGCTGTTCTGGATGTTGGTCTATGCCTCCTGCTTTTTTTCCTGAATCATATATTGATTTCCTATATTACTGCCCATTAATTTTTGTGAAAATTAGCTTCCATGAAATTCTAGCACTTCACATCATTTTAGAAATATTTACTCCACTGATCCTCTGACCATATTTTCTGAAAACCTTTCAGCATCAGGAGAGCAGCTTTCCACATATTGCTCACTCTGGTTATACTGGATGGGAGTATATTAAACTGGGAGATGCTGTACTAGAATTTCTGATTCATCGGTTTTGAAAGTTTGCTCAGATAGGGAATGGGTTTAAATATACAAACATGACAAGCAAAAAAATGAGATCCATAAAATAATTTTCCTGTGTATTTTACCTAACATTTGAAACACAGAGATAGCTATGGGATTCTGGACAAATCTTACATTATCTTTTTATTTCCTTAACATACTAAGCAACAGAGAATGAGCAAAAAAACTTTTTTGAGAATTATTGTTCTTATTCATTATGGCCAAAAAGAAAATACAGACTGGTTCCCATCAGAAAGATATTCTGGCTAATGAACAAGACCTACACTTGATCTTTGCCATTTTGTATTTCAGATTTACAAGGGTTGTCCTTAAGGAGTTTAACAAAGGATGTTTGTAGATGATCACAAAAGCCGTGTGTGTTTGGAATTATAACACTAAGCAGGCAAGAACTTGAATAAAAGATCCAATGAAAATTAATCTGGTTGTGGAAAAAAATACTCTTTTTCATACACATGGTAGGCCTTTTCAAGTGCCCATTTGAATTAGCAATGAATTCATGCTTTATTAATGACTCAGATCAATAGTTTCATGGGAATGCCTGCTTAGATGATACATATAAATGTCAGTAGTTTTGCATATTTGCAGTTTGCCAATATTGTTGGCACAAGTGAAAATAGAAGATCCATTGTTATTCTATTCTGCCTTGATATTTGAAGGAGAAAACCTAGAGCCAATGATCATATACAATGCCATGGGAAATGCTCAACTTTCATCTCTGTAGAAATAAATATCCATCTTTTTTTCCATTAGCACACTGAGAATAACTCACAGAAGCAACCCGGAAAAGCTCTTCTCACTTGGATCACATATGCTCAAAAAATAATTTTCTCAGATGTTATTTTCCTTTCACTGGACACATTTCAGTATTTCCTAAGCTGGGGGACGTCAGAGGTTGGTATCATGGCCCCTTGTCAGAACTCACACCTCTGCAAGAAGCCGTTTCTTGATTTCAGATTACTCTGACCATCTGCTCTTCTACTTTGCTTTACCTCAATAGAACAGTAAGGCAAAGAGAGGAAGGTCAATAAAAATAAAATAAAACAGTAAGAAGGCCAAGGGCATGGAATTCCCCCCCTCCCCCATTGTATGGGTGGTGCCAAGATGAAAACAGAAGAAACAAGGAGTGGAGCATCAAGGAGGAAGTAGGTCCACCCAGACAAGAGTTAAACTAGTTTTATGGCACTCAAAATTTATTTCAGCACAGTTACCTCATGTGCAAAAATACCACCACCATTCTTTTCAAAATTTAATGTGACACATTTGGTATTTTCCATTTGGGAATAATGATGACAGATAGCTTCTGATTGGAATACTGTAGGGAGAGGAACGCTCATTGGCCAGAGAACTAGATAAGGTTTTGTTTTAACAAATTGTTTTAATTTGTTATAAAACATTTTGGTTTAGTGTCCAGAATTAAATATTTAAGGTTTAATAAATTATTTCACCGAATGCAGTCATATATATTAGTTTTAAGATGTAAATTATTCCACCCTTACATTTGGGACAGATCCTTAAAGCTGCAGGCATATACAGTATACAGTATAATTACCTGGACTAACCCTGTTGGATACAGAAGGAGTCACTTCCAAGTAAACATGCACATGATAGACATGCCTAATAATACCCAAATTGATAGAGGTGGCCTTAACCAGGAGTTTATAAAGTATCTGTAAAGAAAAAAAAAGTTTAACCAAGTGATACTTTCTTTGCCTTAACACACCATATAAACATTTGGCCAGAATGTAAATATGATCATTGTCACATTTTTCCTAATTTGCTTTAGGGAGACATAGAAAGTTTGATGCAATGGGAGAAATAAGATAATTCTATGATTTGTTTTTTTAGTATCTGGTGGTGAATCCAGAGAATTCAAGTTTTGAGATTTCCTTTTCATTAGAAAAATTTGTCCGGTCAATGCGTGAGCTAGGACTTCCAACGCTGGTCAGCCAAGCTTTCCTGCAAAGGGAAAAAACAGTAGAGGAATCAGAGTAATACAATATTGTTCATGCTTCTGCTGTTGTATTTTGCTATTGTATGTTGTTGAAGGTGTGGCAAAGCAAAGCAAGATAGTTTTGCAGAAGGTCAGAGGGGATTTTATCTATTTTATGGATGTTGAGGACTGAGGTTCTTAAAAACAAGAAAGAATTCACATGAATCCTATACACATATTAGGCTATGTTGATATAGTCCAGTGATGGCGAACCTTTTTTTGCTCGGGTGCCAAAAGGGCGCGCATATGTGCGATAGCGCGTGTGCGCGTGCCCATGCCCACACCCATAATGCAATGCTCTCTCCCCCCCTGCACATGTACGCACAACCCCCTGCGCTGCCCCCCCCAGCATGCGCGCAGACCTCACTGAAGCCTCCGGACTTCCGATAGGCCCGTTGGGCCGTTTTTCGCCCTCCCCAGGCTTCAGGAGGCTTTCCTAAAGCCTGGGGAGGGCAAAAAACAGCCCAACGGCCCAACCGGAAGTTCGTTTCTGAATTTCCGGTAGGCCCATTGGGTCTGTTTTTCGCCATCCACAGACTCCGGAGGCTTTCCTGAAGCCTGGGGGGAGCAAAACCGGCCCCCCCCCCCCCCGCCCTCCGGAACACCGAAAATCAGCTGGAGCTGACATAGGGCAATGCCTCGCGTGCCCTCAGATATGGCTTCGCGTGCCACAGGTTTGCCATCACGGATATAGTCTAAGTCAGCAACTGAGTTCCATAGCAGCATAAGATATCAGATTTACTTCTCTTTACTTCTAAATGAATTTTTTATTTTGCAATTTGCACAATTTGGAATTATATATGGAGGCTTATGCGACCCTCCATGTTTTCTCATTCCCCTATATAATACCTTTTAATTTGTAGTGCTAGTGCTAGTAAACCTGGAAGCGTACATAATCAGATCCCTAGTATCTATTCAGTACTGTACTCTGTCTGATATGTAAATTACGCTTTAGTGTAAACAGCCTGAACTGGAATATTAATGAACTTAATTTCTAAAATAATGTTAATGGTGAATTGTAATTTTAATGAATCTATGGATTTTATTTTAGGGTTAGCAAAGGAATAAAAGAACAAGAACAAAAATAAATTATTGTTATGATCTGAAATAGTTGGAAGGCTGAACATGTGATATCTTTATCAAAAAGCCAGTAATATTTAAAAGCATGTTACTAAGTATAACAATAGCACTATGGAAATGACAAGAATTCTATCCTATCTTTGCTTTGGATGCAATATATTATTGGACAATAATGTTTTTCCTTTTCTATGTTTCATTCCTGTATTACTGGCATTGGTAGGTCTATAATTGCTGTTAATAGTAGACCTATTAGCACTGTCTATCTCCTACTACTGAATTAGTATAATAATTTGTACTCTTGAGTTCTAATACTCCACATTCCCTGAAATTAACTTTATCAAATCATCTATTACCTGCAACTTCAGAGAAAGAAGAAAGAATTCCACTGATTGTCATGTAAAAGCAATCCTTGGTAGCTACAAGTAATAAAGGACAACCTAAAGCTGGATTTTGTGTCCAATTGGATAGCATTAAGACCTAGAGATTCCAGGTGAGGTAATGGTAGAATAACACATCTCTGAAGGATTGGAGATGACACTGCAGCAAAGATGGCTGGGCAACAAGCCCTGGCCAATGGAGCCTCTCCAGACAAGAAGAGGCTGAGAGACAGCTGTTCCTTGTGAGAAGACCCCAGGATTGTGATTGGCTTGTGAGTCTGAGTGCTAGGAGATGCAAAGACAACAACAAGCTCACAGCTGTAGCAGATGCAAGTAAATGAAGTAAATAATATCTCTCTGGGACTGCAGACTGCTTAGATTTTTGTCGGTGAAGAGATGATTGGTAGATTGCAAAATAAAGAGATAAAGCAAATTTGAGACAGACCACATGATCATAGGACTAAAAAATTAAGAACTAGAGAAGGGAAAGAGAAAGGAAGGAAGGAAAGGAAAGGAAAGGAAAGGAACGGAAAGGGAAGGAAAGGGGAGGAGAGGAAAGGAAAGAAGGAAGGAAGGGAGGAAGGAAGAAAGGAAGGAAGGAAGGAAGGAAGGAAGGAAGGAAGGAAGGAAGGAAGGAAGGAAGGAAGGAAGGAAGGAAGGAAGGAAGGAAGGAAGGAAGGACTGACTTTCCTTTTACTTTTGTGCTGAATTTGTTTTAGGAAATAAATTCACAGTGACAATAACAGCACCAATATCTGCTTATGTGAATAAATCATTTAAAAGAGATCTCAACAAAGAGACAAAAGATGAGATGGAAAATAATTTGGAAGAATTTGTAGGATGACTGAATGGAGTGGTAAACCATATTAAAGTTAAGGTGGAAATTTTGGACAATGAGATAAAAATAGAGAGGAAATACAAATATTAAGTCAAGAGGTGAAAAATGACCTAGGTAATGGCTTACCGTTCCATTGAGTTCCATTGAGGACTACACACTGAGTGCAGTTGGTCAGCCAGTTACGAATCCATCTGGTAGTGATGCTGTCTAACCCACATTTTTCTATTTTATCTAATAGTAGGTTATGGTCTACTTTATCAAATGCCTTACTGATGTCCAAGTAAATTATATCGACAGCATTCCTCTGGTCCACTAATTTTGTCACTTTGTCAAAGAATGCAATAAGATTAATCTGGCATGATCTGTTTTTGACAAACCCATGTTGGCTTTTGGTTATTACTTTGTTTGCTTCTAGGTGTTCGCTGATTCGTTGCTTGATTATCTTTTCCAGAATCTTCCCTGGTATTGAGGTCAGGCTGATAGTTCTGTATTTTTCTGGATCTTTTTTTTTTTTCATATTTTGTTCTGAACTCACAAACTACTAATACTTTATGGCAGGGGTCCCCAACCCCCAGGCTGCGGACCAGTACCAGTCAGTGGCCTGTTGGAAACCAGGCCGTGCAAGTGGTGGGCGAGCGCACAAAGCTTTATTTGCACATGCACAGGAGCTAGGTTGCACATGTGAAACCATCCCCTTCCTCTCACTGCTGCTGTTGCTGCTGGTCCATGGAGCCAGAAGAATTGGAGACCACTGCTTTATGGGAAACATAACTGCTCTGTCATAAACCTGCTACAGTGTTGGCTTAACTACCAATGGAGGGGTTTGCCTTTTCAAATTACCTAGATTCATCAATATCTTAGATCAGTGTCTATGGAGATTCTCAGTCTTCAGGTCACAGTTGTCCCAAAGGTGATTTTTCAAGAGGCAACTGGACTTTCTTGTTTTTCTTTGAAGACGTTTTGCTTCTCATCCAAGAAGCTTCTTCAGCTCTTGACTGAATGGTGGGGAATGGAAGGATTTATACTCCTTGCAGACAGCTGGTCATTTGCAATCTTTTAGAGAGTCGTTGAGGCCACCTGGAGGTTTGTCTGTGTCCTCAGGGTCACCTGAGTAGTTCAAATGTGTGTAGAGACTTCAAACAGCAAATGACCAGCTGTCTGCAAGGAGTATAAATCCTTCCATTTGCCACCATCCAGTCAGAGCTGAAGAAGCTTCTTGGATGAGAAGCAAAACGTCTTCAAAGAAAAACAAGAAAGTCTGGTTGCCTTTTGAAAAAGCACCTTTGGGACACCTTAGTGTTTTTAAACCTTGGCAACTTTAAGATGTGTGGACTTCAACTCCCAGAATTCTCAGATTGGGGAATTCTGGGAGTTGAAGTCCATACATCTTAAAGTTCCAAGGCCAAGAAACACTGCCTCAGATTTTACGTAAGATTTCAATGCCCTCAAACCTTGCAAGATAATTACCCATTTAGAGAGAAGCCTCAAGAACCACAGTTTGAAAGCAATCAACACTGCTGCTTACCTGCTAAAGCACAATGTACGATCACAATTGAGCCCAAAATTTCTGTTATTAAGTGAGACATTTGTAAAGTGAGTTTTGCCCCTTTTTACAACCTTTCTTGCCACAGTTGTTAAGTGAATCATTGCAGTTGTTAAGTTAGTAACACGGTTGTTAAATGAATCTGGCTTCCCCATTGACTTTGCTTGTCAGAAGGTCGCAAAAGGTGATCACATGACCCTGGGATACTGCAATGGTCATAAATATGAATCTGCTGCCAACCATCTGAATTTTGATCACATGACCATGGGGATGCTACAACGGTTGTAAAAGGGTCATAAGTCACATTTTTCAGTGCTGTTGTAATGTCAAATGGTCACTAAATGAACTGTTGTACATCAAGGACTACCTGTGCCCATTTGCCAAGGCTCTTCAAGTCAATATATGTATCTCTCTGCTACCATGAAAGCCACACTCACCCATTTAGCAAAAATAGGTAAATAGTGTCTTAAATCTTTTGTTTATACTAAAAATTGAGAAAACTGAGGTTGCAAGATTGATTGAAGCTCAGAGGTTATAAATAACATTACCATAATAACATGAACGCAGCATTTCCCCAAACAAAGAAAAGCACAAGATGCAGAGAGAGCTATGCTTCTTGGAAGGTTTTTGAGTCACAACAACAACATAGAACAACAACAACATTCCTCACTGCTTATATTAGATTATTAGTACAGCCAACTTGTAATCATATGGGAAATTTTGGTAACTGTTTTATGCTGGGTTCTACCTCTTGATTCTGCCTGATCTTGATTCTGCCTGAACTTTCAAGCCCTTGTAAAATTTAAGTAGCTATTGAAAGTGGGGGGGTGGGTGGGATTAAATAGCCATGTAAAAAGAAAAAAGTAACAGATTGGGAGAAAGGAAATACACATTTTCTTGATTCACAATATACCCACTCACTATAGGTTCAATATAGATTTATCACATTTTCTGAGAATGTCAATAAGATTATGTCCAACACTCAATTATTTCATAATTCTGGTATTTAATTAAATTATTTTAGTTTTTCTGCAGTCTGAGACAGAGAACAGACCAAGAGTTGAACTTCGGAACTGGAAACATCTGACAGAAAAAAGAACAAAGGGTTCATATTCAGGAATCCAGTACTGTGGTATCCTGCGGTGCTAGTGAAAAATAAGAAAAACTGGAAGTACTTTTATGGGATGGCCAAAAAAAAAAAAAAAAAGCATTGAGAAGAATAGAAAAAGAGAAAGTGTATTTAAAAGCTCATGCCACATGAAGGAGTTATGCATATTACAAGCTTCTTCTAAAAGTTATTCATACCCCCATGGATAAACTGAATTGTGTTCTTCGTAAATTTATTATAAATGGGATTGTTTGCTTGTTCCATTTTATCTTCTGCTGTGCAATTCATGTTCTGTGATAGAAAATGATTTATTTTTTTCAAGATTTGTAATACGTCACCAACACATTCAAGGACTCCTGGTGTGATTGCTTTATTTTAAAAATGCAAAATAAAATAATACATAGCTTTAAAAGGCTGTGCTTACAGAAAAGGACTGAGTATTTTGCACACACTCTACCATACCAGAACATTAAAATCCAGGAAGATCGGTTGACAAGCATAGAGTATAACTATGTAACTAATTGAATTAAGGAGTAGGAAGGCTCTGTAGGTATCAGCTAAAACAATGGACAGCTCTTCATAGGTTCTGCAATGTTGGAGAAGCCTACAGCCATAGTGACAAATGGCTATTCAGTTTCTGTTTAAAAAGCCTCTGTTTTTCTTGCTATATTCATCTGTTGGCTTCTAGTTCTGTTTTCTTGATTCTTCTTTTTTGACAGTCTTCAGATATTTGAAATTTTCTTTCACAATTCTCTTGAATCTTTACTTGTTTAGGCTAAATATATTGAGCTAGACTTCTCAGCATTCTATTACTTTTCCTAAGACTTTGTTTGTTAAATGTCTTTAAAAACATGTTACTTGTTTTCTCCAGGTAGAATCTGCCCCCTTTCCACAGTCTAACCAGGAGATGATGTTGGGGATACCTGTTCCTTGGGAAATCAAGTGTCAGGAGATGATTTCCTTAATGGTCACCCCTCACCATGGAATAGCTTGCCCCCTGATAGTTGATGAGCTCTACCTTTTATCCTTCAGGATATTGATTCTTTTAAATAGAGGCCTAGAACCACTCACTGGATGTAGACCATACTATCTTTAATTTGAGGGATGGTATTTATGGCATTTGAATTTTTTGGGAGACAGAAGCCTGAGTGTAATACAGTAATTGAATTTTTAGCATATTATGTTTGCATGGACTTGTTAAAATATATTTCCCTGGAATACGAAAATATTGGTATAAAACTGATATGATTATTCTTTTTCTTTAGCAATAAAAAAATACATTATTTTGGGCTATCTCTCTTGAACACTGTTACAAAAATAAAAGCTTATAAAGTATGGTTTAAATTTATGTCTGAATTTCAACTACAGGCTTCTCAACCTCTGACCTTATTTTAAAGCCCAAAGAAGATGTAAAAACACTGCAATGTGAAATCTATTTTAAATACTGAAATATTGGAATGAAAATTTTATTCTTTAAAGTGGGGGAAGAAGTATGCAAAATACACTGCTAGATAAACCAAAACATCTCAACCCCAGTAAGCTTTATTCTGTTTGAATGGTCCTCATGGAAAGCTTTTGCAGGAGTTAGCCATCAGAAGGAAAAATAGAAATAAATATTAATCTGCATGTGTTTAGCACTAGTATGTTGGTGAAAGGGAGGCATTACTGATATAAAGCAATCCCCAGCATTTTTCAGGGAAATCCTGTAATTCAGTAGCAATTTTGCATGAGTATGCTTGGTTAACTCTTTTGCCCCTGAACTTAAATTCAGGATTCAATTTTAAATGTGCAGTTTTCAGGAAAAGCATCCTCCATTTAAAATTTCTAATGATGACTTGCCAAAGGACAACAAGCATGCTATCCTTTTATTTTGTTGGGTTTGATTCTTTTCCATCGGACAGGAAGCATGCACGCACACACAAATAAATATGGTGGTGACAACTAGAATTCCGTGTCTCACAGTGATCATCCTGATACATTTAGTAAGTTCACAAGCATTTGGACAGCTGATAATTTTCTTCCACTACTGCCCATTGACAGCTAGTATTTAAGACATGGTGATGATGATTCAGAATGTGGCAGACAATTATCAAAACTGCTAATCACTGATAGCATAATGTTCCCATAGTCCCTTCACAAAACCAGCTAAATTAGGGTACTACCACATTCATTGTCAATGAATTCATAGTTTAATGTAAAGATATGCTATCTCACAGAACTAAAAAGGGAAGCAGACAAGGAACATGGTACATTCACATGACTTCGCAGGCCTGATGGGAAAAATTACAACCACAGGAACTGGCAAAGAGCCTGCTGTTAAAAGAGTTATCTGGAGAAACTTTCAATGTTGCAGTTTTAATATAGTACAGTTTTGTTGGGTATGGCTCAGAGGAATAGGGAAGAACTCTGATATTTTTATGTTCTTTAGTCTAAATGTTCTGACCCTTTTACATACACATCTGCTTTTCTTTATGTTTCATGTTGAGTTATTTCAAAGTACTCTGAAGAGTGAGGTCCCCTGAGATTTTTTTTTAAGTGTTTGGATCTGTAGATTAAAACTTGTTAAGAACATAGAAGACATTACTTCCAGAGGTTTTGGTCTGTGGAGTGGAAGCATCAAGCAATTACACTGAATATACTCCAGGAAGAGAAAAGATATAGCATATCCTACATCCTACAAAAACACCAGCTCAGCAGCCATAGATGATATGGAATAGCATGTTGATGAATTTAAAATTATTATTCTTGAAAGTGAAGACCATCTCAGGTGTCAAGGACTGACTGGAACAGAAAAAAACAGAATTATGCATGCTGGGGGGAAAAACTATATAGGCTGCATTTGCTGTCTTTTGTTCCAAACCTATCTACCATTGTCAAAGCCAATCAAGATAACTGTTTCATCAGAAGTATTGAAGTAAGATTCAACTTCCAGTTCAATTACTTTTTGTACATAGAATGGGGAGGTAGGTACATCTCGGTCTTCAATTCAGGCAGCAAAATGTCTTTGAGCTGCTTCTGCCAGCAAGTTAATTAGAAATACTGAAAGATTATAACTTTATAGGTTTGTTTACAAGGATGATGCAAATCCATAAAACATCACATTATTAATTGGGCCTCACTGGAAAAGCTAATCCCAATTTTAATGATTATGTAGAGTTACACAATATTAAGATAAGCATCCACTATGTGTAAGAAACTGATCACCTATAACAAGAGTTTGTGAACCATCCAGATTTTACTATTACTATTTACTATTTATTTGTTTATCAAACATGTACAAGATAGCAGGTATAGGTATAATCATAAACATAATCAAAGTGAATACAGATAGATGAAGACAATAGGACAGTAGGACAGGGACGGTAGGCACGCTGGTGCGCTTATGCACGCCCCTTACAGACCTCTTAGGAATGGGGTGAGGTCGACAGTAGACAGTCTAAGGTTAAAGTTTTTTGGGTTTGGGGAAGAAACCACAGAGTCAGGTAGTGAATTCTAGGCATTAATCACTCTGTTGCTGACGTCATGTTTTCTGCAGTCGAGTTTGGAGCGGTTTACATGAAGTTTGTATCTATTGTGTGCTCGTGGATTGGTGTGGTGGAAGGTGAAGTAGTCATTGACAGGTAGGACATTGTGGCAGATAANCAGACAGGTGAGCTGTATTCGAGAATTGGTCTAGCGAACGTTTTGTATGCTCTAGTTAGCAGTGTAATGTTGCCAGAGAAGAAGCTACGCAGGATTAAGTTGACTACTCTTAGTGCCTTTTTGGCAATGTTGTTACAGTGGGCTTTGGCACTTAGATCATTAGATATGAGTACTCCAAGATCCTTGACAGAATGAGGGTCGTCTACAAGGTCGTGTCCTCCAAGCTTGTATTTAGTGTTCTGACTCTTTTTGCCAATGTGTAAGACAGAGCATTTGTTGATTGAGATTTGAAGTTGCCACTTGTTTGACCATTCTGATACATAGTCAATTTTCATTCAAGATGGGTGGCTATATAAATGTTTTAACAAAGTAAAAAAATATAGAACTGCACCAGGATAGATACATGGTTTGAAACTCATAAGACTGTACATACTGTGGTAGAGCTCAAAGGTAAACAATTTTTAAATTTCATTTCAGCGGAGAGCATAAATTGAGGCGTTCATTTCTTTGCAAATCTAGAGCTGTCTTCTCCACTGAAGCAAAAATAATGGATATGTTGTCAGGACTGGAAATAGCTAAAACTGATTTGCAATCTTAAGGGATCACATAAATTGCTTGCTGGCAATCTGATGCTTGCAAAAAGAATGTATGCACCTTGCCATTTATAATCTGCTTATAGAGAGAATATAAAGTCAGATATTACAAGATCTGCATCATTATATGACATTAGTATTTGCTCTTAGCTACTGGATATATATAACACTGTGTCCTGTCAAATTAAAATATCAGGAGATAAATATTCTTTTGACATTGGTATCATTGCTATTATTTCTTTATTATTTTAATCCTGCTTATTTTGTTTGCAGTCCCGAGGAAGTCAGCTAAGTTGAAGAAATGAGTTAGTTAGATTTACTGTGGTGAAGTACATGCTGGATTCCTGGCATTCCAGTGCCCATAGATAATGGAAAACCTAGATAATGTGAATGCTATGTCCTGCTCATGCTTTGGAATGAAAAAACAAAACAAAACAAATTTTAAAAAAAGGTAAGAGGAGAAAACTGGCAGGTGTCTGAGTGGAAAGTCCTTGAAAAGAGTTCAAGGAAATTATCACATCCCTCCTTCCCTGCCATCTGTACTATCTTTCACCAAACAAGCACATTAAAAATTAAATATTGATATGACAAGCCATCTTTCTTCAAAAGCTTTATAAAAAGAGATAGTTGCTCTTGGACATGGCTAAAAAAACTGACTTTTTTTTCATCCATCCTTGTAAAATTTGTGCAAGAGCAAAAGACTCTGTGTAGCTGAAACATGAAAGTCACTTAGGAAGAGCTCAAAGTGAAAAAGGTTGCTCTCTGTCTCTATACTCTCAGGAGAATACCAAAATTAATAGACCACCGCATTGTGTCTGGATGGTTGGGGACTGTCCATCAAAATGACAGGAATATGAAGCTTATTTGATTATTTTTCCTAAGAGCTACTTTTGCTATGAGGTAGGCATGGCCTTATACTTCCTACCATACTTCCGTATGTTTGTAGTTAAATACAAAATAGAGGAGCTATACATTTCTGGTGTTTTCAGTATTCTTGCCACAAAAGAAGCCATGATTACTTACAAAGCCTACCTAGGCACTTCTGTAGGTCATGACTGCCTTTGAGTTCTTATGCTGACATACGCTGCTCTTCTATTGGTATGGGCAACACTTTATAATGGGTTTAAGACAGGGGTGGGCTTCAAAATTTTTAGCAAGGGGTTCTCTGCCCGGTTGCTGGGTGGGCGTGGCCATGGTGGATGTGGCCTAGTCGGCCTCCTGCACCACGGCGGGGGGGGGGGCGTTTTTGCCCTCCCCGGGCTCAGGAGGCTTTCCTTGCGCCTTCGGGAGGGTGAAAATGGCCTCCCCAGGCTCCGGAGGCCCTTCCCGAACTTACAGTAGGCCTGTTTTTCGTCCTCTCGAGCCTCCGCGCGCACCCTGCACTTACCTGCATCCAAAACGGGCTGCGTGGGGACTCCTGGGAGGGGCGGGGCAGGTGGGGGATTTGGGGGTTCTCCAAACTGCACAGAATCTTAGCTAGAGGTTCTCCTGAACCCCTGAGAACCCCCAGCAGCCCACCCCTGGTTTAAGAGTTCATGCTCAGATATTTTAAGCTAGGACTCATCATTGAAGTCACTCAAAATTTTATGGCATTGCTGAAATCTAGTATATAAATTGGTAAAATCTCATGACTATAATAATTTGATTAATAATAAATAAATTTGATTAGGATATCGTAGAAGAAGTTCTCATGCAAGATCTCATGAAGTTTGGAAAACCAATATTTTATGACAATGTTAAAATCTGGTGAGAATTAGTAACCTGCTGTCTTTATTTTTAAAAAAACACAGATCTTTTTAAATAGGATTATGTTGTTGACCTTTGCCTTAAGCCATTTTTTTAACTGAATTCTTTCATTCAGCATTTATTTAAAAAGGAAGAAACAGATAACACAGAGTAAGGGCTCCTTTTTTTTAGATCACCAACCTATTTTACGTCTCACAGTCACTATCTTTCCAATCTTTCCAATTAGGTCTACATTTTAATTAATTTATTTTTTTGCTTTTTATTAAAGAGCTTACAAAAGAAATAAATATATGTAGAACCATCACAGCACCTTCTGTTTCAAACAGCCATTAACAATAGCTCCAATCACTGCACTAAGCTGAACAATGTGTCTTGGACCAATTTCAATTCACCTGCACAATCAGTGGCTTCAGTGCTACTCCATCTCCATTAAGCACATACTCATTTTGTTTGTTCTTTATTCCTTCAAAAGTCATTGAATTGACTTCAAACTGCTTCATTTTTCCAGGCTCAAGTGAAAGCCTGAAAAAAAGGACAGTACTTCTTTAATGAAGAGCTGTCCTTGCATGAAGTTCAAAGGATTTCCTCTGAATCATTTTGAAAGCAGACAGCTCTATAAAACATATCAATTAAAATATAGCCCCAAGAATTGTTTCATTACTTAGAATTGGCCACTCCTCTCCTGTTTTCCAGGCCAGTGACTAGACTAGACTAGACTAGACTAGACTAGACTAGACTAGAATAGACTAGAATAGACTAAACTAGACTAGACTAGAATAGAATAGAATAGAATAGAATAGAATAGAATAACAGAGTTGGAAGGGACCTTGGAGATCTTCTAGTCCAACCCCCTGCTTAGGCAGGAAACCCTACAGCACTTCAGACAAATGGTTAGCCAACATCTTCTTAAAAACGTCCAGTGTTGGAGCATTCACAACTTCTGGAGGCAAGTTGTTCCACTGATCAATTGTTCTAACTGTCAGGAAATTTCTCCTTAGTTCTAAGTTGCTTCTCTCCTTGATTAGTTTCCACCCATTGCTTCTTGTCCTGCCCTCAGGTGCTTTGGAGAATAGCTTGACTCCCTCTTCTTTGTGGCAGCCCACAAAACAGCCACCAAAACAGCGGTCAACAAAACAGCCAACAAAACAGCAGTGTCTATGGAGATTCTCAGTCATTCAGGTCATGGTTGTCCCAAAGGTGCTTTCTTTCAAAAGACAACTAGACTTTCTCATTTTGCTAGAAGATTCTTCACTTCTTGGATGAGAGAAAGTCCAGTTGCCTTTTGAAAGAAAGCACCTTTGGGACAAAACAGCAGAGCCATATGAAACAGTAGAAAGAAGGTGAGGATGTGGGGAATGAGAGGTAAAATGAACATTTTACATCTTAAAAGTCTTGATAGGCCTCCTCCGTCCAGTTAGCATAGATGGAAATCTAAGTATATTTACTTGGAAAGAGGGATGTAAATTTGCTTGCTACACTTTACGAAGTTATCAAAAATGCACTTAAAAAAAACATTACACAAACTGGAATGGAATACAATCCCTTTCCCAATGTCTACACAGGTAGTCCTTGACTTACGACCACAATTGAGCCCAACATTTCTGTTCCTAAGCAACACATTTGTTAAGTGAGTTTTGCCCCATTTTACCACCTTTTTTGCCACAGTTGTTAAGTGAATCACTGCAGTTAAGTTAATGACATGAATGTTAAGTGAATCTGGCTTGTCAGATTGACTCGGCTTGACAGAAGGTCGCAAAAGGGGATTACATGATCCTGGGGACACTGGAACCATCATAAATTTGACCCAGTTGCCAAGCGTCTAAATTTTGATCACATGACCACTGGGATGCTGCAACGGTCATAAGTGTGAAAAATGGTCATAAGTAACTTTTTTCACTGCTGTTGTAACTTTGGTCACGAAATGAACTGTTGTAAGTTGAGGACTCCCTGTATTAAATTGGGAAACACATAAAGATACATTTATTAAGTTAAAGCAAGTAGAAATATTCATGAGAGTAGGGGACATTACTTTCAAAACGTGTGTGTATAGTCAGAAAGGTCCATGCATAAATGTATTATGTATTAGATTTATATGAATTTTCATAGGGATGTTTGTGCAGCATTCGCATTCTGAAACAGAAATGGGAAATTACAGAATTTGCAGTCAGGAAAATAAGCATGTACTATCCAAAAAATACTGTATGTGGTGCAACTGCTGTCTGAAAAGATTGCCAATCTCTACAGTAGGAAGAGTACTTAGGACTGTAATCTTAATATACACTTTGCATAAGGTTGTACTGCGTATCTCATTTCATTAATTTTGTTAAACTGCAGCAATGATACATCACTATTTGAATGGACTACTGAATTGTTACACTGAGGCAATTGCACAAAAAAGTGCTGACTGTGAAGGCAGTAGTCAGTTCAAATAAATCAGGAGCAGGCAACATTGGCCAATTTCTTGACTATCAAATATTGACAATAGCTGTTAATTTTCTGAAATAACTATATGAAGCATAAGCCTCAGTGAAAAACAATGACAAAATGGGATGATAATAATCCAGGAAAACACAAATTTAGGCATAACATAAATCTGGCAATAGCTCTGTGATGTTGCCATCATATATAATACATATCATATATTTCTATATGACATGATGCATATATATTACGTAGGTATGTATACAGATAGCAGAAGGCACAATATTTGTCATAATTTCTGAGAGCTAGTGAAAGACGTAATGCACTAGACTAGGGGTGTCAAACTTACGTCGTCACGGCGACGTATCGCGACTTCCCCCCCTTCGCTAAACCAGGTGTGGGCGTGGCCTGCGGGCTGCAAATTTGACAGCCTTGCACTAGACCAGTGATGGCGAACCTTTTCAGCACCGAGTGTCCAAACCAGAATGCGCGTGCATGTGCGCATGTGCGCGCCGGCCAGCTGGTCTTCAGGTTTCTGGCACATGCATACGCACTGGCCAGCTGGTCTTTGCCCATGCTGGAGCACCGGAAATCCGAAGACCAGCTGGCCAGCGCGCGCATGCCTGGTTTTTGGCCATTTTTGGGGCCGTTTTCTGGGCCATTTTCAGGCCGTTTTTCGGGCCAGAAATGCCCCCAAAACGGCCTGAAAACAGCCCAAAAAACGGCCTGTTTTTTGGCCGTTTTTCGGGCCGTTTTCTGGCACCCCGCGCCCGCGATGACCAGCTTGCCGGAAACCAGAAGAGCAGCTGCCGACGCCACGTGTGCCCACAGAGAGGGCTCTGCTTGCCACCTCTGGCACGCGTGCCATAGGTTCGCCATCACGGCACTAGACTCTAAAAATTAAGCAAGGTAGGACAAGATAGTAGATTGGGAAAATTATTTTTTAAATGTACCGGTAATTGAATTAAAATTAAATTTACAGTTTGAAAGTACAGTTAGTCCTCGACTTACAACAGTTCATTTAATAACCATTCAGTTACAACGGCACTGAAAAAAGTGACTTATGCAATTTTTCACTTCTGCAACTGTTGCAGCATCCCTACGGTCACGTGGTCAAAATTTATTTATTTATTTATTTATTTATTTTGCAAAATTTGTATGCCGCCCAACTCCCGAAGGAGTATATATATATATATATATAAGGTGGAAGTCCAGTTCTGTGGGATGCGATGGAACTCATTTATTTATTTATTTATTTTTCACAATTTGTATGCCGCCCAACTCTCGAAGGACTCTGGGCGGCTCACAGTATATATATATATATATAAAAGACAACAATAGAAAATTCAGACACTTGGCAACTGATTCATATTTATAACGACTGCAGTGTTGTGGGGTCATGTGATCACCTTTTGCGACCTTCTGACAACCAAAGTCAAAGGGGAAGCCAAATTCACTTAACAACCTTGTGACTAATTTAACAAATGCAGTGATTCACTTAACAACTATGGCAAGAAAGTTCATAAAATCACTTATCAAATGTCTCACTTAGCAACAGAAATTTTGGGCTCAACTGTGGTTGTGAGCTGAGCACCATCTGTAGTTAAATGATAATTTCCCATGCAACAAAATTACCTCACATCAAAATTATAGTTTTTGGCAACCACTGAAGGGTACAGTATATGGCACTGGGACCTCAGATTAAACATGCCTGATAGAAAGGAATATATCACTCAAAAAAAATTTATGCTTCCATGATGACATGAATTGTTGTTAGTTATTTCCATCAATTGCCCAGTTCACACATTGTTTTAGTCCATATTCATGCAGGCATGCTGAAATGTGGCAGGAAGAATGAAACACAGCTAAGAAAAGATGGATAAATCCTTATGGGAACTGAACCATCTTGTTTTCATTGCTGTGTGTCCCCAAAGGCCCATCAGAAAACAGGATAATATTTCACTGCTAAAGAAATGGGAGAAATAAGATTGGCTTGCAGATCCTACTGTTATTCTTTCCAGAAACAATGGTCTACATTACATACTTAGTAAGGCCACACCTAGAATACTGCATCTATTTTTGGTCACCACACTATAAAAAAGATGCTGAGACTCTAGAACAGTGGTTCTCAACCTTCCTAATGCCGCGACCCCCTCCCCGCCCCCTCCCCATGCGCGATGAGGTGACAAAGGGGGCGTGGCGACCCCTGTGAAAGGGTTGTTCGACCTCCAAAGGGGTCACGACCCACAGGTTGAGAACTGCTGGTCTACATGTTTCCAAGAGACAATCTATCAAAAAATAATTCCAAATAACGTTCACCTTTGATGTGTTTGTATTATGTTCAGCTTCTTTAGTAGCTCTCAGAAATTTCAGGACATTATTAAAAGGGTGGTTTATTTCACATTAAATTATCTAAAATTTTCTGTAATTTTTAATATTCTTTGCAAGTATCTTGTTTCAAATGTTGTTGCTCTCCTTCATTTGCCTTTCTAATTTTTCCCACGTTATTCTTGAACTCAGTTGTTCTCACTGCTGTAGAATCCAATTGCAGCAAAATCATTCAAGTATCTCCAGGATACCATGACGTAACGTCTGATTTCATGATGCCTCAAAGACATGGAAAGTTTTATTAGATGCTATAACCATCCAGGCCAATTAACATGCAGGCAAGAACAGATGATGGCAGTGAGGAATAAGACAAAAATGGTGCCAAAAATAGCTTCTGTCTGTTTCCGAACATAACACGACATGAGAGACTTTATTCATAACTTGCAGAAAACTGCTGGGAATCCTATTATGACACAGGTAGGTGGGCAGGTGGATAGGTAGGTAAATAACAGAGGTGTATATTTCTCTTAATGAGTAGACTTATGGAATTAAGGATGTCTGCTATAGTTGTCACTTAACTAATTTTGATTTACAGGTAGTCCTCAACTTACATTCACCATTGGGGACAGAACTTCCATTGCTAAGAAAGATGGTTGCTAAGTGAGGTGCACCCAATAAGGTTTTGTTTCCACATCTTTGAGATCTCATGAAATCAGACATTATTTTTTCCCATGGTTGTTATGCAAATCATTGTATTTAAGTGAATCACATGATTGTTGAGCAAATCTGGCTTCTCCCACTGACTGCACTTATTGGAAGCCGGCTGGGGAAGTTGCAAATGGTGATCACATGACCACAGGACACTGCAACCACCATAAAAACATGCCGATTACCAAGCACTCAAATTTTGATCATATGTGTGGGGATGCTAGATGTAAGTGTGGGGACTGGTCATAAGTCACTTGTTTCAGTGCTGTTGTAACTTCGAACAATCACTAAATGAATGATTGTAAGTTGAGGACAAACTGTGCTGGAAAAAGATTAGCTTCCTTGACATTAGTACTACTGCATAAAAGAGGGGGACAGTGTCCATTAAAAAAGCAGTAGAAATCAGGGGTGCCAAACTGGCGGCCCGCGGGCCGGATGCGTCACGCACAGGCCACGCCTACTCCAGCTCTGCAAAGGGGAAAAACATTTGGAAACGTCATGTGACGGCAATATGACAGGGCGAGTTTGACACCCATGTTATTAGATGGTATCAGCAGCTACCAAAAATTATATTTCAGCCAATGTGGTCACAAACAGTGGTGTACCTAGCATATTTGTCACCCAGAGCAGATGGTTTAAAAAAAAACCCACCTTCCTCTATTACTAAGAGCCAGTTTGGTGAAGTGGTTAAAGGCACCAAGCTAGAAACTAGGAGATGAAGCCAGTGCTTAGAAGGCAATGGCAAACCATTTTTGAAAATTGGTACTAAGAAAACAGCAGGGGATAGTGATCAAAATCTTTTTCCTCTGTCATAGCTGCACTGGGCCACCAACTGCCAAACAGCTAATCAGCATACCAGTAGCAGTGACCCAGCTCTGCTATTCAACAGCAGCCCCTTACTGTCTGTACCCAGGAAACAGACTGTTCCCACCTGGTACACCACAGGGCACATGATTAACATGTATGTATGTACTGTATGTATGTATGTATGTATGTATGTATGTATGTATGTACTGTATGTATGTATGTATGTATGTATGTGTATGTGTGTGTATGTATTTATTGATTGCCGTTATTATTCTTACAAATAGTCAATGAAACAAACATATCTAACATATCTTCCATCTCCTATTTTTCCCACAACCACCTTGTGAAGTACATTGGGCCAAGAGAGTGACTGGCCCAAGGTCACCAACTGCTTTCAGGGCTAAGGAGGCACTTAAATTCATGGCGTTCCATTTTCTAGCCTGATGTCTTTAACCACTAGACCAAACTGGTTCTCATATACTTATGTATTCATAATGTATTTATTTATTAAGAGCCGAGGTGGCGCAGTGGTTAGAGTGCAGTACTGCAGGCTACTTCAGCTGACTGTTCAGCAGTTCAGCGGTTCAAATCTCACCAGGCTCAAGGTTGACTCAGCCTTCCATCCTTCCGAGGTGGGTAAAATGAGGACCCAGATTGTTGGGGGCAATATGCTGACTCTGTGAACCGCTTAGAGAGTGCTGTAAAGCACTGTAAAGCGGTATATAAGTCTAAGTGCTATTGCTATTGCTATTAGATATTTAAATATAATTTATTTAAATACCTAATAAATAAATTATTTTCAGAATAGAAGAGGGGATGTATGTTAAAAGAGTCTTCTCAAAAATTTTCAGAATAGAAGAGGGGATGTATGTTAAAAGAGTCTTCTCAAAAATTCCCAAAGCAGAACATTTTGTTTATTATCTTTGTCACATTTTTACCAAGATATAATGGGTGACATACAAAGGAAGTTATCTCACACTATAAGGACAGTCACTAGTATTCATCACAATTCATGGGGGTGTTAGAGTGAGATATTCTGGCTGAGCTAAGAACACAGTGGCTAAGGAGGTATGTTGTGGCTCAGTATACTGTGTAACTTCTGTGGCATAAGAAACTGAGCAGGGCTTGAAGACTTAATAAATAAATCAGATGATAAAAGCACATGAGCTCTCTTAAGCCCCAAACCCAGAATCAAGATGCTATACCAAAGCTAGCATGCATCCTTTGCTACCTTCCTTGCTGGCTTCCCCCAAACAAAGTCAATAGGAAGCCAGGAAGGAAGATCACAAGCCATTGGGGTGAGTCTCTTTCCCCCTGCCTCACAGCTTTATTTTTCTACAGTCCAATATAGAAACATTGGCAAAAGAGCTCAAGGACCTACTGTGCCATAACCAAGGAGAGACAAGAAGCAATATCAGTGTTTCCCCTGGAAAAGCCTTCAGTGCCATTACTCTAACAAGCTGTTTGGAATCTCCTTTCTGTGGAAATGTCACAAGCACTATTTGTACTACCAGTTCTATCACTGGTAGTCAGAGTACTACCAATCTTACTAGAAGTGAAACTTACTAGGAGTTTTCCTTCCCCCATAGTGATCTGCAAAACTACAGCTTGGGGCCTCTCCTGGAGACTGGAGCAACTACATGTGGCCTCTGATTTTCTTCTGCTCACTGAAGTAGTCTGATATGAACAGGGAAGGTTAAAAAGCTATTTGGTTTTGACCTGGGGCCTTGCCTGGATAACAGTGGTATAACTTGCTCTGATGCACTTCATTCTGGTCTTAGATTCCGATTCCCAGCTTTAGTTTCTGACTTCCCTTTTCATGGCTATCCGGACAGGTCCTAACCATTTGGCAGAGTGAGGGGGAGATAACAGTACAGAATTGGTAAAGTATTATATGGTAGAGCAGAGGCCCCCAACCTTTTGGGCACCAGGGACCGGTTCCATGGAGACAGGTTTTTCCACGGACCGGAGGGGGTGTGGTTTCGCATGCTGCCTGCATCCCACAGATGGGCTTCACTTGATTGCGTGGCCCGGTTTCTGGCATGCTGTGGCCCGGTGCCAGTCCACGGACCGGGGGTTGGGGACCCCTGTGGTAGAGGATGCTAACTCAGGGTGAAAAAGATTCATCTGCCAGCTCAGTTGTTTTTATATGTGGAATGGCCTGAGGATATCATCCTTGCAGCAGCAAAATAACTCATTAAGTCCTCAAACTGTCTAATACCTGAATCTGATACATTTAATTTTAACTCATCTGATGTTATTCAAAGATGTAGTTCTATGAAGAAGAACTGGGGATTATGTCATAAACCCCAGTTCCTCTTCATAGAACTACATTTTTCAAAGTTCTCTGAGAAACGGAAATGACTAGTAATAATTTGACTCTTTAACATGGATTTATGCTTAATAATTTGCAATTTCAAATACATTAGATAAGAGATTTTTGTCTTTCTTTTTAAAGATGTGTTACCCACAAAAATGATACACTACTGTGCTGGTTATATCAAAGAACACGGAGGATGGGCTTGCTTATTTGAAATACAGGTGTCATGGTCTTAATTAAATCCAAGTCTTAAGAATATTTTTAACATAATATGATTCTTCCAGGGTTCTTCAAGAAAGGCTATAGTTTGGAACAAGTGGAACTGGATGGAAGCTGATTTGGCAACAGATATATTCTGAATTGGGATGCCAGTTTTAAAAGCTCTAATTAGTCCTTTATTTTGTAGACTTTTCAGAAGGCCCTGTCTGATGTTTGTCTGAAGAATTGGATGAAAGAACAATCTAGAATGTGAGAAATATAATGCAGCATCTAGTAGACAGTGCTGGAAGACTGACATCTAGTGTTGCAATACAAAACAGCAGGTTTTGGGTAAAATAATCCATTTTACATATAAATCACAGAATCACAAATAAAAGCAATGATTTTCTTTCATATTTATATTATATAACTACCTTGTTTACTATTGTGCATTGACTTGGATATTGACTATTGCAATGTTTTATGACTCATTTTGATGAGAGCAATAGGAAAAGAAGTTATTTTATAATCTTAAAAGTGTAAATAATAACAACCAGAACCTCCTCCTTCTGTTGTCACAGTGGCTATTTTCTGCTGAGCTAGAAACCAATGAAAGCAATGCTATAATAATCCTCTCACTCCTTGCACTATCAGTTCAGTTCTAAGGCTCCTTGTTTATATTTGGTATCCCTTGTATGATGTCACAGGCATGAATCCTCAACATGGTCATCTCCTTTATCATCATCTCCTGCTGTCCTACTCTACTTTTTATAATTTTATAATTTTTAAAGGTGATTTAAATTCTAAGCAAAAATTTTTTAAATGTTTTTTATTCCAATTCCTTTTATTTATTTTTTTATTCCTAGATATCGCATATATTTTAGAAAATAAAAGTGATGAGTAATGGAATCCCCTTCATCATCTTCCTCCCACTACTGATGAGGTGTGCCCAGCCTGGCCCTATGTGAGGCAGCTTTCTTACCAAGTCTGCTCCTGCCATTCTTCAAATAACATGCACTGTTCTCCAAATTGCACACACCATGCTCATAATGCTTTGGAAAACCTTCAGGAAGCTCCTGAGACTTTCCAAGTCAATGCAAGAACGGCATTCACAATTTGGAAAACAGTGGGTTGAGGCAGCAATTCTCCATAGCAGTGGCACTGGGGCTGAAGTAGAGGCAAAGGGTGATTGACTGAGATTACTGAAGCTCCCAGGTCTCTACCCTAGTGCTACGTTCACTGCCAAAGAGTGATACTATGCAGGGCAGCTAAAAGGGCAGAGATCAGGGGGAGATAGGTGGGTGGCGAGAGTTAAAGCAACCTATGTTCAAAAAAGTGGGTGGCTATCAATCACCCAAATTTTGATCTGGTGGCCGCAAGGGCACTGCAATCATTGTAACTTCAGAGACTGGGAGTAAGTACCATTCATTCAATGCCACCATAACTTTGAATGGTCGCTGAACAAAAGGTGGCTAAACGTACAACCTCAACTGGCACCATAACTTCCATTACTAATAATGAGGTTGTTAAGTGAGTCATGCCCAACTTTACACCCTTTTTCCCCATGGTCATTAAATGAATGGTTGTTAAGCAAATCATGCCATCATTAAGCAAATCATGCCATCATTAAGCAAATTCAGTTTTCCCCATTGACATTGCTTGTCAGAAGCCTCCTGGAAAGCTTACAAATGGCAATCATATGACCCCAGGATGCTGCAACTGTCATAAATACACGCTGGTTCCCAAACACCTGTGGTGGAATGTAATCTGGAGTCCCAGAAGGGAGAGACTGCTTCCCAGAGGGCAAAAAGGCAACAGAGCTTGGAAAGCCTGGTAGGCAGGAAAAGAGCTAAGACAACCCCAAGCAGTTCACAGAGTATATCTATAGTTATGTTGCTTTAGTCTGGCAAGATTCTGTCTATAGGTCAAATATTTAAAAAAACCTATTCAAAAGTAACTCCACGTGTCGTTCTTGAGGCCTGACATCACCATAATTTTGATCATGTGACTGTGGGGACGCTGCAACAGTCATAAGTGTGAGGACTCTTTAGAAGTAATCTTTTTCAGTGCTGTCATAACTTTGAGTGGTCATAAGTCGAGAATTACCTGTAATCTGCATTCACTGGGAGAATTTACAGTCCATCTGAGACCTTGAACTTTCTTAGGTTTCTTATGCTAAACTGACTTTGACCAATCTGAATTATCTTTCAAGTAGTTTTCTTATATCCAGTTATTATTATTATTTATTTAGTGTATGAGGAGTACATGACATACACTAAATAAATAATAATATTAAAAACTGGATATAAGAAAACTACTTGAAAGATATTTCAGATTGGTGAAAGTCAGTTTGGGGTTATATATCCAGTTCCATTGCTTTATTTAAATCTCTAAGATTCCTTCTCCTCAGAATGGGCACCAAGACGCACTTTAAAACACAGCTTTGTTTTGGTGGATACACAAGAACTTGACCTCTCTTTTAGTCCTTGCATATCTGATACTTTTTCTATATACTTCCCTTATATCCAATTCCACTGCCTGATAAAATCTTTGCCACCTGGAAATCTCCAGGATTACTTGTACCACAAGTAGGCACTGGTGAGAAACATTTTAAGAAGCTTGTTATTGTGGATGTTTGACAGCAAGTTGCTAAAATTAACTGTAGATTCACATTTGTGCTTGTCACAACTAAGAAACAGGCTTCTTAATCACTATTTATATTCTCTACTGCAGACCTCAGAACTCTGGTTAATGGAAATAAAGGCTTAAGTTGCAACTATGCATTGTATTAAAATAATATTTAAGCAGGCTTACAGTAAAGAAATAAGCACAAAGTGAGGAGTTTTTGCTGTGGGAGGTCTTGCTGAACTATCTTCTCCAGCTCTACCAAACAGCATGATCAGTGATGAAGGATATCAGTTTGGCAACATCTGAAGACCAGGTCTTATCAGGTCTTGGATTTCTAAAAAATATCTTAATATTGTATGCTATGTTAGTTTGTTAATATTGTATGCTATACAATATTACAATACTTATTTATTAATTACACACATGCTTCTTTGTCACCCAAAGGACGCTATTTCATCAGCAGTATCTATCCATAACTGCTTCTATGAATTCCTGTAAGCTCACCCTTGCATTATCTGTGATTATAAATAGCCATCTTGTTTCCTGTTGGCCTTTTTTTCCAATTGGCTTTGATTTTTCCAAGTATTGGGGTCATTCTTTATGACTCTTGCCTTCACATAGTGTACAACTTATTTAAGGTTTAGTTTCATTATTAGTGCTTACAATGAGCAAGCTGCTACTAAATTCTTGTAGTGGTCAAGGTTAATAATTTTCTCCATCACCACAATTGAAAATAATTCATTTTTGTTTGCTTAGTCTTTCTGATGGCTCAGTTTTCAAAGCCATATTACAACTGGAAAAACAAGGGTTTGATGATATATATTTTTGTTATCAGTGTGATATTGCTGTCCTTTAATGTTTTATTAAGATCTGCCATAGCTTTTCCCCCCAAACAGATGTTTCTTTGTTTTATGGCTACAGTCACCATTCTTGAGAATCTTTGAGTTTGGACAACAGAATCTGTACCACTGCAAAATCACCTTTATATAATTGTATTATATATGCTTTGGCTGTTGACATTTTTTTTAATACTGAGTAGTAGACAGGCTTTTGAGAGGTCCTTGATGCTCTCTGAGCTTGGTTGTTTTCTTGCAGACATTTCATTACCCAAACTAGGTAAGATCATAAATACTAGCACTGATGATGTTACCTAGTTTAGGTAATACAAAATCTGCAAGAAAACAACTAAGCTCAGAGAGCACCAAGGTCCCCTCATTTCAACCCTGAGCTATAAATATTCCCCTTTATTGAGAGAGGCTTTTGCATCCTACCTTCAGAAGATGTGGGTGCTCTATCACTGGAGGCTTTCAGAAAAAGACTGGACAATCATTTATCTGAAATGGTATAGAGCAGCGGTTCTCAACCTGTGGGTCGCGACCCCTTTGGGGGTCGAACGACCATTTCACAGGGGTCGCCGCACGCGTTAGCCCGCCATTTTGGTGCCACCATCACTGCAGGAGTGAAACGGTCCCGGTTCAGCCGTGCCTGCGGGTCGCCGTACAGCTGGTAGCCCGGACGCCGCCATTTGGGTTCTTCTACCCTCTGCGCATGCGCAGAATGCTTTGCGCAGAGGGTGGTGGCAGGGGGGTCGCAGGGGGGTCACGGCATTAGAAAGGTTGAGAACCACTGGTATAGAGTTTCCTGCTTGAGCAGGGGTTGGATTAGAAGATCTCTAAGGTCCCTTCCAACTCTATTATTCTATGTTCTCTCTCTTCTTTCACATTAAAAAGAAATTCTGAGGTAAATAGCTTTTCCAGCAATTTTTATTCAAATTTCTCTTACTTTTAATCCCGCACTTCATATTACATAGTCTTCACATACATTAAATAGTATTTAACAGTGTTGGTGCATTCTTTTCACATTTTGAACCTGCTAGTTCCTCTATATTCTGTTCTAACTCTTGCTTCCTGGACATCATAAAATTTCTTCAATAAGCAGATGAAGTAGCTACCCATAATTTGCTGTGATCCACAGACTTAAAAGCTTTGTTTAATCAATAAAGCAAAAAATAGATTTTTCTTTGATATTCCTTTGTCTTTCACATTATCCATAAGTACTTAACAATGTAATTTCAGCTATGCCAGTCAGTTCTGAATGCTCCTTGTAAAAATACATACATACACTGGATTCATACATCACACTAAGTCATAATGTAACTTGATGTTTTGGCTTAGTATATTCCTTGAATCTAGTCATAAAGATTTATGAATTAGTATTATATAAACTGTTGTTTGTGACTGAATATTATTTGTGAACTAAGCTGTTGTAATTTGTTTTATAAACCACATTTAAATCTATGTATGACGTGTGTGTGTGTGTGTGTGTGTGTGTGTGTGTGTGTGTGTGTGTGTGTGTTTTCTCTGTCGAATCACCTGGTATACCCAAATATGGGAGGGAACATACTGCTTCCTTTCGCCTTTCAGCCCACTCCAGGGGCCATGCAGGCAGTCGCTTACATGACAAACCGTTTTTCCTATATATAACATTTTTACTGATAAAGAAATAAAGGGAGACTAGTACAGATCTATTTCAAGCTATTTAGCTCTCATCAGCTAGCCATACCCTTCTGGGATTTGAACTTGGGCTGTTTTGCCTTGTCAGGCAGTTGCTTTACCATCTAAGCCACAAGTTCTTATATATACCGGTATATATATATAAGTTTTCTATACAGTATTTCTCCACATGGTTCTATCAGATGCCATGAGGACTCAATCACTTTTAAATCAAGCTCTTGTGTTTTGAATGAAAGCTGCAAGGCTATACCTATAAAGAACTCCCTAACTATGCAACAAACAAACAAACGAACAAACAAACAAACAAAAAGCCTAAGTAAAGTGAAAAAGTATCACATGGGATAGCTGAGAATGATGCCTGTCCTTTGCCAGTAATGTAACCACAATTATCACGCAAGCCTCTGTTCGTTCACCTTTATAATGGCCAAGCATCTATTTATTAAGTAGCTCATTCTTTGTCTGCCTCTTTACAGTGCCAAACTGGCACATATATGTGATCAATAGTGATTAGTAATTTGGCATTCCTAATTTGGTTGTGCACTCCTTTCTCCTTTTCATGCCATTTTACTTTACTGCCCTTCCCACGAATCTTCCTGTTGAGTTAAAGCCCTCTGAATAAGAGCATCCTTTCTCTTTTTACTGAAGCTAGAAGCCATTTATTATCTAAAAAGCTCCAAAACACTTTTGAGTGCCTTTGAGTGTGGGGATGGTGATGAGAGAAAGAAGCCCTGTTTTAAGTAAGCTTTGTTGTTAGCATTTCTCCAGCAAGCATCTAAAATGGAAGGAGTAGAAATAGGCAAGGCCTACTACAAACAAGAATGTGAAATTACAAATCTGCATTAGTTGTGATAATTCTAATGGTGGCTTGTGCCATTTCAACTGGAGTGATGGTATAATGGGTACATACATTACCCAAATGCATTTTCAGTGTTCAACTATAACCACGAAAGACATTTTGTATGTTAAGATTCATGCACATAACTAAGTGCAGCTAAGTGCAATAATGTTTTCCCTCCTCTTTATGATCAATACAAACTTTAGGGGTAGAGCATTATAGTATAAACTGCCATTCATGCTGATTGTGTGATACAAAAATATAGACACTGACAGTGATTAAAAAAAACTATACTCAGTCTGCATATTTACATACATAAGCCTTATATCACACCCCAATTTTTCAGAGATGTTCTTCCAATGGAACAAAAATTCATTACATGTCTACTAATATAGGTATGACCCTCCTCTTGTCATGCTTATGCCCTGTCCATCTGGTTATTCTCTGCATGTTGCATTCTGAAGTATTCCACATTCTGTAGTCAATAAAGAGCCATGAATTTGTTTGATACTTAGGATTAAAAATGAAAACCTTTAAGAGAATGGTTCTTAGCCTTAAGAGCCATGAAATTACAGGAAATGGCTATGAAATTTTTAAAGGATGTTTACTATTTCAGCCTTTCACTTCTTCAGCTAAATGGGAAATTAACAGTAGTAATGGGAAACAGAAGCCCTGTGGGTGGATTGAGATAGAAGCCAACGCCTGCAAGAAAAATATTTCAGGATTTTGTGGAGAAGTAATTATTTTTACTGTTTTTTTTTTCAAACAATAGCTATCTATTTCACCCTGCGAACTTTAACTTACCTATATGTTGCGTTCCACTTTGAGCTATCTTCATCACTTCTTTAAATAGCTGAATATACATCTTGCTGTAATTAATGTTTAACTGTTCCAATATTAACTCTTCTATTCTTGGAATTATTCATAATGAAAATTAATGGCATAGATTGCTACAATAGCCAGTTAAACAGTGATTCCAAGACTGCAGTAATAAAATCCAGAAGTTTAAATAATTTGGGAGGCAAAATAGAAAAATTACACACGAACACACACTCATTTTCTTTCTCTTATTTTTTTCTCTCTCCAAATGCTGGTGGTGGCAGGGTGGCAGTGGTGGTGGTATCAGTTTGGAGAAGATCCAATCCCTTTTATATTTACAGTCTTTATACCTTAACCCCTGAATGTGATCTAACTGTATAACCACGCTGTCTAGGACATCATTGCCACATTTATAAAAAGTCGAATACATATAAATGATGGATTGCATGATTGGGATCCTTGGGGAGTATAGCAACCTTGGAATCAGAATCATATACCTAGGTAGTAATATTTAAGGGTGTACTTTTCCATTCATATTTAGAGATGGGATCATTCTTCAGTGCCTGCAAGTAACTCTGCAAGACCATAACTGCTACTATAAAGTAAGGAAAGTATCTTTGTATAATGAAGTCCCCCACAGTAATCTGATCTTCCCCAAGATCCCACTAAAGGGGCTTGGATTCTCTGTTACCCTTAGCTTCTTCCTATGAAATATAGAAACACTTAATACTTACTACCTTTAGTAGCTAGCAGCTCCAACTCAACATGGCTAATCTCAAGAATAAATTGGATCAAACCTTTTTTCGGACTTAAATAGGAGAATCAAACTGGGAAGATGAAAAATGTCCTGGAATGCAGCAATGACAAACCTCTTCTGTATTGTTGCCAAGTTTACTGTTGTGGTCTTCTTGTAGTCACTAGCACGGAAATCAACTTGAGAGTATTTTTATCAAAGTTTACTAACCAACATTATAGAAATAAGTAATACTTATTTCATTTAATTTAGGTGCTAACCACAACTAGTTTCAAATTAGGTAGTGCCAAACTTGAAATAAATAAATATATATGCCAGGATAAGTTTTAAAACCACACATGCATTCTAAGTCTCAGCTGCTTTTAGCCCCACAAAAACTCTGGGTGGACACACCAAAGACCTTCAAATGTTATTACCAAGCTGCAACTTTTAATATAGTAGAATAAGGGGATTATTAAGTACATGACTGGAAAATAATCTCATTAACCATTCTGTAATTCTTTTGTTATATTTTAATTTAATTAATTCAAATAGTATTGGGTCTGGACTCTGGTCTTTTCTCACTGTTCTTTGGTTTTTAACATGCTATTTAAAGGTCAAGTGTGACCTTTGGCCAAAAAAAGCCATACACTGTCACCTCTCTATTATAAAACCCAAATATTTAGATGAACTTTTATATTAAAGCAACAAGGAAAATAACAATTATTTTATGTCGTTCTTTTAATTTGGCAAAATCAGCACTAAATATATTCTCTGCTACTCTTGGCTGTGATTAAACATTCTTTACCTGCAATATCCTTCAAATATACAAATTTATTAGAAATCCATTTGATCCTCTTCTTTCTTTAAAGTCCAAAAAGAATTTTAGAGGAGGAATATATTTTCTGGAAATCATAGATAATTTATCAAAGTTTATACCGCATTAAAGGCTAGTGCATTTGTACCAACAATGGCTTTTATTTGAAAAGTTCATTTACAGGGCCTGTAACATTAACAAAATAAACAAAAAGAAATTCAAGCAGTGACAAATCATGCAAATTATTTGCAATACAATATATGATATTGAAAGGTTATATGTGTACAAAAGGAGTAATTTCTGAAGACCTTAGTCTGATTTTAAATCTAAAAATACTAAACAATAAATAGTACAAAGTAAAATACTAAATAGTAAGATACTAAATAGTAAAATACTAAATATAAAAATACTAAAAAGGAGCCGGTACAGTCTGTCTATGCACTGGGTACATGTGTTCATTCCATATCTTGATGCTTGTCATTATGCCTACCCACAAAGTCAGTATCATTAATCAATGTGTCTCTATAAATGAAAATATGTTTAATTTTTTAACTCAACAATTTTATAGGAAATGACGCTATTTAAATAGTAATATGTATTATTTATTTTCAGAATTAAATAAGACAATGTTATGGTGTTGTTGGGGAGAATGGGGGGGGGCTCATATTTACTTCATTGAGTAGAGCCCCGATCTTCTCTCCTTGTTACCCCAGTACTTTTATTATTTATTTATCATTTTACCACAGGACAAGTCTGGGCAGCTTACAATATTAAAAGGATTAAACTATATAAAAACCTATACACAATACAAATAAAATACTACAAAAATATAAGTTTTTCATGCTATTCCCAGTCGTGGTTATCCTGAGTCAAGTGCATTGATATGCTTTTCTGAAATATTGAAGTGTCTAATTCAAAGTTTAATTTTCTATAATATTCTTTTATTTTTGTTTTTAAACTTTGGGGATATAATCATTGCTCATTAAAAATCAGGAACAAAACAGAACACATGGTCTTCAACTTATAACCATTTGTTCAGTGACCTCTCAAAATTACGATAGTGCTGAACGGACTTATGACCTGTACCCAAAGTTATGGCTGCTGCAGTGCCCGTCGTCAAGTGAATAAAATTCAGGTGATTGGCAATCTACCCACTCTTATGACCAACATTAGGGACTCTTTAGCTGTTCCTATCCACTTATCTTCTCCCTATTGCGCCCCTTGAGCCTCCTTCCCACCTGATATAGGCCTTGGGGCTGTGTTCTGCCTTGCTGGGTACCACACCCTTGGACCTCCTCTCCGTCATGGCTTGCTCCTCTTATCTTTTCTGAAGATCACTTTTCCCAAAGAGAAGCAGCTAATGTACTACACGCCCTTCTTATACAGAAGTCGTGTAGTACCATCTTGGAAGCGAGATGCCATTTTGGGAGCAGCTGCAATACTCACCCATCTTTGGAAAAGGTAAGTGAAGCAAAGTTGTGCAAGAAGTGCTTCAAGGGATGGGTTAGGCCCTGAGAGGCCTGGCGCAGGCACGTGTGAGTTGGAGAGATGCTGTAGTGTAGGCCTACACCAGACTCCCAGGGCCTTCCCCACCCCCTAAGGCACTCCATGTTCCACTTAATAACTACAATGGGAAGAACAGGGATTTTGGTGTATTGTTAGCAAATGAATTGGAGAAGGAGCCGTTGACACATGTTCAATAAAACATTGTCCTCCACTTCAAGAAGGGGGATTACTGAAGAAATAAAACAAGATTTGGTAACCAACAGTTCTGTATGTAAAAATAAATATTAGCATTGTGTGTCTAACTTGGTTGATCTTTTTGATAGAGCACTCTCAATATTGACCAAGATCCAAAAGACATATACATCTCTCTTTGTGTGCTCACAATGATTTTGCATTTTTTGTAATAAGGAGTTTTCCCAACTATTTTCAGAACGATCAGTTTCTTGATATTTTTCCACAAGCTGCAGCAAATCCAAAATTCCCTTTCCATCCAATGTTGAGGGGGAAAAAACTGAGGATGGAATGAGGGGAAGGTAGGATGGCTTCTTCATTATTTCAGAGGGGGCTGGATTTAATTGATTTAAATTAAGGAGGATGAAATGTTAGACAATTTCTAAAAAAGCATTGTATTAGTTTGATAACAATGCCAGCTTGAAGTATAGGGAGTCAAGCAAGCAATTGGAAAGATGGGATTAAATTCTCCACATTGGTAAGACTTTATTGTCCTTTCAGATTGTGCTGTCCAGTATAATTGTTTGAATTTATGAAGAGAATATCTGTTTCCTAGTTGACAATATTAATACTAATACAACATACTTCTTTTGGGTTAAAAATAAATCCCGATTTATAAATGGTTATTATTTTAAAACCCAAGAGTTAGGGAAACATAGTCTGGGCAATCATTAGTTCAAATCTCAATTCAACAAGGAAATGTAAAAACAGATTCATTTCTAAATGAGTTTTGAAATGTGGAAATTGCCACTGGCTATCAATAATGTAATCTTCCACATCCCTCAATATTTCTAGCACAGCCAACCAGAATATGTAAGTCCATAAAGGTTGCACATTCACTCGCATACATGTAAGAATCAATGATAAAATGACCAAATGGAAAAAGGGGCTGGGCTCCTTTGCTTTTAACATGCCTTAACAACTTTCTGAGAATGTGCATCCTGGATCAAGGCCACAATAGCTGGCTAGAACTAAAGATTGAGTGAAAGATCAAACCATTGCTATAAATAGCATCTGTGCTGAAGTCTCTTTCTGTAGTATGTAATCACTTGCTCCATATTCTGGTGCCAGGCATTATATTTTCCATTACTGCTGCTGTGCATTGATATGGAGCAGAGATAGGGAAAGGCACAAAAAGATGACACAAAGGCATGAACCCCACAACCGCAACACATGCAAACATATTTATTTAGGTTTCAGTGGCCTAGAATCTGGCCTACATCTCCTAAACAACTGTTATTGTTCCTGTCATTGGGATGCTTTAAGATTAAGGTATCTTTTTTTTAAAATTGAAAAAAAAATTAAAATGTAGTTTGAGTTTGAAAAATGCTGACAGCAAGCTTCCTTTTTATTACATTTAAAACAATACATGACATAATTTAAGCAACCATCTACTTTAATCAATCTGCTGCAACCGTATCTTCATAATGCATACAAATCTTTTGTACTTGCAGGAGAGCTATTTTAGGCATGATGTATGTCAGCTACGGCCACAAGCTGTTGCATCTGCTAGATTAGATGCAGATTTCCAATTTCCAAATTTCCATCTTTCCAATTATAGAAAGAAAAAAATATTCATTCCTATTAAGGTAGGATAGTAAGAATACAAAGATATCTGGCCATGTAAACAAATCCATCAGTGATAAGGCCAATGAGAGGATGCTGAAATGATTCATGAAATAAAATATAAGGACTCCTTGGTGTTCAAAGAGCACAGTCAAACTCAGAAAGCACCCAGTTCAATCCTGAGATATATACCGGTATCTATCTATCTATCTATCTATCTATCTATCTATCTATCTATCTATCTATCTATCTATCTATCTATCTATCTATCTATCTATCTATCTATCTATCTATCTATGACAGATATATATTCTCTCCTATTGGAACAATACAAGGACTCTGGAAGTTGGAAGTTATACACATGGAGACAAAGAATTCATATTCCTCCTTCATCACCCCTGCCCTAGTATTTGTTTCACATTATGCTAAAGAGTAATGAGTTATTATTCTTTTTACACAAACTCTTGCTGCAGGAGAATTGAGCAGAATATGTTTCTGAGAGTTGTGAGAAGATGAAGCACAACAGGTATGTAACAGTTAGAGGCAAAGTTGTGCCCTCTTTCTGGAATAATTTTTGTAGGCATTTCAGTTTTGATGGGCTTTTGAAGCTTGTAATTCTGTTTTGCTAATTTGCCAGCAGTGGAAAAAAGGAAAAGAAATTTCTGGTGTGATTATGAAGATTCTTTCCTGTTGTTCAACAGATGAAGCTGTGGACCTTTCCACGCATACAGCAGTTGATTCTTGCTCTGATCTTGCTGCCAAGACAGTGCCCTCCACTGTTACTGAGAGATAAAACTTGACTTAAGAAAATGAAAATGATGGGTTTCCCCAGTTTTAAGTCAATATTCTAACCATAGAGTAGTTCCATTCTGACTCCCTTGAGTATTTGATCTTTCTAGTCTAATGTCATTATATGCATTAAAGTTGTTATATAGACCCAGAGTTATAACATGATTGCAGTAATATAGCGTTGTTACAAGAAATGGAAATGAGGAACAGTTTGATATTGATTTAAAGACTTATGTTGCTGACTTTTTAAAATCAAAATGTTAAAAAAAAATCAATACACATGCACGTGTAGTAACTAAAAGCATATATATATATACACACACACACACACACACACACATATACACACACACACAAGTATGCTGCTTTCCCATCACTGCATTTATTAAGGGAAAAGAATTCCCAGAATTGTTTTCAGTTGGAGTTGGCAAATGTAGATTCATAAAGTTTGGAAACTGGACTTTGTATAGAACTTTTATCTTCTACAATTAGAAAAAAAAAACATGGCCTTAACAATATTACCATTGTTGTCAGTATGATGTCTGTACAGTACAGTATTCTGTTTAGATCTGTCACAGTTTTACATTCAAGTAGTAGGCACCCTCTTTATGAGTTAGAGACCATTCTTAAGGGAAGTATCATCAACTGCTCCTCTACCTATTACTGGCTGGCATTGACTATTTACATTTTTTTTTTATTATTCAGAAAAATCAGACAGGCTTTTACACTATTTTTCACTTTCACGAGAGATTCCTTAAATCTTCCTCACTTCTGACCTGCAAGTGATATCATCAGCATGTCTAAAATTGTTGAAGTTTCTTCCCACAGTTTTAATTCCATTTTTTCTTTTGGTACTTTTCATTTTTTCCACATATATAAATAAGGTGATAGGCTAGAACCTGGGCACATCTCTTTCCTAATTTTGAACCATATAGTTCCTCCTGACTCCACTAAAATAGTTAGTTGGTTCCTTATTATACAATATGAGGCTATCTTTTCTTTTTCTTTTTAAACTTTCCTCAGCTTTCATGTAGCTACAGAAGCAGCCAATCCAATGTACTGCATTGCAGACATAAAAAGAAATTCTATCATCTCCCCAAGTCATCTGCTTGGCACTTGTTCTACTAATCATGCTAATCATTTCATGCCAACTAATTATTATAAGAATTGTAATTTTAAAAATGAATGCCTGGCCTTGTTTGTTTCCCCCTTCTTCCCCAGACTTATATAAGCCTGGGGACAGGAATGATCTTACTACTGTTTTGGGAAGACTGGTCAGAATAAAATTGTGTTAAATTGATAAATATTTTCAGTATCTCTTACATGGACCTTGTCACCTTGTCTAGATTGTGCAAATTAAGTGTCATTGAAAAATATGTGCTAAGTATACATAATATTTAGAAGTGTTGGAAAGTGAAATAGTTAATGGATTCTGGCAGATGCACAGAAGTTGAGAACCATGCTGCTATAATTCAGAAAAAAGGAGCAGTGGGGAAGAAGCTAATACTTGCTAACTTGCGGCATTTCTATTCAAAATGACCTTAAAAAACCAAGAAAAATGTTGTGATTCAGATTCTCTAAGACACATTCTGAAAATTCTAATGAAAAGATTATGTTAAGTCTTCAGCTGGCATATAGCATTTGTCACTTTCATTCAAATGAGGAAAAATAGCTCTGGGGGAATATCTGTTATCCTGGAATCACAATCTTTATAATGTCTGCACTGGCTAAAACTACCAGATCCAGACTGTAAAAATATAGCCAGCAAGTATACAGCAGCAAAGAATCATAAAAGAGAGAGAGAGAGAGAGAGAGAGAGAGAGAGAGAGAGAGAGAGAGAGAGAGAGAGAGAGGGGGGGGGGGGGGAGGGGGGGGAGGGGGGGGGGGGGGGGGGGGAGGGGGGGGGAGGGGAGAGAAGGGAAGGAGAGAGAGAGAGAGAGAATGAGAGAAAAAAAATGCAGAGAGAGAGAGAGAAAGGGGGGAGGGAGGGAGGGGAGGGAAGGGGATGGGAGGGGAGGGGAGGGAAGGGAAGGGAAGAGAAGGGAAGGGTCATTGGTGCTCAGAGTCATTGGTGTAAGATAAGTGGCCATATACATTATTTAAATAATCAAACAAACAACTATATTGGTTAATAGGTACACTTGCTTTGTTTTTGAGAGTGGGTGTTATGTACTGGATAACAATATACAGATATGTAGAGGTACACAACTTTCACTGTCTTGAGAGTGCTGTACTGAGGTTTGCATAACATATTTAGGGCCATGTTCTAGAAATGAGAGGATGCATAACTAAAAGTGATCTGGTTTGAGCTGATAATGGCATATTCTAAGAAACAGAGTCATAAAGCCTCAATTTGTACGTTAACTTTGCCCTCAAAACAGAAAATCAAACATTTTTTCCTAAGCTGTTTTGGGGGATGACAAAGGCAAGATAGTTAATTGGCAAATATACTGAAATAATTGTTGAAAAGCCCAATGTATCACAAAAAACACCAAAACAACGAATACTGGCCACGTTTAACAGTACTTTAGTAGGTTATGCAAATCCAGCCTGTGTGGTTAAGTAAAGTTTCAATATATCACACACTCTAAGATATTGGATTAACTGAATTAAGTCAACCATTGTTAAGCCAGCACCATGCAAAGACAGACAATGGTTTTAATTCTATTGAAATGCAGTATTTATCAAGAATGGCTCTATTCAAATTGTTCATCAGGTGCAACACTCTTCAGGAATACATTTATTCTTTTCAGCCTCTGTCAGCTCCCTAAAATCATGTCTGAATTTGGTTCCTGGTCTATGAGATAAATTTACCTCCACCTCCAGCAAACACCCTGCATCTTCCAATGAATTATGTTGCAATGTAAATGTAAGGAAAACTCATACCAAAAAAGGTATGCCTGTCAAACTTCTGCAGGTTGCTATAGCAATAAGTGCAACAGTTCCTTTTTTTGCTAAGGATTATAAAGTATAGCCGTGACTTAAGAATATCATGGGAAAACTCAATTTTTGCAATAAAAATATTGAAGCAATTTTAAAATGATGTTATAAATACATGTATTTGTGGCCATACAGGATATTGTTTTTTTTTTTAGCAAAGAGATGGTCTTTTGTAACAGGTAATATTTCCTCAATGAGCACAATGACTGGAAGGCATTTTTTCCCCAATGGTTTTGAATGATAAATATTATCTATGAAACATATCCTGCCAGCATGAGGAGTGAGAATAAATAGTGAGAATGAATGTTTATAAACTACCAAAAAGTAAAACATTGTTTAGCACTATTTTTGTATTCTTAAATCAGTGTGCTAAAATAAATTGACCTTGGATACTATGTATGGTTGTAGTGGAAACAAATATTATTCCACACACATTTTGTAAGTACTCCTATAAAAATATACATTTAAATATTTATAGTTTTGTGTGAACTGCTAAGCATAGTGTTATAAAGAAGAATGCTATATGCTTTCTTTTGCTCAATGTTTCAGTTAAAAAAAATCAAAGGATGAAAAGAGATAGGTCAGTACTAGTAATCCTTGTTTAATGGCACCATAAACTCATTCATTAACCTAGGTGGTCACTAAGGGAAAAATCACATGACTGTGACTGTGCATACAATCTTATTTCAACTTTGCTTTGCTTTAGAGACCTGCGAAGTTTGTAAATGTGGACATTAGTCACATTCACAAGGTTACTGTTACTTTTTCATCACCTTCATAATTGCATAGCGTTTCTGTCTGAGGCAGTCGCTAAGCAAGGTTACTAGCACTTGCAGCTCAGGGCTTTGTTTTGAAGTGTCTCCAAGCATTCGGAAAGAAACAGAAACTCAGGCTGGGAGCAGGGATTCTGGGAAGAGCTACATGTTAGGAATTGTATTCTAAAAGACCATGGCAAGGTGGTAGGGACAAGGGTGTCCTTTAGAGTGGGCATTTTAGCTGATTTGTTTGCTTTGTCGTGTTCTTAGCTCTCAGAATCTGGATCTTGCCTCAGTCTTAACTAGTAGAGTGTCTTTCTATAAAGATAGTGCAGGAACAAGAGAAAAGGGGTCTCGTATTGAAAAAAGAGACAAAGCTCACTGCAGAGCAGTTTAAAATGCATACATGGGCATCCAAAGGAGACTGCAGTTCAGAAGTTACTATTATCCATCAAACAGCTCCATCTAGAGATCTGTTAGCAAGTTTAAAAATAAAACCCATAACCAATGGATTATAATGGAGCATAATCAATCCAGTGCATACAATGCATTTCTTTTCATTAATTGTATATGGCAATAAACTGCTAAATATTTGGGATGCCAGGTACTGTAATAAAATCTAGAATAATGCCTTTAGTGCATAGCTTCATATATATAATTTATAATATATAATAATTAATTATATATAATATAATTATATAATTAATTATCCGTTACTAATCTGGGATTGGATCAACTTGTAACAAATTAAATTAAATAAATATATATATATATATAATTTATTATAAATAATTTAAACTCAATCTATGGTCTACAAATAAACGAACCCTTTTCAAACAGCGACCACAGCATGATTGACTGGTCTCAATTTATGTCCTTACAAAGACGATCAAAATGACAAGATTCCAAAGTATAACTTTAGAAAAGCCAATTACGATCTCATAACTGACGACCTCTCATCTCTTGATTGGCAAACTCTGTTCACTGGCTGCATCACTGCCGATGACCATTATATCTTTTTACAAGAAGTCAAAAGAACCATCAAACTACACGTACCACTAATAATCTCCAAAACCACTAATAATCCAATAATCTCCAAAACCAGGAAAAACAAATTACCCATAACAATAAGGAAGCTTCAGTCAAAAAACCCCCCCTCTTTGGTGCAAAAACAAAACTGGCTAGCTAACTTCAAAAGTCGCTACAAATCCTTATGCTGACAGATAAAGGCAGAATGCACCAATTATCACAGCAAACAAGAAGAAAACCTACTATGCATGAAATCCACCCGGGCCAACTATAATTTTGTAAACAACAAACTTACAGACTCAAGATCCATCCCACCACTAAAAGGACCAAAGGGGAAAGACTGCAATGATGAAACTGTTACGGCCAACCTCTTCATCACATTCTTCGGTTCAGTCTTTCTAAACAGCAACAGATCTTGCCCCACATTTCCCAATCGTACCACAACTAATCACAAAGATCTACTACATGTCGATTTCACAGAAGATGCCGTTGAAAAGGCACTATGCAACCTAAAACTATCTCTATCTATTGGCCCTGATGGACTATGTGCCTACTTCTTAAAAAAGCTCTCAACCACCATAGCGGAACCTCTTAACATAATCTATGAAATATCTTTCAAAACCAGCTCCTTGCCTAGCTTATCGTCACTAGCCATGGTCATCCCTATCTTCAAAAAGGGTGACCCCAGCCTAGTTGAAAATTACAGACCAATCTCATTATGTTGCGTCACATGCAAAGTCATGGAATCAGTCATAAACCAATCCATTACCCTCTATTTAGAGACCAACAACCTACTCTCAAACAAGCAGTTTGGCTTCAGAAAAAAAATATCCTGCAACCTGCAACTCTTATACTGCAAAAACATATAGACTTCACAACTCGACCAGGGTAAAGCAATAGACTTTATATAGACTTCTGTAAAGCCTTCGATTCAGTAGTACATGACAAACTACTTCTAAAACTAAAATCTTATGGCATTTCCGGATCCCTGCATAAGTGGATAGCTGTGTTCCTATCAAACAGGCAACAAGTAGTCAAAATAGGGAACGCCCTATCAAACCCTGCACCAATTAACAGCAGTGTCCCCCAAGGAAGCATTTTAGCACCCACACTCTTTATACTTTATATAAATGACCTTTGCGATCAGATTATAAGCAACTGCATTCTCTTAGCTGATGATGTAAAACTATTCAACCCCACCGACAATACTGCTACCCTACAAAAAGACCTTGACTATGTGTCAGAATGGTCAAACAATTGGCAACTCCAAATCTCAACCAACAAATGCTCTGTCTTACACATTGGCAAAAAAAAAAAAAAATCAGAACACAAAATACAAGCTGGGCGGATACGACCTCGTAGACGACCCTCACTCTGTCAAGGACCTTGGAGTACTCATCTCATATGACCTAAGTGCCAGAGCTCACTGTAACAGCATTACTAGGGCATACAAAACCTTTGCCAGACCAATTCTTGAATACAGCTCGTCTGCCTGGAATCCACACTGTATATCGGACATTAATACAATTGAGCAGGTCCAGAGGTATTTCAAGAGAAGAGTACTCCACTCCTCTGCTCACAGTAGAATACCTTATGCCACCAGACTTGGAATTTTGGGCTTGGACAACCTAGAACTATGCCGCCTAGGTTCTGACCTAAGTGTAGTACATAAAATTATCTGCTACAATGTCCTACCTGTCAATGACTATTTCAGCTTCAACCACAACAATACACGAGCACATAATAGATTCAAACTTATGGTAAACCGCACCAAACTTGACTGCAGAAAATACGACTTCAGTAACAGAGTTGTTAATGCCTGGAATGCATTACCTGACTCTGTGGTTTCTTCCCCAAACCCCCAAAACTTTACCCTTAGACTGTCTACTGTCGACCTCACCCCATTCCAAAGAGGTCTTTAAGGGGCGTGCATAAGCGCACCAGCGTGCCTACCGTCCCTGTTCTAATGTTCCCTTTTATTCGTACCCATTTCATGTATTCATAGCTATGTTTATACTTATATCTGTTATCTAATACATGCTTGATGAAATAAATAAATAAAAATAAATAAATAAATATATGCTTCATATATATCTACAGTATTTAATTACAAAAACTGCATCATCAGTGCCATAGACATAGAAAACTGATGGCAGAAAAAGACCCAGTGATCCATCGTGTCTGACCTTTGAGGTTTGTCTGGATGTCTATTTATCTACCTATTATTTTCAATTATTAATTTGTATTAATATTTTATTAGTATAATGGTTTGTTGCAGTTAGCCAGATGTTCAGACTGGATTTGTATATTTTTATCCACCTTCCCAAGGACCTGGGATAGGCAAATGTCAATGTTTTGTGGTTTTAGAGGTATGGCCGCAGGATGAAAGCTGTTTTGAGTAATGCTGCCTTTTGCAATTTACTGATGGTGAAATTGTTGGATACAAAAATGTCTTCCTGTATTCTCATAGAACATCAAATAAGTGTTTATTTCTTTACTCTAATAGCCCTTGCCTAAACCTTGTCTGAGGCTGATGAAAAAAAGTAAAACCTCTTTGAAATTGGGATCGACTTCTCATGACCAATGGACATGTCCATGTTATTTTCTTGTTAACAGTGTAAGACTAATTGGTCACTGGTTTTTCTCACATTTTTTTTCATACCTCCCTCTAGTCCAGCGGTTCTCAACCTGTGGGTCGCGACCCCTTTGGGGGTCGAACGACCATTTCACAGGGGTCGCCGCGTGCGTTAGCCCGCCATCTTGGTGCCACCGTCACTGCAGGTTCGGCCGTGCCTGCGGGTCGCCAGATAGCCGGTAGCGAGAGAAGCGGGAGACTTCGCCCACCCACCTGGACGCCGCCATTTGGGTTCTTTTACCCTCTGCGCATGCGCAGAACGCTTTGCGCATGCTCAGAGGGTAAAAGAACCCAAATGGCAGTGTCCGGCCGGGTGAAGCCTCGCTCTGCCTTCACTACTGGCTCTCCGACGACCGGCAGGCACGCCCGAACCGGGAGCATTTCACTCCTGCTCTATATTCCTTCCCCC
>QLTV01000775.1:1013289-1035854 GCA_003457575.1 Thermophis baileyi | reverse complement strand
CCGCCCGGGGGCCCCCCCCCCTTTGGCCCCCCCACCCCAGGGGGGGGGGGGGCGGGGGGGGGGTCGGGGGGGGGGGGGGGGTCGCGGTGCAGCGGGGGGGGTCACGGGGGGTCGTGGCATTAGAAAGGTTGAGAACCACTGCTCTAGTCTAAGCCCTGGGTTTTCTTAGTAGTTCCCCATCCAAGAACTAACCATATCTGACTTTTCTATAACATCAGCCATGGTTGGCTAGGAGCTGCCTCCCTGCTATGACAACTGAAGCTGATGTTACGGTCCAAATATCATTACAGTATTAAGTCATGTTTGCAATGACAGCAAAGAATGGTAAGAAGTGAAGGGCATGTTTGAGAGCATTTGAATTCTGTATCTGTCAATTGTTTTCAAGTCTTCATTGATAGAAATGCACAAATCTGACCAAGCACAGGCACCAGCTCACATCTGACCTATAAAGTGGCAGTAATAGCAGTGAAGTGCTCATACTTTTCTACTTGTCTGAGGGGTGTTATACAGTGGCCTTGTGTAAGACTGCAGGTTCCTTTTAGAGAGCAAGAAGAGTTGCTGTCTGGTTGTGGTAACTTCTTGTCACAGCATTTTGCTGATATTTACCATAGTTTTAATACTTCAGGGGCAGAGTCTAAAGTGGCGTCACCTCTTGCAGTTTATATGAGAGTCCTTAACCTATAGATTCCAGTGGAGTGAATAGGAGCTAAATGTGCTTTCACACTGATGGCTTGGATTCATTCCCATCCAGACTCCTTGAGGTGGCTGGGGTAAAAGAGATGAGCTGAATTTGGAAGGTAATCAATAGTTCTCTGATATAGGGTGATGGCAACTGCCCTTAAAGAAGTGGTGGTGCCCTGACTCCAACTTTCTTTTGGGGAAAAATAGATGTAGCCAGTTATAGTATATTTGAAGTTGATCATTTAAACCAGAGGCATCAAACATGCAGTCTACAACAGCCTATTCAGAGTTCCCCAACGTTTCCGGTTTTGCGGACCAGTGGGGGGGGGGAGAGGGGGATGGTTCCACGCAAGCGGCTGACAAGCGTGTGCACAGCAGCTCCATTTGCACAAGTGACGTGCATGTGGGCATGCACCTCAGGCAAATGGAGCGTGCGCGCACACGCTCGCTCATCCACTGCTTGTGCAAGTGAGGATGCGCATGTGCGCTCATCAGCCATTTCTGTGGCCTGGTTGCAATCCCCTCATGCCCCACTAGTGGGCCACCGGCCACAGGTTGGGGACCCCTGGCCTAGTGTGACTCAAGTCAGATTTAAATGCAATTAGGGAATATATAACAAAATAATATAAACATAAATAATATTACATTTTGAAGCTAAATAATAATACATTTTGTCATCAATTACCAAAATTCTGGGCTCGTGACTCCTGCACAAGCTCATAGTGTCAGCTTAATTGCAGCAGCAAAGATCACTTGGAGCTATCCTGGTCTGGGTTAAGCAGGAGCACCCTGTGACAGAAATTCTCCCTCAGGGGGTCTTAAGGTTGCTGCCTATAGGTTCATAGGTTCAGTTCAAAGTGCTGTTTTAGTCCATAATCTCAAACACGGCTTGACCTTCATGATTACATTTTCTTTGTAAAAATAATACGTCCAGTGCATGTTGGCAGGCCAAAGTCTCTAATAAGAGATGGCTTGACAGGGGTGTCAAACTCGATTTCATTGAGGGCCACATCAGGGTTGTTTCTGACCTTGGGAGGGCGTGGCCAGGGTGGGTGTGGCCAGCTCGACATCACTCGTGATGGCCTGAGTGCTCTGCCAGCAAAAACAGGCTCCCGAGCTTCCTGCAACCCTCTGCCAATGAAAACGGAGCTCGGGAGGGCCACTCCATTTTCGCTGGCAAAGGCACTGTGGGCCAGTCCTTTGCTGTTTCCAGGGCGGCCCCGTGGGCCAGATCTAAGCATCCTGCGGGCCAGATCTGGCCCGTGGGCCTTGAGTTTGACATCCCTGGTTTAAGAGGACGAGGATAGTGATGGTTTTTCCCCCCTTCCTCTGTGGCCTCCAAATTCTAGAACAGCCTCCCCAAAAAGTCATATCAGGACACACAAATCCATTGGTCTTCTAGAAACTAGTAAAAGCTTTTTCAGAGCCCTTAACGTATGATGAGGGGTACTATCTACATTATTGCAATGTACTGTTTGTCTGTTCTTTATTATTGCTTTAGTTTTAATAGTTTATTTTGCTAAACATTTGGGAATCCATGCAGATTATGGTAGCATATAAAAAACAAATATTAATATTCTAGTCCTTTTTGGAAGGTTCACAGTATGAGATTGGATAAAGTTGACTGGAAACAATTACACTGTTGTCTAACATATCTGAAGAATATCAGACTGGTAAAAATATAATTATTCTGATTTCTAATCCTAATTGTACATTCCTGGAAAAATCAGTATCTTAACTCAGGTCACCAAATATATGTTCACATGAGTTATTATACATCAGTGATCCTAGCATAGCTATACCATTTCTCCAATGTTGTAATTGCTTCTCATCCGTCTCATATAACGAGTTGCTTTGATTTATTATTTTGTTTTCTCAGTACTTAATGCTCCGATTCCTTTCTTTCAGGAACTAGACTAACAAGCTTCCATTCTGCCCTCATCCATTTCCTCTTGGCAAATGGCCAGATCTAAAATTTGGCTTTTAAAATACTTACATTTGACAAGCATGGTTTACAATAAAATTTTACAGCATATTTTCTCCTTTCAGCAAAAGAAATATGTTTTATTTTGGGGCTATGATAGATAACCATGCCCTCTCTAGAATGTTATCAAATGTAAAGGGCTCAAGAAGGGTGTGGCCTGCACTATCCTATTTCAAACTTCTGCATTTTTCCCCCTATTGACTCAATTTGAATTAGGCTGGATTCCATCTTGTTGGATTGGGAGGCTTTGGTTTACATTTATATACTGTAAATGTAAGTTTGGGTATACAGTTAACATAGTCTTCAAACAACCAAAGCAATCTATATATATAAAAGCCAAATACCACTCACTCATCACGAAATCTCCAGAACTGTAAAGCCTACAAACTTGAAACTTTGCATGTATGTTCCTCTTGGCTTCTAGGTGCTCGCTAAGAAAGGATTTTTCGAAATGACCATCAGATCATTAGTACTTCTTGTACAGTATTATATTAACACGCTCTGATGCTAAGGAGTTAAACATTCTACTCCCCCTCCCCACCTGAAAAGAACTCTGTAGACCTCTGTTCCAACTGCCAGTTGCCTCATATTAACACGCTCTGATGCTACCCCTTCGCTAAACCAGGCGTGAGCGTGGCCAGCGCGTGACTCATCCGGCCTGCGGGTGGGAGTTTAGACATTCTACTCCCCCTCCCCACCTGAAAAGAACTCTGTTCCAACTGCCACTTGCCTTATATTAACATGCTCTGATGCTAAGGAGTTACACATTCTACATAAATTTTCAAGCTTTAAGTGTCAATGTATCAAGCCTGATCGTAACTACTCATTAATTTTCAAGCTTTAACTGTCAACTTATCAAGCCCGATCACATAGTTTTGTAGCGAAGCACGGGTATCCAGCTACTAGTGTCTGTATATACATAAGAGTACACTGAAACCCAATTGATTCTATTATTGGTTCAAGGAGACAGAAGAGCTCAGGTAGCAAAAGGATTAACCGTAGAATAGATTACATAATGCTCATGTTCAGGGTCCAAATTAAGCTAAAGAAGAAAATGAACCAGTTTCCACAGTATGATTTGGAGCACATGTCTAATACTTTCACAGAGAACATTGCAAATTGCTTTGAAGTCCTGAATTATGGATAGGAAATCAGAGCAACTCTGGAATAAATCAAGTTGTTAATAATGGATGTGAAAAAAGACTAATAAAGATAATGAGAAAAAAGCAAACTAGAAGTCAGAACAAATGGTGGAAACTGCCCAGAAGAGAAACTGCCAAATCTAGAAAAGAGCAATATTATAATGACATCTATAAAAGACATCAAATATGAAAAACAAAGGAAGTCTTCCAAAAGAACTCTGAACTCAGAAATCTCAGACCAGTTTGTTAAAGGATGATAATCAGGGGTGAAATGTGAAAATTTTCCCTACCGGTTCTGTGGGTGTGGCTTTTTTGTGGCGTGGCTTGAGTCTGGTGGGCGTGGCTTCAGGTGGGCGTGGCTTGGTGGTCAGGTGACCGGGTGGGCGTGGCCAACTTGTAAAATGTGGTGAAACTCACTTAACAACGCTCTTGCTTAGCAACCAAAATTCTGGGCTCAACTGTAGTCATAAGTTTTCTTCCTTCTTTCCTTTCTTTCCTTTCCTTTCCTTCTTCCCTTTCCCTTCCTTTCCTTTCCCTTCCCTTCTTTCCTTTCCTTTCCTTCCTTCTTTCTTTCTTGTCTCTCTCTCTCCTTTCCTCTTTCTTCCTCCTCTCTCTCTCTCTCTCTCTCTCTCTCTCTCTCTCTCACACACACACACACACACACACACACACACACACACACACACACACACCTGGTCTGGGCACATAGACGGAGCCCTTCCCGGGGAGTTCTCCTGCGTGGACGCGCCCAGCAGCAGCGGCGGCGGTGGGGGCAGAGTTTGCCTGGGCTCTCCGCCATCCCAGAACCGCACTGTGCGCGGGGGAGTTTTCCGGCGCAGCGCAGTTTCGGGATAGCGGAGAGCTTGCTTGGGAGAGCCAGCGGCGGGGGCAGAGATTGCTTGGGAGAGCCCCCGCGCGGGGAGAGGGCCAGGCCTGCGCTTGGAAGGGGCCGCCACTCTCACTGCCCTCCCTCCCAGCCTGGCTGCAGATGTCCGCCCGTCCTCCTGGAGCACCACAGCCGTGGTTTGCTTTCTTCCTCCTCCAGCCACCGCCCCTCTTAGCCCCAATGCAGCAGCTGCGTTTCCCCCAAGGGCCACCCACCCACCCACTGGCCGGGCCTCGCCAGAGCGGCGCGTCTCCTGTCACGGGCTGGACGCCGACTTTGGAAGGCAAGCGGGCGTGGGAGACCGCTGGGAAAGCCGCGTGGAAGGCAGGAAAGCATGGCAGGGCTGCGGGGAAGGGAGTAGGCTGCTACCTCCCTTCCCGCCACCCCGACATGCTTGCCTGCCTTCCACGTGGCCTTCCACTTGCCTGCCTTTGCATGCTGGCCACGGGGACACCGGGAAGGCCGCATGGAAGGCAGGAAAGCATGTCGGGGCTGTGGGGAAAGGAGTAGGCTGCTACCTCCCTTCCCCACCGCCCTGACATGCTTTCCTGCCCTCCACGTGGCCTTCCGCTTGCCTGCCTTCGCAAGCTGGCTACGGGGAAACCGGGAAGGTCGGGTGGAAGGCAGGAAAGCATGTCGGGGCTGGGGGCCACGGGGAATGGAGTAGGGAAGGCAGGCTGGGACGGTGGGGGGGCAGGGGCCGTGACTTCGCAGGCTTACCTGGCAGGCAGATCAGGGGTGCAGCGCTTCAGGCAGGCAAGCTGCAGAGCACAGACTGGGCGGGGCAGGGCGAGCGAGCGGCAACTGGCGGACCGGTTCAGGGGGCGTGGCCATCCAGCCATTGCTACCGGCTTGGCGAACCACCGGCGGCCACCGCTACCGGTCCGCCAGATCCGGTCCGAACCGGGAGCATTTCACCCCTGATGCTAATGGACAGATTAACTGGTTCAAAGAAGATCAAACAAGGATGAAAGGAGTATACTTAAAGTCTGAGAGAAAAGATGTCAACATCCAAGAGTCTTAGGAGATATTCCCAACTTTCAAGAAACACTATTCCTAGAATATGAAGTTGGATCAGCACTTTAATCATTACCAAAGTGGAAAGCTACAGGAACTGACAATTCCCCTTGGAAATATAGAAAGCAACAGAAGAATTGCTAAAGGTTCTAACCAAATAATGCCAGCAGATCTGGAGAACATCACAATGGCCCATCAACTGGAAGAAGTCAATCTACATTCCAATACAAAAAAGAGACTTAGAGCATGCAAACTATTATACAACACACTTAATTTCACATGACAGCAAAACAATGCTTAGGATCATCCAACCCAAATTAAAGCCCACATGAAAAGGGAAAAGACAGATGTTCAAACTACCGTAGCTTTAGAAAAGGTCAAGCAAGCAATATAAGACATTATTGCTGATGTATGCTGGATAATTGAGAAATTAATTAACACTAAAGAATACCAAAAAAGAAGTCAGCATGTGCTTTGATGGTTATAGAAAGACCTTTCATTGTGTCAACCATATCAACCTGTGCAATGTCTTTAGGAAAACAGGAATCCAACAACACCTTTTTTAATTAGAAATTTTTAATGTAATAAAATACACAAAAGAACAAAGATAGAAAATAAGAAATAAAGAAGAAATTGAAAACAACAAAATCATACACATGAGACTTCCGCCATTCTTTCTATCAAACAACTGTCATCTTAAACTTGTCCCAACCTCTTCATTTCAGACATCTGACTACCTCACTGTCCTCATGCAAAACCTATACCCAGGTCAGGAAGCCACGTACAGTCAGAATATGGCAAAAACAGACAGGCTGCAGATTGGCAAAGAAGTGAACAAGGCTATTTGCTCTCCCCGTATTTATTCTCTCTAAATACTGAGAGGGTTCCAATTAAGTTATGGTAAAAACAACGGAGCAAGAGGTTGAATGCTTTGATATGTACATAAAGTTTTTATACAAATATATACTTCTAATGTATTAAATTATATATTACATTTACAAATGATAACATCATTATATCTTTAACAAAGTTACAATTTCCCTTTTACCCTGTGTCCTTAATTACTCACCTCTTCTAGATTAAAAGCAGAATTACTATGGTTCTTTCCTCATCTTCATTTTAAAGCACTGAGAATTCTGTTCCTTTTACTCAGGCTTAATGTCCTTTTACCTTACATTTAATCCTATACTTTTAGCTGTTAAGTCCTACTGAAGTTTGAATTAGCATTGTAAGTGTTTCCTTTTGCTGAGTTGCTTCTCCATCTCTCAATCTTCATTAAATTGTAAGAAGGATAACAATTACTTCTCGCTGGCTGATTGTAGCTGGTCTGCATTTCTGGAAAGATTGTGAAGCTGTAAGGCTCTGCTACTTCTTTCATAGCTATAATTTCAAGATCTTGTTGCTCACTTCAACTATTTTAGTTTCACCTCCTTCACAGATAATTGGCTTTAGTTTTTCCAACACAATTGTCAGCCCTTGCAGGTAAACCAGATAGGAAACCCAACTAGATGAGTTAATTCTACTTGACCATAATGTTACATTAATAGACTCTTGCAAATCTGAAGATACAGACTTCCCACCCCATTTTTAATCGATCAGTTAGACTGGGTCTTTCCTAAGTTTCTTTCTCTGACCACTAAGCCACTGGGGGCTCCTACCTCTCTTGTCTGATTGTTTCCTAGGTAGCATCTGTTCTCCCTGTCCCCCAAGGTCATCCACACATTCCATTACAACAATTTCCTTTCTCTCTTCCACCAACAGCATACCCCGTGCCTTCAGCATTTCTCTTTTATCTCCCTTCAGTACAAGTGTGGTCCTTTTCTCTCTTAAAGTACCAGGGACCACAAATTATAAGGAGGAGAAAAAAAATCACACTATCAGCCTTGAGTCTTTCCTTACGTACACACACACACACACAAATATACATGTGTATATATCTCTGCATATCTGTCTCCTGTCTATCTATCTAGAAGCCGGATTAGAAGGCAAGCGTGGTTTTAAAATTGGAGGAAGAAATATCAATAGCCTGCATTATATTGATAATATTACTCTAAGAGCAGAAAATGCAAAAGATTTAAAAGCTCTAATAATAAAAATCAGAAGTACTGTAGAAAATATGTGATTAAGATTAAATATAAAGAAAACACAATGAATGACAAGTATAGCAACTAGCTGTGTTAGAAAAATAGGGTGCCAACAAGGTAGAGGTACTTCCCTTCTGGAAGGTTTTAGATCATAAGGGAAACCTTTCAAGTGTTCCTGAACTACAATTCTCAGCACTATCAAGGTCAATATTGAGATGTCTGGAACTGTAATTTAGTTCTCCATTCCTGTTCTAGCTTGCTTGAGGTTTCAAGTTCTCATTACCAGAGTTTAGTTTTCTTCTGAAGAAAATTCATTCAGTGAATTCTTTAAATTTCACCATCCCTAGAAAGCTTGTTCTTTATTAATTGGCAGCAGCATTTGGATCAAACTTTAGTGAAGCTAGCCAGCACACCAAGGAAAGAATGTACTTACATCTCATTCACTTTCTCTTCTGGACCCTGCACTTGTCCAGTAACCGTTCCTTGTCTGGTATTTTTAACCCAGCCAACTATACCCGTTTTCCTAGCTTTTTCCTCTGTGTACTGGTTTGGAAAACAAACAGAAGAAGAAAATACAGTCAGCATGCATTCAAGATTTAAAACTGTGACAATACATGCAGTCCTCGACTTATGACCACAATTGAGCCCAAAATTTATGTTGCTAGGTGAAACACTTGAGTTTTGCCCCATTTTGTGACCTTTTTTGCCACTGTTGTTAAGTGAATCAGTGCAGTTATTAACATGGTTGTTAAGTGAATCTGACTTCCCCATTGATTTTGTTGGTCAGAAGGTTGCAAATGGTGATCACATGATCCCAATCGTCATAAATATGTGTCAGTTGCCAAGCATCCAAATTTTATCATATGACCACCGGGATGCTGTAACAGTCATATGTATGAAAAGTCGCTTTTTCAGTGCCATTGTAACTTCAAATGGTCACTAAATGAATGGTTATAAGGACTACCTGTACAGTTCAGTCTCAAAACTTCAGTTTTATTCAATTATTTGCTTTTTAATGGCCTAGTCTTCTTCTAAAAGACCAACGATGTTGTCTTAAATTTGTTTCTGCTTCTTCTAGATTTGGCAGTAGAATTAACCTCATGTTCTCAGTTGCATATAGAGAGAGCACAGAATCATAGGGTTGGAAGGGACCTTGGATGTGTGTGGGGTGGTTTTCTAAAATTATATTCAGAACATTTCCCAAAAATAAGAGATATGATTATGTTAAAGAGTCACACAGGTGTTTGAATAACTTCAAAGGCAAGAATCAAAATAGATTGAAATACATTTTAATAGCAACATCATTAATATAACTAAAACAAAACAAAACAAAAATAAAATAGTATTAAGTAGGTGTCAGACTTTCCCCCTAACAATTTGGATTGAAAGCAGTTTGCACAAAGAACAAGTCTTTCAGAGTACTTATTAGTAATATTTATTTAGAAGAAAGGGTAAATCACAATACAGGAATTCCAGGGAATATTTATTTTCCACGAGAAATCTACATACAAGCATTCTAATGTAGCAATCCTGTAGTCTGTATTCTTTTTTTCTTTAATTGGTTATTCATTTAAGGAATTGTAAAGTCACACAACTAAAAATATGATTCTGGGCAGTACATTACAAAGGTAAACAACTACGTATTATAAAGCAAACAGGATATAAAGCATAGAATATAAAATGGAAACTAAATCGGGTAATTGAACAACCTAAAGGGGACTCCACTCAATAGGATGCAAATATATGGAGAAAATCTCAGGTCTTAATGGATTTTTTTATAGGCAAGCGGCAGTATATCTTCCTAGATCCCATAATATAACTGTGTTTAAATTAAGGCCCCTTGAATATGGGGGCAGGTATTTTGGCAGAAAGATGTGGTAGAAATGTGGGCCAGACTCACAGAAGAAAGGGGCTCTTTCCAGCAAGCAAAGAGACAAAGAAGTTTGGAATATTTGATATGCAGAAAAAAAGTGAACGTGGCCTCCCCTTAGCATTTTGCAAGGTATATTAAGTAGTTATGCAGATAAATGCTTTAGTCTGGCATGACTGCTGTCTATAGGCAAGCAACAATAAAGAAGTAACTCAGAAGTAACTCCTTACACCATTCTTGGTTCCTCGGGCCTAACATAAGCTATCCCACAAGTAGCTTGGTCATATGCCATGTATGGCTTTAAAGGTGATAACCAGCACTTTGAATGGCATCTTCTGGGAGCCAATGTAGATCATGGAGTAATCATATGAGTGTAATGGTCTGCACCCATAACTACTTGAACTGCTGCATTCTGGACAAACTAAGGATTCCAGATAATCTTCAAGGTCTCATTACATTAATTCAATTAGGAGGTGACTAAGACATAAGTGACCCTGAGCAAATCCCCTTTTATCTGCAACTGGAAGATAAAATTCAATTGTGCAAAGGCCCCTCTGGCAACAGTGCCATCTGCTTTTTGAGCAGGAGCCAAGAATCTAGAAGGACTCCCAGCTTGCCCACCAAGATCCAATGATAGAAACATTCCAATTCCTGGATCTGGAGGACCTAAAGCCCATAGCTACTTCATCTTTGCAGGGTTAAGCCTCAACTTGTTCTTTTCTTTCAGCCTCTGCACACCCTGAAAGAATATCGACAGCTTTACTTGGAAGGCTAGGGATAGAGATATTCAATGATGAATCATAAATGTATTGGAGATACTTCGCTCCGTATCAACAGATGATATTGCCCAGTGGCTTCATGTATTGTATATATTAAAAAGGAGGCAGGAGAAGGTAGTGCCCTAAGTACCATCCTAAAGCTGAAGTTTATTGCTCCATGTTCTCTGCCAACCAACATGGTCTGGGATCTGTCCTGAAGGAAGTATCTATCTAATATCATATCTCATATCTAATGATCTAAGTGCCAAAGCCCACTGTAACAACATTGCCAAAAAGGCACTAAGAGTAGTCAACTTAATCCTGCGTAGCTTCTTCTCTGGCAACATTACACTGCTAACTAGAGCATACAAAACGTTTGCTAGACCAATTCTCGAATACAGCTCACCTGTCTGGAACCCGCACTGCATATCGGATATTAATACAATTGAGAGAGTCCAAAAATATTTCACGAGAAGAGTCCTCCACTCCTCCAGTTCCTCTCAATTCACGTTCAGTTGGGCAAAAATAATTTGCTTTAGTAATGATCTCAAAAAGTGTATGTACTGTATGGGGAACCCTACTGAATCAAACTCGATTGCAGAAAATACGGCTTCAGCAACAGAAGGATCAATGCCTGGAATTCACTACCTGACTCTGTGGTTTCTTCCCCAAACCCAAAAAATCTTTAACCTTAGACTGTCTACTGTCGACCTCACCCCATTCCTAAGAGGTCTGTAAGGGGCGTGCATAAGCGCACCAGCGTGCCTACCGTCCCTGTCCTACTGTCCTATTGTCTTCATCTATCTGTATTCACTTTGATTATGTTTATGATTATACCTATACCTGCTATCTTGTACATGTTTGACAAATAAATAAATAAATAAAATAAAATAAAAAGTACTACTGCAAAATGAGGTTCCCCTCTTCCAATAATGATACAAAAAAGATGCTGAGGCACTAGAAAGAATGCAGAGAACAGCCACAAAGATGATAAGGGGCCTGGAGGCTAAATCATACAATTAACAGCTAAGGGAACTAGGTATGGGCAGTCTAATGAAGAGAAGGTTTGGGGAGATATGATAGCAGTTTTCCAATATCTGAAGGGGTGTCACAGGGAAGAGGGCATCAATTTATTCTCCATAGCACCTGAAAGAAGGACAAAAAGCAATGAGTGGAAGCTTGTCAGAGGAAGATTCAACCTGGAAATAAGGAAGAATTCCTGACAGTGAGAACTATTAATCAATGGAGCAGTTTGCCTCTCAGGGTCAGGTGCCTCATCACTTCAGGTTTTCAAAAAAAGATTGGACAATCATTTGTCCAGGATGGTATAGACTCCTGCCTTCAGCAAGGTATTGGATTAGAAGACCCCCAACATCCTTTCCAGCCCTATAATGCTGTATTCAAATATTTTATTAGTTTATCAAAATATAAAATACAAAAATACAAAGAAAAATAAAGATAACGGGGAAAATAAGGGGGGAAAAGGGGAAGAGAGAAAAGTGTAGGGCAAAGGGGAAAAGAAAAAGAAAAGCATTGACTTCCGAGTCCTTTTGATGCAGTAGAATAAGGTAATAACATAAAACCTCAACTTTTTACTTATACAAATTTCTGCAGAAAAACTGAAGCAAGTAAGGAAAAAAACCCTTCTAATTAATTAATACACAGCCTCGCCCCATCTCATAACTGCTTAGAAATGTGTCTGCTTAAAAAAAAGGTTTGTGTGTAGCACAGCACAGATAACTACTATAAATGCTATTCAGTTTAGGCCATCAAGAATATGATAAGTCTTTTGCAACTATGCTCTTATCTTCTCGAGACACTCTGCCCTAATCAAAGTCCTCTAATGAAGCATTTCACATGAATGCTGCAAATGTTATGAAGTTTAGGATCTGAGCTATGGTTTGTACTTGCTTCAAGATACAATAAGTGCCAGGCTTTAAGATAAGTTTGTTCTGAGCCTGGCATGTACAGTTTCAAGATAAGACATAAAGGATGCTTCTGTGGTAGGAGAGAGAAAATTCATACACTGAACAAATATTCTCATCGGCATTTATTTTTTTAAGTGAGAACCAAATAACTGTATAATTTGCACTCTGTGCTCAAAAGAATTTGGATTACGTCCATTCAGATGGTTATACTGCATTTTTTAAATAATGTTCTGAAATAATTTTTTTTGTTTGAGAGAATTAGTTATCTTTTTTGCAGCCAAACCCTGCAGGAACAGTACATCTCAGTCCTGTTGATCTTGTAGCCACTGCAAAGCAATTTCTAATACACTACATACTTTTTATTATTTATTTATTTATTTATTTTGTCAAGTACGTGTTTGATAATATACATAAGTTATATTATTTGAATACATAAGATGGGTACAAATAAAAGGGAACATTTGGACAGGGACGGTAGGCACGCTGGTGCGCTTATGCACGCCCCTTACTGACCTCTTAGGAATGGGGTGAGGTCAACAGTAGACAGTCTAAGGGTAAAGTTTTGGGGGTTTGGGGATGAAACCACAGAGTCAGGTAGTGAGTTCCAGACATTAATCACTCTGTTGCTGAAGTCGTATTTCCTGCAATCGAGTTTGGAGTGGTTCACTCTGAGTTTGTATCTGTTGTGTGCTCGTGTATTGTTGTGGTTGGAGCTGAAGTAGTCGTTGACAGGTAGGATATTGTAGCAGATAATTTTATGAACTATGCTTAGGTCATACTTCAGAGTGGAAGGGCCCAGAAATAATAACAGTGTTATAAATATTTTCAGCATTAAAGTTCTCATTTTTGAAATCTGTGAATTTCTGTTTCAGGCACTGAGTACCTGTCTGATCAGCTCATAAATTTTACATAATGAATGCCAAAATGATGAATCCCATGGAGAAACCTGATTTGTGCTAACCTTCTTCAGTTTGCCTTAAAGTCAGGATTACCTTAATTTTTTGTTCATTATCAAGGCTTCTTCACACAGAAATGGGCTTGACACTTGTTCACCAAGACTACTCATTGGGAAAAAACCTTGCATAGATAGTATTTTCTAATGCTGATTTTTTTTTTCATATTTCATTGTTCCCCATTGCCTTTTTCATTTTCATTCCACATTGCTGAAAATGCAAGGAGGTGTCTTTTTTTAACCTTTGGTTGTAAAATTGTAGATATCCCAATTCGAAACGCCTCTACTAATACGGTTTCTGTTAGTACTGCTAATAATGTTTCACCTTTCCAAACCTTTCAACAATCTCTACTTTGCTTTGGAAAGTGAACAGAATCCCCTTGTATTTCTTGATCATTATGAAAGATGGGCTTTCCCATGTTTCCAGGTTGCACAATCTTAAATATGGATAAAGCAATATATATATATATATATATATAAATATTTATATATAAATATGGATAATACAAGATTTCCATGTAACTTGGGACCCTTGTACAATGCTTAAATTTGTCCACAGGTACCTTTTTTCTTATGTGGCTAAATAAAATACTAAAATTAGGGTATTTATATAACTAATGGTCATAAAATCAGGGTTCTACTGTAAATGGATTTCCACTAAAGCACACATTACAGTTACTGTATATGATACTTAACTCTCCAGATTAACACAGAAACTTGGCATTGCAGATTTCTGAAGTCTCTGCACAGGCTTTCTATTTTACTCTCAAAAAAGTTACAGATGCAAAGTGATGCAAAGATGATATACTTCATGGTGCCTTACCATTCTGAAACAAACCCCTGAGAAAAAAGAATACAAAGAAAATAAAACTATAAATATTTGCTCAATGGAACATTTCATTTGTATTTATAAAATAGCATTATAACAACAAAAGATTGCCAGACAATTTTTATTTTGATAGAAGCTTTGGTAAAATGAAAAGTGATTAAAAGTAACACCTTTTGGGCCTCTTATGGAACAAAAAATACAGTACATAGATTCATCATATACAGTGCATATCATTTTACAAGATGCATCCAAATTGTATAGCAATTCAGAAATACTGATGTATGTACAGAGAAGTATAGCTTTTCTTTGCATGTACGGTAGAGACATACTCCCCATTCCATATCTTTTAGATGTGGGACTCAGCTATGTACTTTCATGTTTTTACAGTGCTGAATTCCTAACTGTGGTATGTCCTACACAGAAGCCCAGTTGGTGTCTATTTTTATATTATTTTCCTACCAGGAAAATATTTTATTATGGTTCTATTATTGCACTCAATCAATTTTAATCCTCCGCTCTTCATTTTAAATTAGTTGTCATATATTTTAACTCTTTTGTTTTAAATTAAGGATATTTTGCATTTTTAATTCTATTTTTATAATTGTGGTTTTAACTGTTTGCTCTCTACATCAGAGAGGGCCATATTTTGGTGGGCAAGGCCACACTTGGCTCTTTTAGAGAGAAAGAGATGTAGGATGGTTTATATAAATAACCATTTCTTTTTTCTTTCCTGGTTTATTTGTATGTGCAGTCATTTCAGCGACAAATCTACAATCATTTTATCCAGAAAGACTGGTTTTGAGCCGAGGAGGTGTTCTATGAAAACAAGCAGATTGAACTATCCCTAAAAATATGTGGCCAAAGCACTGAGGGCATGCTCACAGTCATCATCCATAATCATTGCTCAAATACGATGTTTATGGTGCCTTCCCTGAAGACAGAACACATATATTGGTCAAGTTGCTGCTGTTTCCTACTACATCTTTGTATTTCACAGAAGTGTGTTTGTGCAGTTTTGAAAGATGGCTGATGTGGATAAATCCCTTGTGTAAAATGTATTAAGAAAAAAGACTGTTCTGATGACTAGCTTTGGCATGAAGGAGGATTTAATAATGTAATCTTTCATTGCCAGTTTAAAATGAAAATTTATCTCCCCCGTTTTTAAAACACGTGCTAATCCCAGTAAGCAGTTGAACAGCTCTCCTGCCAAGGTAGCATAGGAGATAATGGTAACTTGTAACTGGGGCAGCATTAATGGAGCTGGGGACACGGAAATAGTGAGTGCCCCTTCCTGCACCTGCCGCGCACGTGTATTATTAACATTAAGACCCTTGCCGGCTCTTCCATTCACTTTTAAGACTAATTAAGCACAGAACTGTTTTGAGCCAGCACGGCCGGCATGATCTGGCAATTAAATTCGCTTTATATAAACGTTTCTCCTTGCCAGCTTTTCTTTGTAACCCGAGAGGGCAGTTCGTGCGCTCTGAAGCTATTTTTGCCAGCGCAGTTCTCTTCCCCACGGCCCCTTTCCTAATATTTAGCTTTCGCATCTTTCTCCGCTGCTCACCTTGAACCCGGCCGAATACCTCGTAATCCACCGATTTGAGGATCCGGGACATAATGGTTGCAGAGAAAAAAAGAAGAGTTACTCAGGGTAGAAAACGACTTAGAGCGAGCAAGCGGTGATTAGTCTGACGCAGAAACTCAGCCGGCAGAGGCCGTGACGGAAACTCGCAAGGCTCAAGATTCACTAGAGGGCGATAGCCAAACCGGCTAATCCCGGCCAATTCGATAGGCTAAATCCACCCTCTTTAAAAAAAAAAAAAGGGGGGGGGGGAGACGACGACTTTAAAGAGCTTGGATCGATGTAACCTGTTCCCTTCCTTAAACTCTTAGAATTTGGGGTAAGGAAGTGAAATAATCCCTCAAACTAAGAACAATTGAGATCTCCATGCACTTTGCAGTGCTTGCATTCCTTCTCCACTTTTCCCTTTTGAACGCTACATGTTAAATTGGACGTTTAATACATGTATTATCTTTTAATGTATTGTCGTGTAAATCCTCAAAAATTTGAAGGGCTGGATCAAGGCCTAGTGTGTATAAAAACATTTTGTGACTAATAATGCTGAAAATGTAGAAAACCTTCTTGGGGGAGATTTATAAGGTATAAAACCCGGGACAGAAGGACCAGAATTCACATGAATTGGTGTATTAACAGTAGAATGTGATAGAGATGAGACTAAGAATGGTATCTTTCTCTAATGTTACACCTGTATGAACCATTTAGCAGCCAAGGTCAGTCAAAACAAATTCCCAGGTGATGTGTAATTACTAGGAGATATGATGGGAAAAGAGCCAAAACATAGAAATAGAATAGAAATAGAAAAGAAATTGAATAACAGAGTTGGAAGGGACCTTGGAGGTCTTCTAGTCCAACCTCCTGCTTAGGCAGGAAACCCTATACCATTTCAGACAATTGGTTGTTCAATCTCTTCTTAAAAACTTCCATTGTTGCAGCATTCACAACTTCTGGAGGCAAGTTGTTCTACTGATTAATCTAGGAATGTTGTTCTATTAGCTGGGCAAAAATTTGTGTATTTTGAAAGTAACTTGGAATTAACCAAAATTAAAATCTTCACCAGCTACCCATATTTGGAAATCTTTGAGTCAATAGGAATGGTAGAAGTCATGTTCTAGGCAAAAGTCCATTTTGGAAACCACCTAGATACCCACTTCCCAGACAACCCAATGAATGAAATCTCACCAGTCACTGACGAATAGTAGTTTTTTCCATAAAAATGCTCATTTCCCAGACAGCAAAACCAAGTTGCCAATCACACATAAATTAGCTGGTAAGATCTGAAACATTTTGGTAAGATCTGATTATAGCAAGATCTGAAACATTCATGGGGACAGTTCTATTTCTTCTTTTATACCATCCTGCTGGTAATTTTATCAAATCACTAAGAGTTTGAAGATATACACATTATCATAATACTATGGCAGAAGTTATCTGTACACTGTGCATGTTTTAGCTGTTGTGCATAAGCAATAGCACTTAGACTTATATACCACTTATCAGAGCTTTACAGCCCTCTTTAAGTGGTTTACAGAGTCAGCATATTGTCCCCAACAATCTGGGTCCTCATAAGGCTTTGGTTGGTGATAAAGAGATTTTATCAAACACAAGAGTAATTTTTTAAAAAAAATTCCAGTTGTCTTATGGTATTATTCCTCTAAGCCAGGGGTGTCAAACTTGTGTCGTCACATGACATATCACAACTTTTTTCCCCTTTGCTAAACCGGGCATGGGTGTGGCCAGCATGTGATGCATCCGGCCCGTGGGCCGCAAGTTTGACAACCCTGCTCTAAGCAGTATCTTTTGACCCCCAAAATATTTAATTCAAACAATTGTTCATTTAGAGGAAGTCTAATTTTAACAAAGAACAACCTTCATTTTTAACTTCACTTATACTCCACGAAACTTGCCTCATTCTTGGCAAAGATGGAAATGAAAAGTGGGACTGTAATGTAATCAAATTCTTTAGATTATTTAACATAAGATACCTCCAATTAATTGCAAAGATTTGGAACTTTTAATAAACATTATAAAATAGGGCAGCAATTACAGTTTAGAAGAGTATTTCCTATTATCTCACTTACATGCTTTTTCCAAAAGGGCATATATTATAATCAAACATGATCCTCTAAAAATGAAATATGCGATTTTTAAAATTCTAAACATATGTTTGCATATGCAAATTAATAAAGATTGAAAAATTAACAGATAATTATAACTTACATTTCTTTAAATCAAACAATATCCCCAGTTAAATGAACTTCTAGACAATGTTTCAAAGAGGACAAAGTGTTACGTTGAGAAGAAACAGAAGGTCTTAGATAAAATTAGAAGCAAAGCAGAACAAATAACTACCATGCAAAGAGTATTTTAGGCATACTGGTGTCTCAAAGGCACTTATAGGATTGTGCTTTGCAAACTTTACTAGATATCCAGTCAATATCAGTTTCTTCTTCAACAATACAGGGTAAGGCTCTCTTCTATCTTTCTGAGTAGAAAATACCCTGCGGAAGCCTTCTGGCCCACACAGCTGAGGTGTGAGAGAATGCTCAGAGATGTACTGTATGCTAACAGATCTTATCCACACCTTGTTCTTTTCAATTTCTGGATGGAGGTTTGCTCTGTATTTTTTAAAGTCTGATGGTGCTGAAGAGGAAGCAATTAAGGAGCAGCAAGCAATGATGGAAGACAATTGCTTTCAATAATATTCTACAGCAGTACCATGTAATAACTGAAATAAATCACCATTAGCAGGATTGGCATTTGAAATACTGTGTTAGGGCAGGTGTCAATAGGAAGGATTTTGATAGGAAAGGTTTTGATAGGCAGTTAAAATTCTAGATGTTGATCTAATTTCTAACAATAAGGATTCTGTGGCTATTTTATGGCTATTGCCATATGCTGCTCTACTTCTCTAGTCGATAAGAGTTCAGTGTTAGGCAGTTTTCAGCAAAAGTTATCTATTATTACTCAGATGTACATATATTGTACTGTAGCTCTCGGGAGCATCACACACCAAAACATACTAGAACCAGCAAGCCTCTTTTTTCCCCAGGCCAAGCTTACACACATAGTCTTGAACAGACTAAATTTAGAGAACTTTCTTCTCATGATCAGAACTAAATCAAAGATTGAATGTGCCTTTTTACCTAGAAGATACCAAATCAGCTTTACTGGCTTACTACAGAAGATAGCTACATATAGAAACAAGATATTCTATCTCTAGTCTTACCTTTTCTCATTACAAATGGCATTTTTCTAAAATTTGATTCTGTTCTGTAATGTCTATTCCCTTTCACCTCTCAATTCTTTCCGCTTGGTTTAGCCTTATTTATGAAACTTATAAGGCTGCCTGACTCCATTACATGTTAAAATAACTCAAAAATACAAACAAAAGAACCGGCTTTCCCCCCTCCTTCCCACAAAGTGCAAGGTATAAATATAAAGAGGGGCAAAATCACTCTAGAATCTGGGGTTTAATTATTAATTATGAATAATCTTTTATTAGAACAATTATTTTAAAACATTAAAATATTTCAAAACCCATTTCAAATGCATCTAACAGAAATAAAAGGGTTTAAAAATAAGTAGACATAATGTCCCTTCTTGACTTTAATTCTCATTTTCAGTTTTTGGAAATTTTTTTATTGACTAAGAAAAGAGGTAAAATTAAGGGAAAAAGTATAAAAGCTCTGCTGTAGATTATATTGCCACAGACTAAACATGACTTATCTAAAATCACTTCAATTGACACTTTGTAGTCACTGTTGTTTCCTAGGAAACAGGGGAATTAATTCTTGCCCTTTTCATCCAATAATGGCAACCATGTGGCTGTCCAGGACCACATGAAAGAATTTAAGCAACAGGGAAGTGTGTGGGTTGTCCTTGACATGAAATTTGAAGGTGGTGGTTCGCCATCAATTACATCAACCAGAAGCGTGAATCAGTTTAATGCATTTTCAGTAACAACCAACTGTTTCTGACAGCAAAAGAAGCTGTCATTAACAATTCAGGATTCAGAAGAGCTTTTTCTTCCCCAAACAGGCTTTTCAGTTCAATTTTGCTGGATAGATTCACATCACAATCAGGTTTCATTTAAGACAGTCACTTTCATTGGACAATGAGTCAAACATTCAAAGAGCATATACTATATTTAACTTACAGAAACGAAGGAAAATTCCTCCACAATTTTTTTCTAAAACTGCCAATACATAGACATATTTATAATGCAGATAGTCTTTCAGCAACTTATAACACATTTATTAGTATACTAATTTCTTTTATCTTTTTCAACAATCTACATTTGTGCTGAATTTATATTTACTGACAAAGAAATAAAGGTTTGTCGCGAAAGCGACTGCCTGCAAAGGCTCCTGGATTGGGGCTGAAAGGCGAAAGCAGTATGCTCCGTCCCATATTTGGGTAGACCAGGTTGCCCTGATAGACCAGTCTAACCAGAAAAACACTTACCATAATCTACATTTGTGTTTTTAGTCCTTATTGTCCAGTTACATATTAGGCCACGTCTCATTGGACAGAAGTGATTATAAGATCATCTCAAGTGATGAAAATATGCCAGTCTAATCTTTAATTGTCATTGTAGAGATATTCCCCCAAACAGCATATTTGCTTCTCTCCATTTCTTCTCTGAACCTGGAATTTAGTATTACAGATGTCTAATGTGCAACTAAATTTACATCAAATCAAACCATGGCAAACAGCTGGTTCATACTTAATTCTTATGCCTTAAATAATATATAAATAATATAATAACCACCATACAATAAATTAAAAATAAGGAAATGATGTTACCGTTTAGTGTTCTCTCAAGACACTTTTTATTTAACCTTGATTAATCTCAGGCAAAAAACCCTCATTGCCCATACTTAAAAACTGATGATGCTGGTGTCAGTTGATTTAAAACAGAAGGCTGTCGGGTGCAAAAGTGCGTCAGCAGTTTGCAGAGTTGATAACCATAGCAGTGGCAATTCTCTTCAATGGAGCAAATGCATTTCTTTCAGTTTTAAAATTTGGATCTCTTCATTTGTTCTCCAGCTGAGTACCAGGAAATGACAGGTGGTAATGGTGCTGTTTTGAATACTCTCAGTCAGTATTCCTCCCACTTAACAAGAAAGAAAAAGTTAGTGTTACAAGCTGTGCAAATAGAATTTTAGACTCAAGATATTAAAGTACCCATTATGTGAGTCAGGAACCCACTGTTCCTTTTTCATGTTCAATGATAACTAAAATGTTGCAAAAACTGAACAGATGGATTTAGCTCTGATTCATAGCCTATAAATGTTTATTATAAAAGTATTGTCGTTCTGGCTCAATTAAAGAAACATGTTAGAAAGGAGTAAAAATTTTCAATTATTTCCTTTTTTAGAAACAAAAATGCAGGGCTCACATCAATGATAGACTGTTGAAATAGCCACTTCAGTCATTGTGAAAACTCCTAGTTCTCCTATTCCAAACTTTGTAGGTGAAAATCATCACTCTGAATTGTTCAGCAACAAATGCAGCACCTGCAACATTTGTGGTATATGTAAGAAGTGACTTTTACATACTAGCACCTGGGCTGTTACATTTTATACGAACCGCGGTTTCTGTGTAGACTTCAAAGGATACCCATGCAACATGCTCTTCAGTAATCTAATCAGGGGGTAATAAAAGTGTGAGACATTGTAACCAGAACCTCCTTCCCCAAAAAGACTATAAATGGCATACCAACCAAAGATCTGGAGAAAGATCTCCAAAGATCTCCAAAGCAATATTCTTTGCATGTCTATCCAATGGTTGCTTTAAGTCTACTTAAAACAGATCTACTTTAAGTGCTACTCCATCTAGAGCAGGGCTGTCAAACTCGCGGCCCGAATACATCACACCTGTTTTAGTGAAGGGGAAAAAAGTCATGATACGTCACGTGATGCTGCCATGACGACGCGAGTTTGACACCCCTGATCTAGAGTAACCACTAAGCAGAGATAGAGAAAAAGTTGTGGGTGCTTCATCACTGGAAGTTTTTAAGATGAGGCTGGACAGTCACTTGTCTGAAATGGTATAGGGTTTCCTGCTTGAACAGTGGGTTGGATTAGAAGACCTCCAAGATCCCTTCCAGCTCTATTCTGATTGATACTGAGATGTTTCTTGGGCAAAAATAATTTGGTTTTGCTGGGATTCCATTTCATATGTTCTTCCCAGTCTTAATCCTTATAGTCTCTGAACAATGTCAGGATTTCCACCCCTTCTTGTATTCTGATCATATTCATATATTGAATTCCACCTGGGCAAGTATAGCACCTGGCATGGATAAACAATATATGTTAGTGATGGGTAGCTCAAGTAGATACTTGGGAACTTGTGGCTCTCCTGATGAAGTTGTAGCACAACTTCAATCATTTCATATCTCAAGCCATTGTAATTCTTTTTTAAGACTCTGGATTCCCAGCTAACTTAACCCAACTTTTTAATGAATAACCTCAAAAGAATTTCTCTAGTCCTAATAATTTAGGCAGCAGAATGGCCTGTATGATTCATTGATGGTTGGATGATTTTGCAGATATAATGAGTAGACAGTGAGTACTTTTGGATAATATTCCATGTATATAATTCAAACTTTCATCTCCCTGTTTAATCATTCTCCTGGTCATTTAAAAACCAGAGAAACGTTTTGGTTCTTCTCAGTGTGAGAAAGTAATCAGGTATGATGTTTTCAAGTGACCAGAGCATTTCTCAATTCTAGAAAGCCAGAGAGTTTAATAGAATTGATAATTGAGGGTAATAGGAAAATCTTGAAAAGTGACTGAATGTGCTTTTGACACATTAGTCTTACAAGACTTCCTATTCCTATAGATG
>QLTV01000775.1:984535-1003858 GCA_003457575.1 Thermophis baileyi | reverse complement strand
GGGGAAAAACAGCCCTAAGGGCTGTGGGAACTTCAAGTGGCAGGAAGTGGACCACGGGATATCTCAGAGTGGGGAAGACCTTGAGATACTCAATTCTTAATGACCACATCAGGTGTGGGTGTTTTTAAGCGAAGAAATCTCACTTAACAGCCGTCACAACATGCAACCGTAATGGGCAGACTCATTACAGTCATAGGTCAAGGACTATCTCTACATTTTGTATAGATCAAATAATTGTTTAAAAGCAAGTTATACCATGCCGTCATAATAACAAAGGTGTTATTATGAGAGGGGATTTCTTTGTGCCTTGGTTAGTTTCTAGTCCACTGTGCTCTTAATAATGGTAAAAAAACGGTTAGGGTATGCTGGAGAAATTAATATTTTGTATAAATCTTGAACGTCATTGTAAGTGACTTTGTTTACAAGAAAGATTCTTAGAGTTACATTGATAAATATAAATTACTCACATGGTTGCCTTACAAAGATGTTTTGAACTTGAGTAGATGTAGCATGACATTACTTCTCCAGTAACCATGGGTTCTCCCTGACTGTGTTTACAGCAGAATGTGTTTTCATTCTAATATGAGTTATGGACTAATGCTGTCACAAAGTGCTGAAACGGTGCCCAAATATTTGGTTTGGCTTCTGAAATGTCCTGTGACTATAGAAGATAACCATTTTAACACATGTAATTATATTTTAGTTGTCATTATGTTTATTAAATTTTTATTTATGTTTCTAAGATGATGTAATGGAATTATTGAATTTTCAGTGTTTTTTAAAAAAAAAAGATTTACTACCCTGTTTCCCCCAAAATAAGACATCCCCTGATAATAAGCCCAATCGGACCTTTGAGTGCATGGCAATAAGGCCAAGCGCTTATTTCAGGGTTCAAAAAAATATAAGACAGGGTCTTATTTTCGGGGAAACACGGTATATAAGATTATTCATATATCAGTTTCAATTTCCAATGTCAGTTTATGGTCAAATATTTGAAATCTGAAGCATAATATTCATGAATTTTATGTTGTGATGGTAAAAGTCCTGACTGGTACACGGGCAGTAGATAACAGCCTGTAGTCAGTAAAGAGTACTTGTTACAGCTAGTTGGGCAAAGTGAAGTCATGATACATAGCAAGGAGTTGTAAGGTCAATAAAATGGCTTGGTCTGGATATTTGAATGTCAGGGCCTTGGAATATAGGAGCAGATTCATGAGAGCTTATACAAAATCAGCTTGAATCTACAACAAGCATATTTCTTAAAACTGAGTCTTATAGGACATACAACTTTTACTTCACCTGCTGGCTGCACTGAGAGTAGGAACGATAAGTATAATCTTATTCTCTGCTTCTGTATAGCATTTGGTGCTATACAGATCTCCCATACAACATTCCTGACTTGAGGTGTTTTTAATTTCCAATACTGTACTAAAGCATTAGAATCAAGATTGATTATGCTCTTTTATAGTTCTTTAACATCCAGAAGGATTTGTACTTGTCTTCCTTATTTCAGTTCAGATACTATAAATATTGAAGCTACCTCTTAAGGTTATTTATTGAACTTAATTATATACAGTACTTTATAATATGAATGAGGGTAAATGAAAGATTTGTGTGTCCCTTTTGATAAAAGTAGTAAGTCCTCTTTAATAGTAATGTGTGCATCAAATTACCAATTTAGCATCAAATAGTTACCGTATTTTTTTTTTATCTTCTTTGTGATCAGAGTCAGAGCCCAGTCAGTACATGATTTCACAGCTGGTTTATCCATCCAGAGCAGAATTGGGTTCTTGTAGGGCTCAGAGAATGTTGCATTAAGTTTTGGGGTGCCCTGTCCCCAAGATACAGAACCAAACCCACGTTGCCTGGCTGAAAAGAATGTGTTTAGTGAGGAAACATGGCTGAGTTTGAAGAAAAAGAGACTGGTAGATGGAATCTGGTGGAATGTAGTTTGGATTCCTAGGAGGGGGGGCTGCATTCCAGGGGGCCAAGAGGCTGAGGTGTTTAGATAGTTTGGTTGAGAGAAAGAGGGGTAAGACGATTTCTATGTAGCAATTGTCAAAGTATATCTTGAATGCAAGTAGCTGCTTTAGTTTGGCAAGATATCTGTCCATAAGTGAGGGATAATAAAGAAAACTGCTCAGAAGTAATTCTATGTGCCTTTCTTGGTTCTTGGGGCCTGCAAGAATCCCAGTTCTGGGCAGGCTATAAGTAAATTGGAGAAATTGATGTATAAGCACCTGACACCCCCCCTCCATCCCCCCACTCCAGAAAAATATTCTGACTCTCCCTGACCAAAGTTAGATCACTGTCAGAACTCAATCCCACTATGCCTGGTCAAGCCTTCTGTGAGATCCTCTGTACTGCTTCAGCTAACCTTTAACCCCGATCCCAAGCCTTGCTGCTATAATAGTATGTGGGAATGATCTTGAGGGAGGAAGGGAAGAGAAGCTGCTTAGGGAAGAGAGGGAGGAGCCCACAATTCCTTAATGGTCAGAGAAGAATCTTTGGTAGAACCCTGCCCTAAGTTGACCAGGCTATAAAAAAAGAGGCAGGACGTCTGTATTTTCAGATTTGCAAGATTTTGTTAATATAACACTACAATAAAGTAGAATTAGCTTATAGCAGTGATGGCTAACCTTTTTGCCATTGCATGCCAAAAGCAGGGGGAGCGCAGGGGGGGTTACACGTGCGCGTGCCCACACCCATAATGCAATGCCCCATGCGTCCCACCCCCCACGCATGAGCGCATGACCCCCGCCGCACTCCCCTGCCCCCTTACGCATGCGTGAATGATCCCATTGCTCCCCCATGCATGCGTGTGCGACCCCCTGAGCTCCCCCCACCCCTGCAAAAGCACGTGCGACCCCCCATGCTCCTGCGCATGCACGCCACCCCCCCACTGCCCGTTTTGGGCCTGGCAAGCCTCCCTGAAGCCTCCTGGGACCAAAAACAGGCTCCGGGGAGGGGGCTCCACCAGAACCCGGAAGAGTGTCAATGAAGTGCCCCCCAGCCCGCCACCGAGAACAAGCCAGCGCAGCCCCTCCCTCCCACCCCTTCTCCCAAGGGAGCGCACCTGCTTCCCGGCCGGCGCGTCTCTTACAGATGTTCCTTTGGCACAGACTCCGCTCCTGCGGCAGCGCTGCTTGTTCTCGGTGGCTGGATAGGGGGGGCGGTTCTCCTCCAGCATCCTGACTGCAAGCGGCAGGGTGAGAAGTGCTGCACAACCCCAGGAGAGCAGCAGGAGCAGGATTGCTTGTTCTCAGTGGCTGGAAGGGGGGGGATTTCTCCTCCAGCATCCCGGCCACAAGCAGCAGGGTGAGAACCGCTGCGCAGCCCCAGGAGAGCAGCAGGGGCAGCACTGCTTGTTCTCGGTGGCTGGAAGGGGGGATTTCTCCTCCAGCATCCCAGGAACAAGTAGCAGGGTGAGAACCGCTGCGCAGCCCCAGGAGAGCATCAGGGGCAGGACTGTGCTTGTTCTCAGTGGCTGGAAGGGGGGGGATTTCTCCTCCAGCATCCCGGCCACAAGCAGCAGGGTGAGAACCGCTGCGCAGCCCCAGGAGAGCAGCAGGGGCAGCACTGCTTGTTCTCGGTGGCTGGAAGGGGGGATTTCTCCTCCAGCATCCCAGGAACAAGTAGCAGGGTGAGAACCGCTGCGCAGCCCCAGGAGAGCATCAGGGGCAGGACTGCCCCTGCTGCTCTCCTGGGGCTGCGCAGCAGTTCTCACCCTGCCGCTTGGGGCTGGGATTCTGGAGGAGAACCGCCGTCCCCCCTTGCCCGCCACCGAAAACAAGCAGCCCTGCCCCTGCTGCTCTCCTGGGGCTGCGCAGCGGTTCTCACCCTGCCGCTTGCGGCTGGGATTCTGGAGGAGAACCTCCGCCCTTGCCCGCCATTGAGAACAAGCAGCGCTGCTGCTGCTTCTCTTCTGGGGTGCCCGAGCCGGCCAGGCGCTATGGACCGTGGATGCACATCACTGTGGGCTGGAGGGCTGGGGCCGCGCAAGAGGCCCTCTCGGGCGAGGAGGGAGGGAAGCCCCAGCCGGCCGGTCGTGGCTGACAGCTGTACTCCCTTAGGAAGCGACCGCCGGGATCCCGTCTCCACGTCTTTGGGCACGTGAGCTGTTCTTCGCACATGCATGCGTGTCAGATACCAGGCCAAGTGGCCAGCACGCATGCACACGCCGGAAACAGGAAGATCATCTTCCCAGCGTGCGCATGCGCACCGGGTGACTGCTCTTTCGGTTTCTGGCACTCCCGCGTGCCTGCCGGCTGACAGCTGTGCTCCCTTAGGAAGCGACCGTCGGGATCCCGTCTCCATGTCTTTGGGCACATGAGCTGTTCTTCGCACGCACATGCGTGTCAGATACCAGGCCAAGTGGCCAGCGCGCATGCACATCCCGGAAACAGGAAGATCATCTTCCCGGCATGCGCATGTGCACCGGGTGACTGCTCTTTCGGTTTCTGGCACTCTCACGTGCGTGAAGACCAGCTGGCTGGCGCGCCGGAACCTGGAAGAGCAATGGGTGATGGCTCCGCGTGCCTGGAGAGATGGCTCTGCGTGCCACTTCCGGCACGCGTGCCATAGGTTCGCCATCACGGGCTTATAGTCATGTTTCCTATCTGATTTACCAGGGAGGGCTGGCAACTGCTGACATTGAATCTGGCTTTATAATGGCCCTGCTAGCTTGCCTCCAGCTCTGCAACCTGCACAGCCCCCTGCTCACTTTGTGGGCCAGTGATCTGGCTTCGTGATCCTAATTTGCTCATGAGTTTCTAGAGGTACTTAAGTCATAATTAGAAATCTCTTGCCATAGTATATATCAAAGGTGAAGATTGGGAAGCGAGATAAAAGCCGAACTTCTTACTTCATGGATATATCCATGTAATTCTCTTGGCAGCATATGGAAATAGTTTACTGCTGTGTTGTTCAAGCATATTACTTACAAATCTCTCTCTCTCTCTACCTACCGTGTAAATCATCCAATCCATCCATCCATCCATCCATCCATCCATCCATCCATCCATCCATCCATCCATCAATCCATTTTTCTATTTACTATACCACTAATCTCACCTGAGTGACTGTTTGGTTTACAAATATCAGTTTAAGTATATCTTGATCATTAATTCTCATGCACACAGGTTGAATTGGCAGTACAGTATTTCAGAGGAGAGAATGTATCTAAATTAAAAAAAATTACACTTAAGGTATCTTTATTTTTAATTATTTAAATTAAATAAGTTCGCTCCGGAATGCTGGCCCTTCGCTCTCTGGGTGAGGATGCCTGGCATCCCTGAGTATTTTCCCATTTTGCCAGAGCATAGGCCTGTTGAGCTGACCTTAGATCAGCCTATCAGACACAGAGCTGCACGAGCTGAAGCTACGTTTACTCCAACGGCTGCTGGTCTTCGATCCAGTGACCAATCAGAGCCCTCAATACTGGCTAGCTTGGGAGCCCTCATATCTGAAGCCATCAGACAGGGCATAGAGGTGGGCCTGCAACATAGGGCATCTTCAGATGTATCTGATAACCTCAGATCCCGGCCTTGCCACCAGGAACCCCAGGAAAAAGAGAAATATATCCTTCCCAAGGGGTCTACCCTCCTGACTCTCCCAGTCACTCCTTCTTATCTGCGGAGGATGCTTCTAGAGATCAAGAATTGTCTGATGATGAAGGCTTAATGCCCGATCAGCCTGCCTTTGTGGGCCTTTTTTGATCGTCAATCTTCAGATCATTACTATTCAAGGCCCAAAATGCCGCCAAAATGGGACCTAGCCAGGCACCACAGGACCAGGTTCTGGGCCTTCAAGACCTGACTGACCTCCTATTTGCTGAACCCACAGTAGAAAAAGAGGTAGTCCCCTCCCCCAGGCTCTTCCTGGACGTCATACAGACAGGGGTCTTCCCCGGGAGCGGGGCCTAACCCCAATAGCCTGGATAAATGTTATTATCACATGGGTCTAGACCTTTCCAAAATTTTGGAAGTTCCCGCTGTCGACGCCCCTGTGGCGGCTCTGTCTTCTCCATCAGTTACGGCAGACTCCCCACAAGATGCCCTTCGGCCAGAGGACAAGAGATTGGAGCAGACTCTAGTCAGGGCTCACCAGGTGTAAAGGCCTTCACGGCGGCCTCTTTCTTTAACAGAGCCTCCCTTTTACGGCTGAGACAACTGCAGGGGAGAATTCCTCCTGATGACTCTAGGTCACATCAGGATGTTAATAAAATAATGGCAGCATTGGAATTCTCTGTGGACGCTACGTTAAACGCAGCGTGCTTCGCCTGTAGAGCCATTTCTTTGTCGGTGGCCTCCCGCCTCCTCCTATAGCTTTGCCAGTGGCAGGCGGATGCCAGACATAAATGGAGGTTAGCTTCTGCCCCATATTCAGGGGATAGACTGGGGATTCCCTCGACCCCATTTTAGTGGAATCTAGGGACAAACGCAAGATCTTACCGTTCCTTTCCAGGCGGGCTGAGTTTCGCTCTCCCCCCTACTTTCGCTGCTCATCCTTTCGAGGGCAGGGGGGTGGCTCGGGGTTGCCTCGAACACCGAGACAATTCCCCCACAGACAGGGTCCCCCACAGGACAGGACAGGAAAGGGAGGACAGCGTTTTCCCCCGAAAAGGTCCTTCCGGGGTGGAGGAAATCACACCTTTCGCCGTCAGAAGTGACTACTTAACAGATTGTCCCATTGGAGGTCGACTGGCCTTTGCCAGCCAATGGGAGGAAGTCACCACAGACGCATGGGTCAGGGAGACGGTAAAATTTGGCCTTTCCCTGGAATTCCTCTCCACCCCCCTGAGGTTTTTCATCAGGTGTCCCCTGTCGAAAGACAGGACTAAGCGGCTCCTCATGGAATCGGCCATAAATCATCTCCTGGACATTCAGGCGATCCAGCGGAGCAATGCAGACAAGGGTTTTATTCCCTCCTGTTCATAGTACCAAAGGCCTTGGGGGGATGGAGGGCAATTCTTGACCTCAAATGACTGAACCGTCATATTGTCTTCCGACGGTTCAAAATGCATTCGCTCCAGACCATCTTAGTGAGCATACGGAAGGGCGATTTCCTCACATCGGTGGACCTCACAGAGGCATACTTACACGTGCCCATCCATCCCAACCACAGACAGTTCTTCTGCTGCTTCTACGCAGGGAAGCACTATCGGTACCGGGCGCTCCCATTTGGCCCATCCTCCGCTCCCCGGGTATTCACCAAGCTGCTTGCAGTGATAGCAGCCCATCTTCTATCCATACCCATCAGAATCCAGTGTTATCTGGACGATGTCCTCATCCAGTCCGGATCGGCGATTCAGGCGAAGCAAGACCTGGCTCACACCGTTCGAGTCCTCCAGGACCACGGTTTCTCTATCAACATGGCAAAAAGCCACCTGGTCCCGACGACACAATTGCTTCATTTGGGGGCGATCATAGACTCTGTAGAGGGCATGGTCTTCCTGTCCCAAGAGCGTCAAATCAACCTGACAGAACTGGCGGAACGCGTCCGGAGAGAGCGCGTTGTACCACTGTTCCAGCTTTCTCAGCTATTGGGAAAGATGGTCTCCACCTTTTTCATCGTTCCATGGGCCCGTCTCCACAGCAGAAAACTGCAGTGGTTTCTCCTTCCGCATCAAAAGGCCGGCACCAGCACATCGTCGACAAAGGTACTGGTTCCACCACTTGTGCTTCATTCGTTGAGCTGGTGAATGTCCCCGGCCATCACGAGGGGATCCCTCTTCAGGGAACCCCAACGCTTAATGTTGACAACCGATGCCAGGCTCTTCGGCTGAAAGGCACCTGCAGAACTTATGGCGCAGGGACAGTGGACTCAGATGGACTTGAGCCACAATATAAACTGGCTCGAGCTCAGAGCAATCCATCTAGCACTCCTGAGTTTCAAGAGAACGGTGTTCAACAAGCACATCCTGGTCCTCACAGACAACGTGGCTGCCAAGGCCCACATAAATCACTAGGGAGGAACCCAGCCCTGACCCCTGATGCAGGAGGCGGAATGTCTGGGCCTCTGGGCAGAGTCTCACGTACTGTCCATTCGGGCAGAACACATTTCAGGGGCAGCGAATGTGCAGGCGGACCACCTGAGCCGAACTACCATCGACCACTCGGAGTGGCGCCTACACCCCTCCCTCTTTCAGGAGTTAACAGAACGATTTGGAAACCCGACTGTCAACTTGTTTGCCACCCCAGACAACTCTCACCTGCCTCGCTATTTCATCAAGTTCGCGACGCCAGGGGCAGAGGGCGTGGATGCTCTCCGCAACCCGTGGCCGGCGGGACTGCTGTACGCTTTTCCTCCTCTCCCGCTAATCCCGAGGATCATCTGGAAGATTCTGGAGGAGAAGACGGAAATCCTGCTTTTGGCTTCCCATTGGCCCAGGAGGCCTTGGTTCGCAGACTTGGTGAGCTTGTCAGTGGCTCGACCCTGGAGGATTCCGCAGGACAGGATCTCCCTCACCCAGGGGGTATTGGAACATCTGGAACCGCAGTGGTTCCAATTGACCACCTGGAGATTGAGCGGAGGATCCTGAGTGGGGACAATTTTTCCTCCAGGGTCATTCGGACCATTCAGGCTTCTAGACGTCCCTCTACCACACGGATATATAATTCCACATGGAGAACATTTTGCTCTTGGTGCTCCAAGAGGAGACTAACCCCTACAGAAGTTTCATTACCACAGGTTCTAGATTTCCTTCAGGAGGGTTTGGATAGCGGGCTGTCCCCCAATACCATTAAAAGGCAGGTGGCAGCCCTGTCTTCGGTATTGGTGTTCGGAGCCTTGGACTCCCTGGCCCAACATCCAATGGTCAGACGGTTCATAAGGGGAGCAATTAATATCAAACCTCTGGTAGTTCACAGGTACCCGACCTGGGACCTGTCAAAGGTACTAAATGTTCTCACCGGAGTTCCCTTCGAACCATTACGGACGGCATGCCTCAGATACCTGTCGTTTAAGGTAGCGTTTTTAGTGGTCATCACTTTGGCCAGGAGGATGTCAGAATTGGCGGCCTTATCCGTTCGGCACGACCTCTGCGTGTTCCACAATGACATGAGGTTGGACCCTTCTTTTGTCCCGAAAATAAACACCTGGTTCCATAGGGCTCAGGAACTGGTGTTGCCCAACTTCTGCCCCCAGCCAGTTCATTGCCTGGAGCAGAAATGGCATACTCTAGACGTAAGGAGGGCACTTCGTATATACATCAGGAGGACTTCACACCTTAGACGTACAAAATCCCTTTTTGTGTCTTTTCAACCAGGCACGCTTGGCAATCGGGTAACCCCTTCCACCATAGGGAGATGGATTAAAGCATGTATCGCTAAGGCGTATGAACTACAGGCCTTACCAGCACCTAGACATATTACAGCCCACTCCACCAGGAGTGCAGCTACGTCTGCGGCGTGGGCGACCCAGGCCTCAATTGAGGAGGTCTGTAGAGCCGCTACCTGGTCTTCTTTGACTCCATTCATCCATCACTACAAACTAGACACCTTTGCCTTGGCCGAGGAGGCTTTTGGCAGGCGCGTCCTGCAGAGAGTGCACACGGATGAGGGGTCCCTGGACCGGACGGCTACCCACCCGTGAAGACTGCCAAGCTTTGGTATGTCCCATTCCTGGATGCTATCTCCACCCACTATGGAGAAAGGGCGTTGGTCTTACCTGAGATGCCTTTTCTCTTGGTGGTGGAGATAGCATCCAGCCACACCCGGATTGTGGTCCGGTCCTGGGGCCCTTAGGAACCACGATTTCAGGATATCACGTCAGTCTGCAGCGATCTCTTCGTCACAAGCTGGGAGGACAACCAGAGGAGGCATGTCGTCACAGTTTGCAGACTCAGTCCAATAAGATGACAGACGGAGTTAACCCATTCCTGGATGCCATCTCCACCACCAAGAGAAAAGGCATCTCAGGTAAGACCAACGCCCTTTCTGTCCATTATCAGTTTTTGAATTAACACTTCTAATCCCACTGTATTTTGCTGGAGTCCATAACTGTCTCTAAAGATGTACAAAAAAGAATATATTAAGCTTGCTAATTGAAATAGCATGTACTTTCTTATAATAAAAAGGCCAGCTTATTTTATTTTTTTCTTCTGTTATATGTTTAATTCCAATCATGGCTTGGTGAATAAAATATATAAATGTTGGCAAAGGTATTTTACTGACTAGAAACACAGATATTATGATATTAGAAAACATTGCAGATGAATGCAGAGTCAGCTTTTGTTGTCTCGGGGATTACAGTAGTGATTTGCAAACCTAAGAGGTTCAGAATATTTACTTCTTCACAAACTTGCTGACAATAAAAAGTTGGTTTTCCATTTTTTTACTTACAAACAAAAATGTGCTTCAAAATGAATTCACATATTTTGGATAAGCTATAAGCTGTTGTTTTAAAGCATGTTTTGAAATATTTCATAGCTTTTATGTTGATTTCCAATGAATATAATAGTTTATTTTTTTAGACAAGAATATTCAGGTGTATAATAAGTATTTCATTACTGTTTGTCATCCAAGATTCTTTTTCATGGGTTCTTTCTTGCCTTAGATAAGTGACTGGGGGGAAAAAACCCCACCTTTTCTGTGGTAGCACACTCAGTGATTCATTTGGTGTGCCATCTTTCTGTCACTTAATAAAGATATTATTTGTTTGGTCCTATTTCTGGAGCATCTTGAATGTTTCTCAGTACATTACCATATACCTCCCAATTGATAGGCTGTGGATAACAGTATTTTGCTTTTGAGGTAGATTCTAAATTAGGGAACCTAGTTCCTAAGTTGCATAGAATAGTGTGACCATTCTTGGAACAAATGTGGGCTTCTGTTTTGTTTCCAGCATACTGACCAACATGTGCTAAAACTGATCAGCACCATTAGTAAAGGAGATCTGCCTGTAGCATGGGTGTTCCTAAAAGCTGGTAACTAGGCCACACCTTTTTATTTTACTAAGAAGTGGTATGTGAAAAATTTCATTGACATAGCCAATATGGATGGCGGAGTTTAATAACTATGAGTCCATCTGATGATGACCATGACACATGAAATAATGCCATTTGCAATGTAAGAGATTATATAATAATGTTATTGAACAAATTAATAAAATTAAAAAATATTGTGTAACCATGAAACTTAAACTGAAATGCAATATTTACTAGACCTGGATGACGGTAATCAATCTCTTGAGAAATGAGATTAATACATACAGGGAAGTTAAATACTCTCTGGAATGTATATGATGTACTAGACCTAGATGAAGGTAATCAATCTCTTGAGAAATGAGATTGATTAATACATCCAGGAAAGTTAAATACACTCTGGAATGTATATATAGTGTCATCAGAATTGCTATGATTGTGTATGGACGCAGGAGTTCATAGGTTAGTGATAATTGGCTGTTATACTATATTGAATGGTGATAATGGAAGAACCAGGGATGAGTTGTTGGAAATACTATTCAGTATTCTGAACTAATGCAATGCAGGGTTTGGTTTTGGTTTTGATTAAGTGACATGCAGTTCAGAAAATGTATTGAACAAGTCAGAAACTCAAGGATGAATGAGAATTGTGATTATCTGCTTAGAAAAAAAATGTTCATTTCAAGTATATGGCTTAAGTGTGTGTATATCCATGAGTACAAATGGAAAAGGAATGAATCAAAAAGCATGATTAAATGATTATGTGCAGTAAAAGAGAATGAACGAGAGTGTATGTAATAGGTTCTGGTTGTTATTTATTTGTTTAAGGGGGAACCATTCATTGGTAGTATCAGGAATGGATTTGGGGAAGAAATGGAAAGAACTGAAAAAAATCAGTATGAAAAACTACAGGTAGTCCTTGACTTATGACTATGATTGGAACCGGAATCTCAGTCATTGAACAAAACGGCTATTAAGCAAGACATTATGTGACTGGGTCATTCCATGTCAAGTGGTCTGATTTCAGGAAAGTGCCCAGGTCGACCATCACGGATTTTGATGAAATTTGGTGTGAACATGCACACGCGTCCCCAATGAACATTGGTAAAGTGTTATGTTTGCCAATGCAATATTTGCGGAGATATAGTCATTTGTATGACCCCATACCGCAGCCTTCAACAGTATGACTCTGAGATTTCAGCAACTTTGAGACATAATATCTCCGGCAATATTTTGTTGAGAGAAACAAAACTTGGCCATCTTGCACAACTTGTTGTGTCCTATTAAACAAAATAATAAAAACGTTCTCATGAGTGATCTCCATCTAGATAATTTGGAGCAAAGTTGGGCAAAAATGAGCAGCTTAAAAAAAAGGTTAAATTTGGCTTTTTATATCTCTGGAAGGAAAGGTATGAGAAGCGTGAAACTTTGTGCGTAATAACTTAGCAACACAAGGTTTTTGATATAAAATTTCATTCTCCTACTGCTTTCCAATAGTTCACAGATTGAGTGTAAAGTTGACGGTTTTTGTAAAAATGCCAAAAATAGGGTATTTGCAGCCCGCTTTTACAAAAAAAGACCTGGAAACTCTGTTAAATCATTCTCATTAGAAAGAGAATGTTTCAAACCCCCTAAAAAAGTAGAATTGGTGTTTCATCGCTGACGTATAAAGCCCTAAAAATAGGGACAAAGTGGAGGACGTTGTATGGCAATGTCACATTCATTCTATTATTGTTTCGTCTTTGTTGTATATAGACATCATTACTACTACTATATTGCATTGGTCCATGGTGACATTGTCACTACCAGTTCAGGCACTTGAACCAGCAACCCCATCGCCATAGGGAGCACGCCCGATAGCTGTGCAATACCAGCCACGGGTGGGTTTCTTGGTTCAGGATCCCAAACCTGTAGTTTGGTTTCTTCCTCGAGGTTCCAAAGCCTTGTGTGGGTATCTGTCCGGTTCCCAAGCTGCCGATTGGGCAGCTTATCCTAGGTTCCCAAGCCTAAAGTGGGTATCTTAAATGGTTCCCAAGCCAAAGTCCATACTATTCGTATAAACTGCCAAATTCCAACGATCGCTTATGTATTATTGAATTTACGTGCCACGTTCTTTAGTGTCGCTTCTGGGAATTGATACTGTCGACCTGACGATGTGACTGAAGGCACTGGAAGCATGCAAATAAGATGTGGTTCAGGAACTCAACAAACATCTTGTCTTTCAGGCCAATAAAATGAATGAGCAGGGCCTCACGGATGCATAAATGTTACCAACACATCATTTTGTTCGATCAAAATTTCCATGAAGTTGCCTACCCACCATTGTTTGTCATAAATGCAGGTAACATAACAACCGGGAAATAGATTGCATCCTGCTTTCTTCGATTTCTTCCTTCAGAACGTATATATATATTTAATTCCGTGAATGTTTCTGTCGCAAAAGTTGAACAGATCTGTCAGCATCAGTATTTGGTCGGTTGATGGTCGCTGGAGGCTGGCTCAAGCAGCCGAACGTTTAGTCCTGCCGCCAACTCTGTTGCATGATGATTTGGTGAAACAAAATCACATGGTGAAACATTCACAGAATTAAATATATATACGTTCCAAAGGAAGAAAGCAGGATGCTGCAAGAAGAAAGATGGGAAGTTAGCAGCACAATAGCTGGCACAACACATCATCACCAGTTTGTGCCAGTTGATTCAAATTCAGTTTCTGTCAGCAAAGTTTCAAATGACACGATTAACTTTGTGGCCAAAATGTCCAATCCAAATTTAAAATTGGCCGACCTATTTCCCGGTTGTTATTTATGACAAACAATGGTGGGTAGGCAACTTCGTGGAAATTTTGATCGAACAAAATGATGCGTTGGTAACATTTATGCATCCGCGAGGCCCTGCTCATTCATTTTATTGGCCTGAAAGACAAGATGTTTGTTGAGTTCCTGAACCACATCTTATTTGCATGCTTCCAGTGCCTTCAGTCACGTTATCAGGTCGACAGTATCAATTCCCAGAAGCGACGCTAAAGAACGTGGCGCGTAAATTCAATAATACATAAGCGATCGTTGGAATTTGGCAATAGTATAGTATAGACTTTGGCTTGGGAACCATATAAGATACCCACTTTAGGCTTGGGAACCTAGGATAAGCTGCCCAATCGGCAGCTTGGGAACCGGACAGATACCCACACAAGGCTTTGGAACCTCGAGGAAGAAACCAAACTACAGGTTTGGGATCCTGAACCAAGAAACCCACCCGTGGCTGGTAGTGCACAGCTATCGGGCGTGCTCCCTATGGCGATGGGGTTGCTGGTTCAAGTGCCTGAACTGGTAGTGACAATGTCACCATGGACCAATGCAATATAGTAGTAGTAATGATGTCTATATAAAACAAACAAGACAAAAGAATAATAGAATGCATGTGACGCTAAACCCACCCGTGGCTGGTACTGCACAGCTATAGGGCGTGCCCCCTATGGCGATGGGGTTGCTGGTTCAAGTGCCTGAACTAGTAGTGACAATGTCACCATGGACCAACGCAATATAGTAGTAGTAATGATGTCTATATACAACAAACAAGACGAAACAATAATAGAATGGATGTGACATTGCCATACAACGTCCTCCACTTTGTCCCTATTTTTAGGGCTTTATACGTCAGCGATGAAACACCAACTCTACTTTTTTATGGGGTTGGAAACATGCTCTTTCTAATGAGAATGATTTAACAGAGTTTTCAGAAGATCTTTTTTTGTAAAAGCAGGCTGCAAATACCCTATTTTTGGCATTTTTACAAAAACCGTCAACTTTACACTCAATCTGTGAACTATTGGAAAGCAGTGGGAGAATGAAATTTTATATTCAAAAACCTTGTGTTGCTAAGTTATTACGCACAAAGTTTCACGTTTCTCATACCTTTCCTTCCAGAGATATAAGAAGCCAAACTTTACCCTTTTTTCACGCCACAGTCATTTTTGCCCAACTTTGCTCCAAATTATCTAGATGGAGATCACTCATGAGAACGTTTTTATTATTTTGTTTAATAGAGCACAACAAGTTGTACAAGATGGCCAAGTTTTGTTTCTCTCAACAAAATATTGCCGGAGATATTATGTCCCAAAGTTGCTGAAATCTCAGAGTCATACTGTCGAAGGCTGCAGTATGGGGTCCTACATATGACTATATCTCCGCAAATATTGCATCGGCAAACATAACACTTTACCAATGTTCATTGGGAACGCGTGTGCATGTTCACACCAAATTTCATCAAAATCCGTGATGGTCGACCTGGTCACTTTCCTGAAATCAGACCACTTGACAATGGAATGACCCCTTTACATTCCTTTTCACTCCTTTTCCTGCTCCTTTTTGCCACCTCCTTTTCACTGCTTTTGCATCCATTTTCACTCTTTCCGTCTCCTTTTTTCTCCCTGTTTTTCACTGCTTTTGCTCTCCTTTTCACTTTGGAAGTGCTCGCTCCGCCCGCACACGTTTTTGCCCACGCTCCGCTCGCGCACGTGCTTTTTCACCCTCTGCGCATGCGCAGAATGCTTTGCGCATGCGCAGAGGGTAAAAAAACCAAAACGGCGGCGTCCGGGCGGGTGGGCGAAGCCTTGTGCTGCCATCGCTACCGGTTCTCCGACCCACTGGCAGGCGGCGCTACTGGTACAGCCGAACCGGGAGCAGTTCACCCCTGCTCCTTTCCTATGGTTTTGTACCTTTTTGCTCACTTTGCCACCTTCTTTTTAGACCCAGCTTCTCCAGTTACAATTTCCTATACACATGGATAAAGAAATTGCTTATATGTATAGGAAATATTCACTGGAGTAGCTGGGCCCAAAAAAGAAGCAGCAAAAGGAGTGAAAAGGAGCAAAGGCAGCAGAAAGAGGACAGCAAATGGAGCAAAAAGGAGGACATGCTGTTTGCAGCTGGTGCTGTTCCTGCTGCTACTGGTCTTTGGGTTTCAGGGGCATTGAGAATGTGAAAGGGCATGTAAGATAAGTAGGTGTGCAATGGAGAGGGAAGAGAAAAGTGGGGAGAGGAGAAAGAGTGTAAAAAGAGGGAGGCAAAGGGAGGCAAATCTGCATGATGGCTACCTAGGCAGGAGTGGAAGGGAGATGACAGGGGGAAAAAGGAGCTGAAGAAAGCTCATCTCTGCTCAGGAGGGCAGTATGAGCATGCACATGCATGTAGGGGGGAGAAAGGGCAGAAATGAGGAAAAGAAGAATGTTCATAGGTGTGGGGTGTGTGTAAAAGATAGAGGACGGGTTACTGTGAGAATGAGTGGGAGCAGCAGAAAAAAGTAGAGAAAGAGGGAAAGAGGGAGACCAGCCTTCGGGAGCGAAGAGTAAAAGATAGGGGAGGAAAGGAAGAGAGACTGTGGTCGCTCTTTTCCTCCCGCCTGCTCCACCATGCCTTTCCCAGAGCCACTGCCACTCTCTGAGCCACGTTCGCCATGCACAGATGGGGCACAACAACTTGGAGAAGAGTTAGTGTGCACATGAGAAACCTCTGGAGTGCATGGACCCTGCTGGAGCAGAGCAAAGGCCTCTGCATCTTGACATCTGCAGGGGAAGCCTGAAAATCCTCCCTGCTGAAATCCAAGAGGAGAACATTGACTTTTTGGGAAGCTGTCGTTAATTCGAACTGTTGTTAAGCAAACAGTCATAAGTTGAGGACTACTTGTATTATAGGACAAGGAAATCCTGTGTGTGAAAGTGTGTGTGAAAAGAAAAAAATTCCCAACACAATGAACTTCTATTGCTTGTATTGTATGTACTGTTAGTTTTGTTTTTGCTGTATATTCTCCAGGTTTAAGTTCCCAATCAGATAATGGGATTGTGCCTTTTTCCAGGGTGGAGCAAAGTTTATTCTTGCTACATAAGCATATAGCACATTAAATTATTATATTATTTTTTCCTAAGATTATATCTAATAAGAACAATTGTAGTTTCATATCAAATTTAAATTCCAACATTTTCTGTATTACATTATGTTTGTCTTTCTGGTACCTTTGAGTTCTTTTATATGTCCACCATGTGTGATAAAATGTGCACCTTGTCTCATAGCATTTTCAACATTTATTACTGTATGATTTGTCCATCTTAGATATTGTTGATGGAGTTGTGTACTATCTGTAAAATATTTTATTCCAACTTTCCTTTAAGTTGTAACGTGTGAATTTTACAAATTAAGTTGTATTTTTCCTGTTGTTTTATTGTAACAGTTTCTTTCAACTTTTGCATTTTGTCATTCAATTATATTTAAGTAAGAGTTTATATATACACCCTAATACAGGGGTGTCAAACTCAAGGCCCGGCCTGTGGGGTGCTTAAATCTGGCCGGCCTGGAAATAGAAAGAACCGGCCCGCGGTGCCTCTGGCAGCCAAAATGGGGTGTGGGGGGCACTGTGCACGGCTCCCGCACCCCATTTTTGCTGGCAAAGTATTGCAGGAGGCCACCCAGGCCAAAAACAGGGCACAGGGGAGCTGCATGCAGCCCCTCACGCCCTGTTTTGGCCGGCAGGATGCTACAGGAGGCGTCCATCCAGTCTCCTCCCCCCTGGCCGGCCCGTGGAGGAGAACTACAATGCTGATCCGGGCCTCAAAGAAATCCAGTTTGACACCCCTGCCCTAATAGGTGTTACCGATTGTGCTGATAAATTACATTGTTTAATTTTTCACAAAGCAGAGGTATTATATGCAATCTCCAGGCACAGGGATAGGACCTTGGCAGCCTCACTTGACCAGACTAGGATTAAAAGATATAATTGGCTATCAACGTAGTGATGATATCAAACCCAGCAGTTTCATGTAGATGTGAAAAGGAGGAAAGAGAATAGAACCCTGCAGTACCCCACAAAGGGGCAGCGATGGGACTGTCTCTCCCTTTCAACCAACACTAACTGGAACCAGCCCCATGGAAAGGACGAGAATTACCATGAAACAATGTCCCCAATTCCCAACACATGGAGCTATCGTGGTCATTGGTATTGAAATCCATTGAGGGACCACAGGAATGAATGTACTACCTCCATCCTGACTCTGCCACAAGTCATATATAAGCATGACCAAAAGCTATCTCATTATTAAATCCCAGTTTGAAAACTGATGAAAGCAAGTCTAAATAATCTGTTTCTCAAGAGTTCTCATCAGCTGCAGACCAACCATCTTCTCAACAAACTTCCCTCAAAAAGGAGGGTGGGAATCAGTTGATAGTTATCAAAAACTGCAATGGGCTGTGAGAATCACCTTGAGAGATGGAAGGAAGAGATGCAACCTAAACAACTTTCCTATAAGAGAAATCTGAATCCAAAGCAGGAATGGGGATGGAGAATGTGTCTCAGAATTACTACCGTAGTTATCTGGGACATAAAGGCGGCGGGTGTGTGTGTGTGTGTGGAATGCTTCCAGATCTGCAAGATTCTGTTACTGTCACAATAAAAGTAATTTTAGTATCCTTGGTCTTGGTTTCTTGACCTGGGCTACTTTGAAGAGCTAACAAAAACCATTGGCTCCAAGGAGGGGCTACACCTTGTCTCTTTGAAGGCAGGAAGAAGAAGCCAAACTTTACCCTTTTTCATGCCGCAGTCATTTTTGGCCAACTGTGCTCCAAATTATCTAGATGGAGATCACTCATGAGAACGTTTTTATTATTTTGTTTAATAGGACACAACAAGTTGTGCACGATGGCCAAGTTTTGTTTCTCTCAACAAAATATTGCCGGAGATATTATGTCCCAAAGTTGCTGAAATCTCAGAGTCATACTGTCGAAGGCTGCAGTATGGGGTCCTACATATGACTATATCTCCGCAAATATTGCATCGGCAAACATAACACTTTACCAATGTTCATTGGGAACGCGTGTGCATGTTCACACCAAATTTCATCAAAATCCGTGATGGTCGACCTGGTCACTTTCCTGAAATCAGACCACTTGACAATGGAATGACCCCTTTACATTCCTTTTCACTCCTTTTCCTGCTCCTTTTTGCCACCTCCTTTTCACTGCTTTTGCATCCATTTTCACTCTTTCCGTCTCCTTTTTTCTCCCTGTTTTTCACTGCTTTTGCTCTCCTTTTCACTCTTTTTGCCACCTCTTTTCCAGGGGTGAAATGCTCCTGGTTCGGGCGTACCAGTAGCACCGCCTGCCGGTGGGTCGGAGAACTGGTAGCGACGACAGTGCGAGGCTTCGCCCACCCGCCTGGACGCCGCCTTTTTGGGTTTTTTTACCCCCTGCGCATGCGCAGAATGCTTTGCGCATGCGCAGAGGGTAAAAAAACCAAAAATAGCGGCATCTGGACGGGTAGGCGGAGCCTCACGCTACCTTGGTGACTGGCTCTACGGCGACCGACAGGCACGAGCGAACCGGGAGCATTTCACCCCTGGTCCTTACTAATGTT
>QLTV01000775.1:958040-982473 GCA_003457575.1 Thermophis baileyi | reverse complement strand
AAGCAAGTCTAAATAATCTGTTTCTCAAGAGTTCTCATCAGCTGCAGACCAACCATCTTCTCAACAAACTTCCCTCAAAAAGGAGGGTGGGAATCAGTTGATAGTTATCAAAAACTGCAATGGGCTGTGAGAATCACCTTGAGAGATGGAAGGAAGAGATGCAACCTAAACAACTTTCCTATAAGAGAAATCTGAATCCAAAGCAGGAATGGGGATGGAGAATGTGTCTCAGAATTACTACCGTAGTTATCTGGGACATAAAGGCGGCGGGTGTGTGTGTGTGTGTGGAATGCTTCCAGATCTGCAAGATTCTGTTACTGTCACAATAAAAGTAATTTTAGTATCCTTGGTCTTGGTTTCTTGACCTGGGCTACTTTGAAGAGCTAACAAAAACCATTGGCTCCAAGGAGGGGCTACACCTTGTCTCTTTGAAGGCAGGAAGAAGACTGACACCACAGCATGGGCTCAACTGTGGGCTCAACCTTAACCATTTTTGTCACCCAGGAGTGGCTCAGATCCAGAAACACATGGCCAAATTAACAGCGTAGAGAACCCTCTCTACTTCCTCAGGAGTCACTAGCTCAGATCATCCCAGATAACACCAATAGACCATGCCTCAGCTACCTCGGCTCATCCTGCTCAGTCAGAGTCTGAGTTGAAGCAAACCTAAACAGTTTTATCCAACAGATAGCCTGAATAGTCCTCTTATTTTATAAAATTTATTTTATAAAATTTATATGCCGCCCAACTCCCGAAGGACTCTGGGCGGCTCTTGGATCATCAATAAACTCTTGGATCATCAATAAACTGAACTCTTCCCAACCCAATAGGGAACAGTAAACAGAACCACTGGACAATGGATAAAATATGGGCAAAGAAGTATTGATGTTTTCCTGTGCTTATTGCTATAAGGTAATCCCTAATACAGGCTCATACCCATACCAGAGTCAGAGTCATATGAGTCTTTCTCCCATAGCACTCTAAGCAACACTTGTGGCACTTCATCTGGAATAATTGAATGTCTTCCTACAGAAAGAAGTAACAGTGAGTTGAAAGGCAACCAGAGATATATCTATCCATAGCATTGAAATGATGTTAGTGACTTCCACTGTTTTCCACCAAGGAAGTGGCCCACAGCCCTCCTTGCTGCCTCCACAATATCTGCACCCTTTGCAGATGCCAGACCTTACACAAGTAAGGTCTGGCATCTTACTCCCTCGTTTCATGAACTGCAGCAACCATCAAGACTTTCGCTGTATTTAGGGCTTTGCTGTATTTAGGGCTTTGCTGTATTTAGGGCTTTGCTGTATTTAGGGCTTTGCTGTGGGCTTTGCTGTGGGCCAGGGAACTGGTAAGTACTATGCTGCCCCCCACCCCTGAAAGTTCTTCAATGGAGGATTCCCACAACACACGAGTGGATGAAGGGGGATAAATTAAATCAACAAAACTCAAACCATACACACCAGCTCACTCAACACACTGCCCATCTGGTCACTATCTCGACATCTACAAAATACAAGGCAGGGGTATATAGTTCAAATAGTTTCTACAGACCTTTGATATGTGTGTGAATGTGAGAAAGTTTTTTAATATGTTTGTTGACAAAGAAAGCCGATGATAAAATAGAAAATGTGAATTGTGGAAAGTTTTGCTTGAATATGCTGATCAATAGCGGGAAGCTGAGCATGATAGGAACAGTGCACAGTGAAAATAAACCATGCTTGAGAGTTAATGGAATGCTTAGTGAATGGTTCAACATTGAGCAAGGAGTGAAAGAAGGATATGCAATTTCCTCTTGATTATTTAATATATTTATGAATAAATGCAAAAAGAATAATGGTAACTTTAGGGGGTCTGTTGACTACAGATGCAAATGTAAGAAGTCATGGTAGATGAAATTGATGAAATCCTCAAAAGAGTTTAAATAAAAGGCAATATATGAGGTGGTGTATGAGTATGGAGAAGTAAGGATGATTTGTGTGAATAGTATATGAATAACGTAATGGATACAATGAATAACAATATAAATTAGATATAGGTTTAATTTCTTCTTTCCTCCTTTTTAATTCTTTTGGCTTGCTATTATTCTTTTTCTGTGGTTTGCATATTGCATAACCCCAAAAGGAATACCTGAATAGGTCTGCATTTAGATAACGTTTGTAAGCTGTCTTGACATGAATTCACTATGAATAATTTTATTATACCTAGTATTTGTTTTTTGTACTTTTCCATTCATTTTGATTATATTTACTTTTTTTGCATTGTATACACTAACATGAGGATGTTGATGAAATGGAATTCCTTACCTACAGTATTTTAAATTTTCTTTTTTACAGGTATCTCCGGCTGTATGGGAGAAATTTTAGTAAAGAAGATCACGTTCTTTTCATTAAGCTGTTGTATGAACTAGTAACTATTCCAAAATTGGAGATCAGCATGATGCAAGGTTTTGCTCGACTTTTAATAAACTTGCTGAAGTAAGTTTTGCTTTACCCCATTCTTCTATCTATATCAGAGGTGTCAAACTGGTGGCCCATGGGCTGGATGCGGCACGCACAGGCCACACCCACCCCAGCTCCGCGAAGGGAAAAACATCGCAAAACGTCACGTGACAGCAACATGACACCGCAAGTTTGACACCCGTGGTCTATATCAACTATGATCCATAGCTGGAGATATGGATAGTTTTTAAAACTAAGAGGTTCAACAGATTTTGTCAGGTTTAATTGGTATTTTGTTTCATGCTGGCCTTAAATAGGTAATCAGAAGTAGCAAAAACCTAGCCAGATTAAAGCAGCACGTGCCCTTACTTTTTTCCTAAGTTTGGGGAAAGATTAGAGCAGTGGTTCTCAACCTTCCTAATGCCGTGACCCCCCCACGACCTCCTCCCCGCCGCCGCGACCCCCTCCCCACGCGTGATGAGGTGACAAAGGGGGCGTGGCACCAGGGGTAAAATGCTCCCGGTTCGGGTGTGCCTGCGGGTCGCCGGACAGCTGGTAGCGACGGAAGCGGGAGACTTCGCCCACCTGCCCGGATGCCGCCATTTGGGTTCTTTTACCCTCTGCGCATGCACAAAGCGTTCTGCGCATGCGCAGAGGGTAAAAGAACCCAAATGGCGGCGTCCGGGCGGGTGGGCGAAATCTCCCGCTTCCGTCGCTACCGGCTGTCCGGCGACCCGCAGGCACGGCCGAACCGGGAGCATTTCACCCCTGCTGACAGTGGCACCAAGATGGCGGGCTAGTGCGCGGGGCGATCCCTGTGAAAGGGTCGTTCGACCCCCAAAGGGATCGCGACCCACAGGTTGAGAACCGCTGGATTAGAGACTTGGTCATATAGCGGTTCAGCCTTGCATTTTCAAAATGCATTAAAAACCAACCACTATATCTCTCTAATTTTTGCATTTATCATCCTTAGATGTATTGTAATTTCTGTTGCCCCAAATTACACTGGTTTACGCTAGTTTAAGGATAGAAAAGGTTTTTGCTAGGCAAGGATCTATATCAATGAATATGTTGAATGCCAGTTTTGATGTAATATTCATATCTCAATGAGAAATACTGTAAATGAATAATTGGATAATGTACGTTTCCCCCCCCCCCCCATTAATCATACATAAATCTAGATGCAATTAATTTATTTGAAAGTTTGATTAACAGGTAATCCTGATTAAAATAATCTTTTTTATACCATTGTAAGAATTAGATCTGGATCTCCAATTTTATGCAGTTACTCAAAGAGGTTTTCTTAGAATATTTTAGGTTGTCAGCTTAATTGTCAGTGAGTAATGATTCAAATTCAATTCCTGTCTGTATGTGTGTTTTTTAACTTAGAAAAAAAGAACTTTTGTCAAGAGATGATTTAGAATTGCCCTGGAGACCACTTTATGAAATGCTGGAACGTATATTGTATTCTAAGACAGAACATCTTGGATTAAATTGGTTTCCAAAGTAAGTTTTTAAAGGTTTTGTTTTATTTTCACAATATCCTCACACTGTTCTTAGGTTGAATTTTGTTGCTTGTGATTTATATGTTTTCTTTCACTGATCTGAATCTAAAATAAATTTTAAATAATTTCATTTTTCTTTTATGGCAGATGTTCATTTTTCTTCTGGTTTTTCCCCCCCATTTATAATTTATGGTTCACAAATAAGCAACATGGTCATATTTTATTAAAGGAATACTTTAGCTATTAAAAAAAAAAGTTTAGTCCTCCCGGATCTGAGTTACAAAAATCCAAGGAGTCATTAAGGGCAGCAAAAACTTAAAGTTCTTTATGGATTTTTATAGTCCAGATATGAGAAAAATATTTTTCAGACTTTATAAGATATGAAATGAAAACTGACCATTCACATTCCCAAATAGAAAAGTACATAAGCCTTATGTCAACACTTTATAGGTTTACTGGAGAGTTTAATGTACTAGGAAATATGGGTATGTAAATACTATCCCAGCAAATAAAAACTTCCTTTGTGCTTTTTATTCAGTGTAGATAGGTCAGATTTGAGGAATGAGAACTTTGAGAGTTGGGAATGCATTTGGCCATAATCCTTCCCTGCTTTTAGCCCTTGTATGAGTAGACCGAATGCCTGCTCAAAACTATAGTGTATCTACTTTTGGAAACTAATGCTTTGGTAGAGACAAGGCATATCTTAGATGCGCTATGCATGTGTGATGATCAGGTTTTAATCTATTGAATTTTTAGGTTCAACAGCATTATGGATTATAAGGCTAGAAAAGTCCTTTACTTTAAGCCAATGCCATCAAAACAGATGTTACTGAGTTGGTTTTATCTGACTTAACATGTAACATTGCTTATATCTACCTCCATGAGGAAAATTCCTTTCTCAACTTTGAGTGGCAGGGGTTTATCCTATACAGTATAGTAATTTTATTCTTAGAATATTTAGCTATTTAATGCTAAGGGGCAGTGTTTGAAACAAATACATTTCTAGCCTTGCTGCTGCTTGCAGTCTTTTAAACAGTGACACTAATAATTCAATTTTTAACTTATTTGGTAAGACATGTACTTACTATTTATAGGTTAATAATTTTGCCCTCAGTCAGGCAAACTAAATTAAGAAATACTTAATAATATTTTTGGTGCTTAGTCTGCCTTTGAACAACAGATTCCCGGATAAAAACTGAAAAGAGACTAAAGGGAAAGCAATAAATGCCAAAGCAACCTTTCCGTTTTTCAGGCAGGCTGGTTTTGAAATTAAATGGTGCAGTGCGACTTTTTCTTTCATGGTGTTCTGACAACATTGCTTACAATTTATATTTCACTTTGGATGAATTTGGAAGAATGAATTGAAAATAAAAGGAATATGGATAATTATTTTTGTGGCTTTAACATTACTTGGTTTAAATGCTACAATTGCTTTTTTCATTATTTTGTTTTAAAATCTTTTTTTCTTTATGTTCAGTTCATGTCGACCAGGCTTGTCTTCACCTAAAACATTTGTGCTTAATGTTTTACATAGGTGGTAAGGACAATTATTTTGCTTTTCTGTAGCTCTGGCCTATGTGTTTTCTTTGTGCATGGCCTGTTCAGTTGTAACATTTGTCATGTACCTATAACTTCCTGCATATAAAACTGAAAAATCCAATGTTAACATGACACCACAATTTATGGGAATGTCGCACTGTATTTAAATTGAATTACAATAAAAGATATGTGTGTGAAGTGGCTGAAAATTATAGCTACTTGCTAATTGCCTGTTAACAAATAAGTTATAGTTAAGGTGCCTAACATAAATTATACTTGATTTTAGGCATAATTTGTAGAATGTTCTAGAAATGCATGAATTTAATTCAATACATAGGTTGGTAGAATGACTAAAAACAGAATAAGAGTTATTTGAATTTAAAATAATGTTAGCCTATACCTGCAGTTCAGTTTGTGATAACAATACACACTAACTTAAGTATTTTTAGGATTCCAGTTTTAAAATGTAATTAATTGCCATTATACAGTATAACAGATTATTTGCTGTGAAAACAAAATTAACAACAATTTAGACAAATGCTCACTCACTGCATTCACTCAGCTTGCTTAACCTTGTCAGCCACTAACTAACCCAGTCATACCTTCTTACTACTGAAAGTTGTATGACACAATGACATCATCTGAGTCTAGGATTTGAGAATTCAGTGACCACTGCCAGGTATCCAGGAGAATATTGACAAGGCTTTACTACATCAGTGGCTTCTTCAATTCAACAGGCGGTATTGGGCATGGCTTGGATGCTTCAACCAAACATTTTTGGAAGCTTGGCAGCAGGTTATATAATGGAGTGCCTTGCATTTTCAGCCACTCACACTCCCTTCCCTTCTACTAGCTTCCCTTGGAAGATTAAGTAGATGGCTTTTGAACACAGCCCCTTGATAGACTAGGTTTTTGGAGCTGTACAAATGGTGAACTTGGGAAAAAATAGTGGGACTTAACAATTCCCGTCAGAAAGCAACCTGGCTTATTTATCATATACAAGTTGTTCTTGCTTAATATCTGTCCTGTTTAGCAACCATTCAAAATTACACCAGGTTGAAAAATAATTTCACGACCAGTTGTCACACTTAAAACAGTTACAGCATCTCCACAGTGACGTGATTTGGATCTTTTGCAATCGGTGGGCATTTATGACTATCTTCAGAGTCTGCAGTCATACTTTGTTTTGGCAATGTTCTATGAGTTCAGAGACAGAACTGCCTTTTGATTTATCAGGTATTTATGATTTTTTTAAAAAAGAGGTTGGATAGCAAGGGCTTTACAATTAGCTTTTGTTTAGCTTCTTGCTTCTACATTTTTGCGTCTTAGGTAATTTAACTCCTAGAATCCTTCTAAGCTGTAGGATATTATTTTGTAGGCAGAAAACCGTTACTGAGTTTCTATTTTAGCCAAAAGTATGTTTCTTTTTCAGATGAGCTAGTCTGAATGAAAATGGCTTTTATCCTGGACAGAATTTAATACTACTAGAAGTTTCACTCTCCTGAGTGCAGTTCAGTATAGATTTGAATATTAATCTTATTATTATTGTGCCAGGAGAATATTGCTTATTTTTGTACTGTTACTTAACTCTAGTAAGTCATAGGTATCACTCAGGACTAAGATTTTTAAAATAAAAAATAAATGGCATGTATATGATTTTTAAAAATAAAATCAATCTTCTAAAATATACCACTATTCCTGCTTAAAAACCTTAAAGAAATGAGTGCATGAAAAATCAGTAAAGAATGTTTTTATTTATCTCTTATTTTTAAATGTTTCTACCGATCCTTTCTAGTAGGAGAACTTTTTAAATAATTCAAAATTAATTCAATATTAGAAGCTCCCAAATAACTCTGAAATGTAGTAAGAAAGCAGTAGCAACTATATACACAGCCAGAGAGAGAGAATATCTAAGGAAAAATATTTTTAAATTACAGTTATTTTAATACAGTCTGCATTTCTGGGGAGGGCACTTCAGAGAGATGACACTATGGTAATGAAGGTCCATCTACACAGTTAACTGTATTTATGAAGATAGGAACCTGTCTTAGTTACTCTCTGAAATAGGCAGTTTAATAAAGGAAAAGTGAATTGTTAAAATGCTTTGATCCTTAACTATTTAGGTCTTCAAAGTCCGATTGCAGAGATATTTTTAGTTAACAGCATGTTTTTTGTTTAATACTCACTAATGTAATGCGATCTAGAAAATGTGTATTGTGAATGATATCACTTTATTTGAAGATTACAAGTAGATGAAAATTTCACCTTTGCAGAGGTAGACTTATGGTTTACAATAGAACCATTATTTTCCAGAAGCATGAATTCCTACGGCAGTGTCATTTTTATCTTAAGATATATGCTTCTGATACCTCAAAAGATCTGATAGGAGACACTCTGAAATGAATGTGCCATTTTAATTTTTGACAAAGACATACTCTATTTAAATGTATTCCTTTTATGTGAATTGCAACAACATACTGTATAACGGAGCTGTCATGTCTGAACTAGATAGGAGGAAAAATCTGATTGCTACAAGGATATTGATAATCCTATACTCCAAATTTCTAGACTTATTTTTCTAATTGCTAGGGTGTTAGAATTCACGGAAAGCAAATAGAGCAGTGTGGAACTCTGTAGCAAAATTATTTTGTGAAAAAAATCAGATTAGTTCCCCAATACTTTTTGAAACATATGCATCAGATGGGATCAGAATCATGTAAAGCATTTGTCTCAGTGTAGGTAACCAGTCCAGAAGGCAATTTGACAAACTGTTAAGAGGTTTCAGTGCCAAAAGTGCATCAGAAAACAGCTTGAAATAAGACTAGATAATCCGTATTATAGAGCATTTTGAAATAAGCCATTGCGTGAGCGCCCTTGAATGCTCTTGTCAATAGACACAAGAATTGTCCAGGGATACCTCCTTTGAACATAATAAGATAAGGCTTTTAAAAACATGTAGCATCTCAAAATATGTTAACAGCAAAAATAATTGGCAAGTAAGTTTACATGTGTGATGCAGTTTACTCAATTATATTTTTAAACCTGATTTACTATTATGTGACTTTTTGTTCTTAAAAACTGAAACACACTCAGTGTAGTAGTTGGGATACAAGGAAAAACATGATTCCATATGTGGCCGAAACAGTACTCTAGGGCAGTGATGGCAAATCTTTTCTCCTTGCGTGCCAAAAATGGGAGTGCGCGTGTGCGTGCCGGCACACAACCCCCCATGTGCGCCACACTACATCCCCATGCATGCCCATGCATGCCCCCCTGTTGGGCCGTTTTTCACCCTCAGGCTTCCCTGAAGCCTCCGGAGTGCGAAAAATGGCCCAATGGGCAAACCGGAAGTTCGGAAAAACGGACTTCCAGTTTGCCCGTTGGGCCGTTTTTCGCACTCCGGAGGCTTCAGGGAAGCCTCCTGAAGCCTGGGGAGGGCGAAAACAGCCTTCCCCAAGGCCGAAAATCAGCTGGCCAGCGTGCGCATGTGCACTGGAGCTGATATAGGGCAACGCCTCGTGTGCCCTCAGATATGGCATGCGTGCCATAGGTTCGCCATCACGGCTCTAGGGGAAATAGAAACAAAGTAAAAAAATCAAGTGTAATACTTGTAACGAAATATGTATCTTTAAGTAAAATTAACTGCTGCATGTACATAGATAATGGGAAATTGAATCAATACCATCTTAGGCTTTGCATAATTATATAACTATATTCTTATAAAGTAGGATACTGTAATTTATTTACCTTTTTTCCTTGTTTGCTCTTCTTTTAGCTCAGTAGAAAGTGTTTTGAAGACTCTTGTGAAAAATTGTCGACTGTAAGCACTTTAACCATTTTCAATTTTTATGTACTTTTTAAACTCTTTGATAGTGAGACTACCTTGCACATATGTAGCTGTCTTCTTTATGAAATTGAAAAAACTATGCGTTCATAGTTGCCAGTAACAGGAGTCCTCTGGTTAAGTTGTACCTTCAGTGGTGGAGTAGAAAATTGTGTCAAATAAATACGTTGCTTAGAATGCTAACAAGGTTTAGCTTAAAAAAGTTTGGAAATCTTCCATTACTGAAAATTATCCCTACTTTATATATGAGGGACAACAAGGGGCTGGATAAAGTGACTATTTGATGTTTACATTTCCATGATTATATTTGAAGATATCTCTTGCATTATTTTAAAGTGTTTTAAAATTTGCAGAATTGCAGAAATTACAATGCATGTATCTTAAATAATTATCATGCCTGCATTAGATCATCTTATAGAAGATAGCACTTCAGTGATTTCAGTGATTTTATTTGAACTGGAGAAATTCTGATTCCTAGCAGTTGCCCTGAAATACTATAGATGGATCACAAAGTTATTTCAAAGGATTATGCAAAATACAATGAGAAAGTTTCTATTAAGAAATTAGAGTTCCAAGCTCTACCATGCTTTAGATTTTATTTCAGAAAACTGCTCAGAGAACAAGGAGCATGAACATAGGACATATTTTTGACTCATTTAATTGTAACAGACCTATAAAAGAGAATATTTGTAGCTCAGGATTGAAATTAGGGCCCTTGGTTCTCTTTGAGCTTAGTTGTTTTCTTGTAGACGTTTCATAACCCAAACTACAGTAGATAACATTATCAGTGAAACGTGTTCAGAGAGCAAAGGACCCCTCATTTCAACTCTGAGCTACAAATATTCTCCTTTATTGGGAGTGGATTCTGTTGGATATAGAAGTCTAATTATGAAATGCCCTACTGTATGAGACAAAGCTGGCAACTGCAGTGATTTTATTTCCATGCTATGAATATCTAGCTAGTATAGCTTTGTCTCAGAAACATGTTTAACTTGTACTTTTTTATTGTTATATCTTATTATTGTTTCTTAATGAATTGTATCTCAGATTTATTGATAGGGATTACTTATAAGTAACTAATACATGTTGATGCAAAAATCCTTCTTCTTGTTAGTTATTTCCCAGAAAGTGCCACAGCAGAGATGTTAGATGAATGGCGGCCATTAATGTGCCCTTTTGATGTTACCATGCAAAAAGCTATCACTTATTTTGAACTGTTTCTACCTACCACTCTTCCTCCAGAGTGCCATCACAAAGGTTTTAAGTAAGTTGCTTTGTAGCATTTTATATAATGTTCTATTTCATTTAAAGCTGATGTTTCTGAACTTGGGCTTTACTATCACATGTAATAATTACTATTGTACTGCCTTGATACTTTTTGTTTTAAATGCTAAATTTTAAGGGACAAGATTTTACCAATTCACCTAAAAATTGCTTTTCTAGAAACAGTAGTCTAGTGGGTTTTTTTCAGTTAAAATTATTTATTCAGTGAAGCAGTATCATTCTATCAATATTGTTGCTTAATTCAGTTCTTGATAAAATTCTGGTGCTAGAAATTCTGAAACTTTATTAATTTGTTATACCAACTTTAATAAAAACTCTGAAGCAAAATTATATTGAAATTCTGAGCCTTAACAAGCCAGTCCTCTTAGTGTCCTGCTTTTGGTTCAAGTTCCAGGGCCTATGTCCAGATGTCATGAGGTTGCTCAATTGTCAGAACCTCAAGAAGAGGAAAAAACTTATTGTACTAATAATGCCTTGCATTTTACAAAAAATGAAAATAGCCTTCAAATGTCTTCTAAGCTTAAGGGGCCTTTTGGAATGCTTCGCCATGTGCAGAAATCTGACTAATTAAGTTCCTGTCACTGACATGGTTGAATAAATTTGGCATCTTTGGCACACTTAGTGTAATGTGTGACTTGTTAATAATGTAATATAAAATTTCAAAGTTTAAAAAACGATACAGTGAATTCAAGTTTTTTAATCTCCTTGTGACAGCTCGGATTCAGTCAAGGCTTCTTACTAACACTTCACATATCCATGCAGAAACCCCAACAGACAGTTTGTTCTAGTAAGCAAATAAACGGAAGTGATAGTTTAGTTTTCCATAAGAAAATGTTGTAGGCAAAGGAGCTGTTGAGCTAGATTTCTTTTTCCATAAAGGAAAGGAAGAACTAGGAGAACTTTGATGTAGAAGGTTTAAAAATTGGCTTCTAATATGGATATAGGCAGCAATGGCTTTGAAAGTTTGTTATTTTAATGAAAAGTAATGTGGGCTGGTTTTTCTAACTTAGAAAGGATGGTACATCATATTGGATGACAAAGCCTTGTTAGCTTCAGGGGACGTCCAGAGGAGATGCTAAAGAAAGTAAATTGCGTGAGAGTCAGAAGAAGACTCACTGAAGACTTGAAAAGGCAACTGTGCTGTGGACCTGCTACTCAACTTCCAACTTCCAAGGATTATAGGTAGATTGAAGAGGCCACGTACTGCCAATCAGAGTCAAGGGAGGTAGCTGTGCCAGACTGTACCAGAAACAATGCCAACAATGTCCTTAAAGTAGAATATAGGGCAGGTGTTAGAAACAGCCATGTAGATGTACTGGTTAGGTTAACATAACTTGAAAATGCAGTAGGAGGAAATTTAAGCTGCAATCTTGAGTACAGAAAAATTATGTTGCAATGCCCTTTTAATCTCAAGTTGCAAATATCTTGAGAAAGACAGTCTTGAGAAAGAGTTGGAACAGAAATTATCATGCCTTGTTTACTAGTAAATAATCTTAGCTAAACAATATGGTGAAATCAACAGGAGCTTGCTTACTTGGATGTGTTTCCTAAATAAATGGAAAAAAGTTCCAAAGTTATGGCACTATGTTCTTCATCAGTTATTGAGAATTTCCAAAAGTCCCTGTGATATTATTTTTGTTAGTAAAGTATGCTTACAGAGACTGGACAGGACTGTATGACAAGTGCCCAAGAAAACTTTAGGCTGATGAGACAAGGCACATTTTTCTCTGCTCTGCGGATTGTGGGAGTATTATGGTTGAAAAGGCAGCTGGGTGTGAGATCGAAACTGCCAAAATTGTCTCTGGAACAGATATTGCCCAAAGGTACTTGAACACCTGATTTTTATGATTAGACCGCAGAAATCGATGTTTTGCAGCCATTAATTCAGCTGTGAGTTGTGGATTCCATCATGCTCTCAGCCATAAATGCAGCCTTTCATGTACTCAATGTTGAGTTGTGGGAAGTTCCTTTTGAAGTCTGTCTCCTGTCATCATTCCCATCTTCGTCGCCACTGTTGAGTTGTGGGAATGATGACAGGAGACAGACTTCAAAAGGAACTTCTTTACTAGGCAACTTCTCTGTACAACCAGCAACTTGCAGTCTGACAGCTAGCCCTTTTATAGGGCGCTGTCAGATGTAACAACCAATAGGATTTGAGCATTCTCCCGCTCAAATGCTGGACCTGGGTGGAACCATGTATACAGACAGTACATAACACCCAAGGTTTGACCAAACCTCATCTTTTTAATCACTTCAGACCTTTACTTTTTTTAATTGCCCCTTTAAGATTGAAAAACCTTTGGAACTGCAAATCTACCAGTTTCTGGTGAGTTTCCTTTCAATCCATTTAAAAAGGAAGAAAATTATGTCTTTTCAGCTTTGTAAGATTTTTACTATTTACATTTTTTTGCCTTGATTTACAACCTCAGTGACATATGACTGAAACTCTGGTCCCAATTCAATTGTAATTGTAAGATGAGGACTACCTATACATACTTTATATACATACATAAAAGAAAAAGTATGGGGGGAAAATTAAAAAAATCTCCACAAAAAGATAGTAAGAAAAAGAAACTTCCCCTTTCATCCCAATTAATCTGTGATTATTTCATAGAATTTCTTAGTACAACTATTGAGTTGTCTAAGTTAGTGTATAGTTAACTGCATTAAGAACATTTAAAATGTTCTTCATATTTGCTGGTCTCATGAATTGAGGTAGTTGCATATATTTCTCCATGTTGTTCCACACTGTCCTTGAATGTGCTTAATAATTAGCTTCAAGTTCAGCTTCTCTTTGGATTTATCATTTCAAGGTCATTTAAGCAATTCCCTCAATTGCTGATTTTTTTCTTCTGGATTATACCTCATAGGTCATTGATTGTTTTATAAATGGTTGTTTTATTTTGCAGATAACTAATCCTAAGAAAGGATATCATTTCATAACAATTTTTCTAGTTGCATTTCTTTTTTTCATAGATATTTTTCTTTGGAGGTAGGCTCTGTTTTACCTATGTTATCAGTATATATGTCATAGTATTTGTGTCTTTGTGAAGTCTTATAACATACAGAAGACTCATGAATGTTGCCTCTCCTTAAATATTGATTTGGGATTCAGCACCTTTAGATGCTTGAACTGATATCTCAGGCCCCAGTAGTTAGATGAGCAGAAGATAGGAATCATTATGACTAAATGAGTCCTACTATCTATAAAAATCTCTCTCTTCTCTTTCCCCAATATTTCCTTCTTTTCAGTACATGAATAGAGGTAGCAACACTACTGGAGAAGGATAATAAGTATTCCACAAACTGCAAATTTAAAAAGAGAACAAAGACTATTCCAGGTTAATGGTATAACATTTAAGATAACCATTTAACTTTTCATTTTAGCCAAAATAATATTCATATTGTACATATAGAGGCACACACATTCTAAGGCAAGGCTGCTCTCTGAAGCTATGACTGGGTCTCTCACACACAAAACTCCCACCCATTTGACCAATTCTGCCTTCATCTTCTTATCAAAGGATGCTGTTCGCTTGTCAAATCAATGTCTGGAGGTAGTTTTGTAGTAACAAATGAAGCTTTCCTCAAAAATTAAACAAAAATGGTACCTTGAGTAGAGAGCTGAATTTTAATGCATGGAAGTTTATATCTATTCTTGTATATTATTCCCTCTGAACTACCTAGTATGCAATTTGGGAGTTTTAGATTTATTGCTGGCCAGAGAAGCTAAGCCAGGAGTTTATTTATTTATTTATTTTTGTCAATAGCGATTCTAACTCAATAGAACAGATCTTGCATAGTTATCTGTGAAATAATGGTTTGCACTGATTGGGTACAGAAAATGTACTAGCAGTTTTAACATCTACAGTGGTCTGGGATCACAAACAGTACCTTCATCTATAACAGTCTTGTCTGCAATTTAAAATCATTTAAAATCAGCTTCAGTGGTTTGTATGCTTGCCTACAAATATGATCAAACTGTAAGTTTAGGAAATAAGGCCTTTCTTATTCTGGTCCAGTTTAAATGGATATTGCCAAATCATGGCAAATATTTAATAAGGTTCATATTTTAAACTTTTATTTATATTTAGTTACTCAACACAAATGTCAACTTAAAATGTCAATTTTTTCCTAACCGACTTCTAAAATTCAGTTACGAAAAAAATTGAAATGTCAAGGAGCCTCAAGTGTTTTAATCATTTCAAAGAGTAATAAAAGTACAGACTGTATTTACAGAGTGCTTAATATGAAATTGATGTACTTCTTTTGTGTGTGTGCATGAAGGTTGAAGTTTTCCTTTGCCTTTTCGAACAATTAAGGCAATTTTAGCATGTGTGCAGTTCTCATGTGTTGTTTGCTTCAAAATTGAGGAAAACCGAGTCACTGATTATCTGTAATTCACTGATGAAATTTGGTGGTGTGGTCTAAGGGATATCTGGAATCACAAAAAAGGGGCTTGTGGACTGCAGGTTACCCACCCCAATATAAACTATGCTCTTGGAAGCCTGTGCTGTAGGAATTTCAGAGAAGACTCAGCAGACAACTGTTGCAGCATGAAGAGCCGGCAAGCAGACTGTCTCTTTGCATTTCCTCTCCAGACAAGGAAAGGACTTGAAATCACTCAAGTACTCCATACAATTGCTCCTCATGAGGACATCGTAACACAGTGATCTGTGGTAGCGTTAGAACTGTGGGAGACGAGGGAATAATTATTTTTCCCCTCAAACTGCAGTCATCGCCTTCAGAAAGACACTAAGTTTGAATAATTCCTGTTCTAACCACTTTTGGAAATTGTTAGCTGCTTTTCAGTTATTAACAATCTTTGAATCAACACACTTTATAGCACTGGATGAGTTTTCATCATTATGTAGCAAAAGAAGTTTTAAATACAAGTTTAATTTGTTTTTCTGTTGAAGTAAACAGCAAAAGAGTAATTAGACTGATTTTGGAATGTTACAACTAAATTAAGGGTCTAGATCAGTGGTTCCCAACATGGGACCCACGCCCCACAGGGGGGCAATTTGATTTTTAATGAGGGCAATTGAAACCTTGTTTAAACCAAGTTAATGGCCTTTTAGGCTTCCTCCTCGTGAATAGGAGTTCACTTTTTGAATAGTAAGAATTATATGTCACGGGGGGGGGGGGCATCAGGATTTTGGAGATGCTTAGGTGGGGCATGATCAAAAAAAGGTTGGGAACCACTGGTCTAAATGGATTTGAAATAAGATTCTGTAATTAATTATAAGAATCTTTCCCATCGGAAAATGCTTTTGTTTTGAATTCTGTTTTTAAAAAATTGATAGGATGAAACTTTGAAGGTTGGATACTAAAGGAATCTAGAAAGAACAAAGATTGCAATTAAAGGAAAAGAACATTTAAATTTGCCTTATTAATAGAGTGGGGCAAAATATTTTAACATTGGACACATTGAAGGATATTTTTGAACAATGGGCAAAGAAGTTAATTTTAAAAATGCCTGCCTCTATAGAATGAGGGTGTTTAAAAGTTGCTATAAGTTTTACAAGTTTTATGGGACAAGAATGAAATTGATCTGAAAGTGATTTAAAAATTATGGACTACAAGAATTATATGGAAAAAGATGCTGCACTGAACATGCAAGTGAAAGTAGCTGATGTCTTAACAATTAAAAGAGATTTACAAATAACAAATCAAGAGTGGTCTAGTGATTAAGGCACCAGGCTAGAAAATAAGGGATCATGAGTTCAAGTCCCACTTTAACCATGAAAGCCAGTTGGGTGACCTTGGGCCAGTCATTCTCTCTCAGCCCAATGCACCTCACAGGGTTATTGTCGTGGGGAAAAACAGGAAGAGAACAGTCTGTTGGATATGTTTGCTGCCTTGAGTTGTTTATGTAAATAAATAAAACTTCTCCATAGAGGATTTACAAAAGAGACTTGAAGGCTGAGTCACCCTTGAGCCGGTCACAATCGAACTCCTGGCTATGGGCAGAGTTAGCCTGCAATACTGCATTCTACGGCTGTGCCACCATAGCTCATGAAAAAAGTCAAATTCCTAGGACATTATTTGAAGGGATTAAAATTGTTAAAAGTCAAAGAAGGAAACACAAAGTTGGTTTTTTGTATCAAGATTAAAATAGATATATTATTTTATCATGTTAACCTTAATGGACTTTTGCTGATCAGGACTGAACAATGAGGTTTTGAGGATTTGTTTATAGATAAGAGATGGGATAAAGGAAGAAGAGATCATTTGTTCTATTTTAAGAGAAGGTGATAGGTTACTACATTTGTTTATACTTGTGATGAAAGGTGAAGTCATTTCTTTATAAATTTCTTATCTTTTTCTTTACTATTTTTTCTTTTCTGGTTTTCTTTTCTGCACCTTCTATTTTCTATTTTCTTTTTTTAGTTTGTATTTTTAATTATGATTTTTAAGAAAATTACTATTAAAAGTTTGTACTGTAAGGATTGTTTCCTTTCTCAAATTCTACAACCAGCAGTGTGGCTGGAGATTTGTCAGATGGAGGAAGTCTAATCTGTGTGGCCTTAAGTGCGCTTAATTTTGAACATCATTTGTCTTCACTATGCATAATAAAAATCACTTTCATAGATAGGGTTATACCCACACACATTGTTTTTGAAATCTATAATGTACTAAGAATGTATTATTAGATATTGGGAACAAATTGTTTTCACATATTAAAATTCTGTTGGTGGGATTTCATTCTCTTTCAGGCTCTGGCTTGATGAATTTCTAGGCCTTTGGGTTTCAGTTCAAAATCTTCCACAATGGGAAGGGGTAAGTAATGTGCCCCACCTATTTTCCCCACTTCTTTTTACTACAAAGAATATATGTAGATAATTGGACTAGAAATAATGGTGCCTTGAAAGATTGAAATAATTTTAAGGTTTTTAATCTATTAGTTGTACAATTATAGGTTTTGGATATTAATTGTCATGCTGTGCAGGAGTTATTTTTTGTTTGAATGCTAGGGTTCCTTTAGGCTGAAAATCCAAACCCAAGCCTAATTATTATAAATCTCTCAAATCACACCAATATATATTATATCTGCATGGATATTGTGCAGGTACAATATTATTTATCATTATCTTTATAACGACTAGAATGATATATATCCATAATATGGTCATAACGGCCATCTTGGATGTTTTTGCCTTTATGAAGTTTTATAATGTTATAATCTTATAATTTTAAATTTTTTAATCTTAAATTAATTTGAATATCTTAATGTTAGTTTTATACATGGTTTTATATGTTGATTATATTGAAAACTGCCCAAAGCCCCTCTTTGAGGGAGATGGGTGGTTTAGAAATATGAAATATATATACATACATATATATATATATATATATAAATCTGTAATGATAAATAATAAACATTTACTTCTTGATTTATGATTGTAATTTCATAAGTCATTGCAGTCAATAAGCAGGTCACCACATGACTAGATCTAATTTTATTACAATTTTGTGGCAGTTGCTAAGCAAGGGTGACGGTCCTTAGGCGAATCCATGTTTACCCAATGGGTGGTTTTTGCTGGAAACCGGAAGCAAATAATTTTACAAAAACTAGCAAAAAAATATATTTGGAACTTCTTGAGCTGCAGTGCAATCATCTTCTCAAACCTTCTCCAAAAAGGGAAGATTGGAGATAGTAAGATAATTATCCAATAGGATGGAAACTAGTGATGGCCTTTTAGGAAGTGGGCGAACCACAGCCTCCTTAAAAAGTTGGGTCACTACCTCTTCTTGCAGAGAAACATTAATCACTGCCAGAACCCACCTTCATGTCACCTCCCGGGTGACAGGAGGAAGAGAAATTCCTCTTTCTCATAATCTTTCTCTATTTGTATCCGTTGATGAGGTTAGGTCTTTGTAAACCTTGGCCTTGGTGAATCTGGGTTTTCCTCTGACATAATGGGACAGCTAGTAGGTATTTAGCTGTGCAGTATAGAACCCTAACCAAGGCCTAATTGAAATTTGTCTATTGCAAATTTGTCTGGGAGAAATCTGTTAAGATAATTCATTGTTATTACTTTCTGGTTCTATATTTTCTAGTTTTTGTGAGAAATCTGTGGCTTTCTTGATGTTGCAGAACAGTAGCTCCCCACAGCTTCAAGTCAGGATTCAGCAACCCCTGGAAAGCCACATGTTCATCATCTTTACTATATTATCTCTGTCCCAAAAGGCCTTCTCAGTCCTGTTTATGCATCTCAATATTATAGTTATTCCTTTTGTAAACATTCTTTATAATTATATTTCTTTTTTCTTCTTATTAACTCACGTCCCACCTGCTATCCTTTTCAATATCTGAGTGATTATTTGGGGCTATTGTTGTTCTTTTTGGTTCCATTTCTTCTCTGAAGGAAACCAGTTTGCCAATTTTATGGGAATGTCTCTTGTTCAGACACTCACCTTACTTTTTATAAGCCTGTATAAAAACATGAAAATACTTATTTGATTAACTGTACTGTTTACTTGTGAAATTTTAGTGTTACTTCTGTGCATCTGTTCATTGTTCAAACAGCCCTTGCAACTTTTGTAGCTATTAAAGTAATTTTCTTACGGTCACTGCTTTGCAACTTTTCAGCTGCTTTATGATCCCATGGTGCATGATGAATAATCTGATCCTGCTTCTTGAGAATACTACAGAAAAAAGCAGGAATAAACCTTAATACTACAGAAAAAAGCAGGAATATACTGAATGTTGATGTTGTATCATGAAAATGTGGTCTGTGCTTTTTCCTCTCTAGCATCTAGTCAACCTTTTTGCACGTTTGGCCACTGATAACATAGGCTACATCAACTGGGATCCCTATATTCCAAAGGTAATATTTAATATGAAAATACTACAAATATTAACAAGAAGACCTGGCAAGTGTTTTCTCTGTTGATAAAACATGCATTCTAAAAGATTCATTCTGTATCTGTATCTGTATCTCTCTCATTATTGTGGTTCTGAATATAAAATTTGTGTACCTTAACTTAAGTATATTTATTACATTTAAAATATTTATCTTGTTAAATTTCTTTTAACTATGTTTAAGTCTTAATTATATTTTAAGGATTTTTGTTTATATAAAAGAAAAAAAACATAACAGTGTTATTTCTACTGATCTATTCCCTTTAACGTATGGTAAATAAAATTATCACACTGGGGCCTTGGATTTTAATCTACCATCATGATATTTGCTGGGATTCCTGTTTCTTGCTATAAAGAATAAAACTCTTGAAGAATTAATGTGGTTCCCAGCAGCAGGAATATGATTGTAATGGGGAAAACAGTGACCTGTTATTTTATAATTTTTCAGCAGCCATGGCATTTGTCATGTTTTATAATTTAATTTCTGTGAACTGAAGCTAATTCATCCCTTAATTACAACGTTTTGTTGCAGTTTTAAAATTCATTGGGACTATGATTAGCTTATCTTCTCTCTCTAAACCAGGGGTGTCAAACTCTATATGTGATATTTGGCACATATCTGGTGACAACATATCACAACTTTTTCCCCCTTCGCTAAATCAGGGGTGGGCCTGGCCAGAGCATGATACATCCAGTCCCCAGGCCGTGAGTTTGACACCCCTGCTCTAAACAGTAATGTTGAGAGCTGAGTCATCAGATTTAGTATCCAGAGCAGAAATTGATTTTGCAATACTGAATACTTGGTTCACTTAAAAGGAAATATCTAGTGGGCTAATTGAATTTCTTTAGCAAGTTATGTAGATGGTTTCCAGATGCTTTTGGCATGCATGCATGCCTGTCAACAATTTGTCAAGATGTGAAAGTGGCTGCTGTGCAATAGCAAATGTGCATTAACAGAGAGACATCTCAATATAGATTGCTAAAGCAGAAATTTCAGTTTTCCACCATATGAGTTTAATTTGGAGAGTTTCCCGTTAGTTCTGTGTCAGTAGCAATGCCACCTCTTTTAATCAAGCTTTTGTTTATAAATTGAGTATTTTGGAGATTGGGTTTTGAACATGAAGGGTTTCAATAGTCTGATTAATTTTATAACAAAATTCAAATATTCATTATATAGTTTTGTTATTTAATTTTCCAATGTCCTTTTCTGCAGATATTTACTAGAATACTGCGTAGCTTGAATCTTCCAGTAGGAAGCAATCAGATGATGGTTCCACGATTCCTAACAAATGCTTATGACATAGGGCATGCAGTTATGTGGATCACAGCTATGATGGTAGTATCTTTTTTCTTTTTCTTAAGTATCTTAATCACATTTTGACTATAATTTGGTAGTATGTGGAGGACAGATAAATTGTTTATTCTGATTAACAACTTGTTGGTTAAATATTACTGGATAATTGAATTTCAGCTTCTTAGCTATGTGGCTGTTTTCTGTTGTAGATAATTGTGAGACCATGGCCTTTATCCCCTTATCTGCATATGTACAGTATAATATTTAAAAATACCGGTTGTCTTTACTTATTTGTTCAGTAACTGTTCAAAGGTATGATAGTGCTGAAAAAAGAACTTTACAGCCCATTTATGATTTTCACAGCATCTCTTGGTCACGTGATCACCATTATAGTTAGTACATGTTATCTTGTGCCTAACCTGTGTTATTTCTCCCTCACCACCCTTGCAGAACAGAGAGATTGGAGAAAAAGGGATTGCAAGACAGTAAGCAGTTTGTTCTTCTACGCATAGAAAGGAATACAGTCATACCTATAGCGGGAAGGGATCAGGCAAAGGAAAGATTGCCTACAGAAGTTGCTTGTTTTTTTTCTCCCTCCCCCCCATCCTCCCAGAGGAGAGATCAGAGACATAGGAATTTCCTAAGCCATTCACATAGTGTGCCTATGTCTCCCAGCCAGTTGCCATGCGTGATTGCATTTTGATATGTACAAGACAATAATTAGGCACTTGAGCATTGCACAGAAGTGGTTAGGAAGGCAATCAAGAGGTAAGATGGCCAGCCTATAAATTTTACAAATAAACAAAGGTAAAAGGTGTAAAACTGAGTAGTTTTGTCTTTCCAGCCAGAAAGCACAGTTGTGGACATGTGATTTCCCACTTAGCGAAGCTTTGCTTAAGGCAGAGTTGCTGGTCTCTATTAAATGAGAGCTACCTGTACTGGCAATCATGTGACTAAGGGAAACTGCAAAAGTTGTAAATTCTGGCATTGGTTTTAAAGTTACTTTTTCAGGTCCATTTTAAATTTAAAAAGTCGCTGAACGAGGCAGTCAGTAAGAAAGGTGTATCTGTACATTGCATTTATTGTAAAGATCTTTTTTCTACAATGAGAACAGGATCACCAGCCCATCCAAACAATAAAAAAGAAAAGGAGAGATACTTATCAGAGAAGATGTCATTATTCAACCCTTCTCTCATATTTAGATCTCCTTAAATTGTGTTTCTCTGAACTTTTCAATTGGCCTGTCCTTCAAAAACTACAAAAGAAAGATTTATCTTCCCTGGAAATGATATCAGAAGACTTTCTAGTCTGCTTCTGGAATGTGTAGGAGAGATATATATACACAGAATGTCTGTCTCAATTGTAGGGAAATATTTTCACAGTAAATCTAATATACACATTTAGAGAAATGGTGTATTATCACAGATCCTAAAGTGGTATATTTTAAATAATGTCAATGAAAAAGAATAATCCTTGATTTCTAGGAACTGATTAACAAGAAAAATTACATGCATTATATTACCTTGCAGAGGCTATGATACCTTGTGATAGCTATTTTACAATTAACTTACATTATAACTTTTCCTTTCTGGAGTAGAATATCATTCTTCACATATTTCTACATGTTAGAATATGGAAGCCATAACTTTGATGTCTGAAAAAGGTGGGCACATTAAACTTGAATTTAAAATGGCACTACAGATTTGGAATTGTATTAAATAGCTGTGTTATCTCTGTTTTTGGATAGGGTGGACCAAGCAAGCTTGTACAAAAGCATTTGGCTGGATTATTCCAAAGTATTGCATCTTTCTATCATCCCTCAAATAACGGTCGTTGGTTGGTAAGGATATGTGTATCTTCTCTTTAAATCTTCACACCAAGACTTTAAATTTTGTGTTGGTATAGAATTTTGTCAAACCCATTTTTTCAGGCACTAATTTCAATAAAATGTCCATGCTAAATATGATTTTTAAAACATTCTAAGAGCAGCAGCAACTCTTCCTCCTCCATAGTGCCAACAGTATACATAATGCTTATAGGAAACAGAGTAAACTCATTTGCTTTTCCAGAGATGTTATGATCTACAAATGGATGCAGAACTGTAAAAAAGATGGGGAGTAGAAGCTGGTGCCGTTAGGACAAGAATATGCACCTGTTTTTTATAAAATTAAACAGGGAAAATGTGACTATTGAAAAGGGGTGACATGATAGCAGTGTTCCAATATCTCAGGGGCTGCCACAAGGAAGAGGAAGTCAAGCTATTCTCCAAAGCACCTGAGGGTAGGACAAGAAGCAATGGATGGAAACTAATCAAGGAGAAATTTCCTGACGGTTAGAACAATTAATCAGTGGAACAACTTGCCTCCAGAGGTTGTGAATGCTCCAACACTGGAAGTTTTTAAGAAGAGATTGGATAACCATTTGTCTGAAGTGGTGTAGGGTTTCCTGCCTAAGCAGGGGGTTGGACTAGAAGACCTCCAAGGTCCCTTCCAACTCTGTTATTCTGTTCTATTCTGTTCTGGCTCTGGAAGGGAGAAAGAGGTGTCGTTACAGCGGTATTCTGTTTCCAGATTTGAGCAATATCAAAGATGAAAGGATCAGAAAAGCCAGAAATTTAATTTATAAAGAATGTTATAGTTATCAAAATCAGTGTTCAATTCTTCTACTACCCCTTGTGTAATGGGTAATAATAGCTAGATGAGACTATAAAGAATATTAACCACGTGAAAGGTTAGTGAAGATATAATACAGTTGTTTACTGAGCCTGAAGCATCATTAGCAATATTGAACAGTACTAATCAGGCTTTCCTTTCACTATAGCTCAAAATTATGTATGAACCAAGCATAGTAGATTTACATAGCCAACAGCAAATTGAAGGGAATTACTTTATGGCTTCTTTCTGGTGCTGTGAACTGTATTAAAAGCTGAATAGCATTATGCCTGATCCAAAGTTTTTTTTTTTATTTCAAAATCTCTACAGTGTCCAGTTAAGTGAATTTTGCAGTTGGCGATAAACTACCGTATTTTTCGGAGTATAAGATGCACTCCCCCCCCCAAAAGAGGGTGGAAATGTTGGTGCGTCTTATACACTGAATACAGCCATTTTTGGCCTCCCGAAGCCCCACCCCGTGTGAAAACGGGGTGTGCAGAGGGTTTGGGAGGTCTGCAGAGTGCTCCTGGGGGCTGGGGAAGGGCAAAAACACCCCCATTTTTGTGCAAAACGGCCCATTTTTCACAAAAACAGGTTGTGCAGAGGGCTTGGGAGGTCTGCAGAGTGCTCCTGGAGGCTGGGGAAGGGCAAAAACCTTTTTTTTCTTACTTACCTCTTCGAAATCGTGGTGCATCATATAGTCATATAGTCCAAAAAATACGGTAATCAATGAAATTGTTAAATAAATAAAAAATTAAATGAGTTAAATGTATTTTCTTTCTTCAGAAAGTGCTTTGGAATTATATATGGGAGGTCTGCAGAGTGCTCCTGGAGGCTGGGGAAGGGCAAAAACCTTTTTTTTCTTACTTACCTCTTCGAAATCGTGGTGCATCATATAGTCATATAGTCCAAAAAATACGGTAATCAATGAAATTGTTAAATAAATAAAAAATTAAATGAGTTAAATGTATTTTCTTTCTTCAGAAAGTGCTTTGGAATTATATAT
>QLTV01000775.1:934361-956877 GCA_003457575.1 Thermophis baileyi | reverse complement strand
TCTAATCCCATAAGGGTGTGGCTAGCTGATGAGAGCTAAATAGCTTGAAATAGATCTATACTAGTCTCCCTTTATTTATGTAAAAAAAAATAACATATAGAAACGGACTGTCGTTTGTAATTGACTGTATTTATTTATTTATAAGGGGCCGAAAGGCAAAAAGGAAGCAGTATGCTCCCTCCCATATTTGGGTATACCAGGTGATTTAACAGATATATATCTATATCTATATATCTATATATCTATATATCTATATCTATCTATCTATCTATCTATCTATCTATCTATCTATCTATCTATCTATCTATCTATCTATCTATCTATCTATCTATCTATCTATCTATCTATCTATCTATCTATCTATCTATCTATCTATCTATCTATCTATCTATAATATAAATATATAAATATATAAATATAAATATACAGGGACAATTTATATCTGTAAATAGTAAGATACAGGGAAATAAAAAAAAAAACTAAGGCTAGTCTTTTCATGTGATGCATCATTCATAAATGTTCAAGATACAAGAGTAGTTCCTGCACTCGAAGCTGTCATGCTGTTTCAGCTGCTGATGCCATGTAGGTTCAGAGACATCATTTGTGGACCAAGTACATGGGTTGTTTTGCTTTTTAGATAGCGATTAGAACTGCCTTGACGCTTGATATCAGTCTGCCTGTCATGCCAAGATATAGGCATTGAAGTAGGAAATTTGTAAAATAAAAGCTACTTCAAAATGCAGCGAAGCATCAGCTCTGCCTTTGCTTCCATTTAAAAGCACCACTGCCTGCCTGCTAGTTTGCCCATCTATTGTTTATGCTAATGAGCTCTCCCACTAAATTCCATTGTTTTTCGGTGGAAAACGGTACAAAACTATGCATCACCCTCTGTTACATTAGATTGGATTAGACTTCTGTATTAGAATACTATTAGAATCCTGGAATATAGTTGGCAGAGCTGAATGCCTGCTTAGCTTCCATTCAGACTTGCTGCTGCTGTCAGTAGAGGAATTTTATCTAGTGAATGAGTTTTGGGTGGTAGGTCAGGATTGAGGAAGTATGGGAAAGCCATCTGCTCCCAGTAGATGCTGTAACTATCTACTATAATAGCACCAAGAAAAGAATGGAAGAATATTGTTGTTCTGCAGTGTTATACGAAGGATATTACTGTGCCCACAACCTCCCTGACATCAAATCCCAACTCTTTGCTGAAGGTTCTGGTCCATCTCTCATTATGCCCAATACATAAAATACCTTCAAAACAGACAGACATTGCTGGCTGCTGAATAAGGGTCTAGATTTACTTTGTTTAATGCACAGAATGTAGAAATCAAAATAGTTTTGGCTCTTTTCCTTGCTTCTAATTAACTGGAATGAATTTTGTTGCCTTTCTTTGGTAGAATAAGCTAATGAAGCTACTTCAGCGTCTACCCAGTAATGTAGTCAGAAGACTGCATCGTGAACGCTATAAGAAGATGAGCTGGCTGACTCCTGTGCCCGATAGCCATAAGCTTACTGATCAGGACATAACAGAATTTGTAGAATGCATTATACAACCTGTCCTGCTGGCAATGTTTAGCAAAACTGGAAGTTTAGAGGCAGCCCAAGCTCTACAGAATCTTGCACTAATGCGTCCTGAGTTGGTAATCCCACCAGTACTTGAAAAGTGAGTACTATCTAAAAGCCAGAGAAAGTTTATCTAGTTTTTAGATGACCAGGAAACATTATTCTAAGTCAGTATTTTTCCATACCTAAACCAGTATTTTCCAAGTGTATGGATTTCAGCTTCCAAAATTCTTAGTCACGGTTGTATTGGCTGTGGAATTCTGGGAGTTGAAGTCCACATACCTCAAAATTATCTGTTTTAAATCATTGTCTTTTTTGCTGCAATTTTAAGAGAATCTAGATTTACTGTTTGTGTCTCTGTGTATTTACTTCTTGAGATGTATGCTTTAGTTACTGCAATCTTTTATTACTTATTTTATGAGTTTACTTTTAAAAATATTCATGCTGCCATTTCTACCAAAACACAGTTTAAGAACTTTTGACAAGATCAAAGTTTAGGTATAAATTTCCTCACTTTGAAACTTCTACCCTTACATTTTTATTGGCTTAAAAAAGAGCAAATACCATTTAAGAGGTGGAAAAAAATGTGGCTTTGACAGCATATCTTCTCTGCTCCCTAAAGTTCCTCAGAAATGTATATGGTCAAACATTTTGGGTCCTTTTTGAAATTGACATTTCCTGCAAATCCTTAAAACACCCATTTTATATTTTAAAACTCCCAAAATTCCTTCTCCGACTGTTCCTTTTTTTAGAATGGAGTCTTCCACATGTTCCACAAAGCTTGTTATGCTTCAGTCAGCAGACGTTAAGAGACCTACAATCTAATTTCATTTTTGTTGTTTCTTAATGTTGCATTTTATATTTAGTAGAAAATGTATTTGAAATCTCATCTTATTCTGGTTTTTTACATTTCCTAAAGTTGAGTCATTGAAACAGTAGTGGTTAGAATTTCTGCAAGCGGAGTAATGTAATATTAAAACTGGAAAAGTTAGAAAAATGGTTTGGACGTAGCCCATGTCTGGCTTATCTTATAAGCACTTGTAAGTAAAACATTCGAACGGATAAAAATCTTTTGTTATTTTTTTTTCTCCATAGAACATATCCCGCACTAGAGACATTAACAGAACCTCATCAGCTGACAGCAACATTAAGTTGTGTAATTGGTGTAGCTCGTAGCCTGGTATCTGGGGGCAAGTCATTTCCTGAAGGTCCAACACATATGTTGCCTCTGTTGATGAGAGCATTGCCTGGTGTGGATCCAAATGATTTTAGCAAATGCATGGTGAGTGTAATAATTTCACAGGGTGTTATGTTTCAGTTAGATCTCTCTTATGTCACCTAAGACATGACTACAGTTTTCCATAGATTTCTTTCATTCGTATTTCAGCCTCTTCCTTACTGCTTATTTTTTGAGCATCTGTTTGGCTGCCTTTATTTCTTCCTCCTTTCATTTGCAGAGGTAGAGCATACAACAGGAGGAGCAAATAAGGCATAAGCTAACTGCAGTCTTTCCCAGTTTATGTGCTTTCTGCTAAACCACAGTTGATTCCTCAGCATAATTTACATCTCCCTTAGCACCATCAGGATTCTCTGCTATCCCTGATCTTTAAAACTATTTTTAAACTATGACCTGCTACAAAGTAAAGTAGAATTTTTATTTTACAGTAATAACTGTGGACCTTATATGGGGCCAAAAAAACCCCCCATTTCAATACAATTAAACATGTTGCATGGCTAAAAATTCAGCATTTTGATGCACGTCCATCTGCCAGAATAAAAGAAAATAGTAAGGTGACAAGAATACGAAATTTACTGGGAATTTAGGGCAGATGATGGCAAGCATCTGTGTGAGACTCTAGTGACTTGGAGGGATTGTAGGGAAGCCCCCTCCGCCCCTGCCCCTCCCCATGCTGTGAATGTGTTTTGCTTTTCAGTGTTAGTATATGTTTAGCTATGGTGTCTTTTGCCTGGGGAGCCATTCATTGGATTTAAGCTTTGTTAAGATGGATTCATGGTTAGTAGTTAGAATACAGATCCCATCTATTGTTTTGTATTCAGTTCCCAGGTCATAGTTTGCCCATAGATACGAATAAACAACGGAACATAAAACCATAGGTTCAGAATTGTTTAGACATCACCTTTGCCCTACATTTGTGGTTGTTAGGTGTTAAAAAAATACTGCCAATTTGCCTTCTGGAAAATGTGTATTTATAACAAGCTATGCCTGTCATGACAACTGTTTTATGAATGGGAATCTCTTCTTCCAACAGCTGTCAGGTAGTGAAAGCATCATTTTTTCTCAAAATTCTATTCACCTAAAAAGACTGGCAACCTCTGCTTTAGTGTATATGGGAATATGAATAGAAGACACTAAACACAGTTTAATTTTGCACTAAGTGTAATCTGGGTACCTGAGATGTGGGAATATCCGTTTTCCCTCCCTATAGAGTTTTGTCATACAATGTTTCAGATATTTGAAGTGATTTATGTTCCTTTTTATATTAAAATGTATAATTACACACTGAAATTTGTTTGCATACTTTATTAGATCACATTCCAGTTCATTGCAACATTTTCTACTCTCGTGCCTTTAGTGGATTGTTCATCAGTACTACAAGAGAGAAATGATCTCACAGAGGTATCAGTTTTAAAAGTTATTTGCTAAATTAAACTGCTTGTGAAAATGTTCAAGTACAGATAAGAGTATATAGAATGTAAAAGAATATTAAAACATATATTTTGCTGCTTGTACTTTGTAACTATAAAATTAAGGTTTTCAGTTTAAAAGAAAACAAACTATATGGTCTAAATTTACTAACAAAATTTGTTTTGTTTTTATTTATGTTCCCTTGATTTTGACGTTGGTATTTTGAATATTTATAGAAACTGAGATTTGTATGTTTTGAATAATGCAAGAATTGTGTGAAGAACTAAATAAAATTTGGAAATTACATCATGATTTACATGCAGTAGAAAAAAAACTTTTTTTTGTATTTTGAAATTGTAGGTGGAGAGAGAACTGTGCTCTGCTACTGCTGAATTTGAAGATTTTGTACTGCAGTTTATGGACAGGCAAGTAGTAATGGGAAGCAGATCATGCTGGTGATGTGACAACCCAATGTAATGGCTTGCACACTGCAGTTGTGTGTTTCATACTAATCTATATTTTGTAGTTTGAAAGCTATTCTGAGGGAAAAAATATAAGAGTCGAAAATTGTCAGAGAGCTGGATAAGTAGTTTGACTGATACTTTTTCAACAAAGTTTATAGGCAACAGTATTTTTGAATAGGGTATCTAATGATAGTCATGTGGCTGGTTTTTTTGTGTAATGGCCAAATACAATTAATTTTCCTTTCTCTCATCTTTATGATATAAAAGGCCACATTTGAGATATTTAAACTTCTAAAGAGTGAAGCAATTTCTCTCTTCTCTTTTTGCAGTTTTATAGTTTGACTAATTTGTTTTGTTTTCTTGAATTTTTTTTTGGGGGGGGTGTTGAAAATCACTTGAAACACTAATTGTCAGTCTATGAAATAAAAATAAAGATAAAAAAGATAATAAATAAATAATAGATAGATAGATAGATAGATAACAAACTTTTTTAAAATTAGACTGCAAGTCCCTATGCTTACGAGTGGGTAAAGAAAATGTTAAAAAATGAACTGATTTCTGGTCTTCCGGAGTTTGTTGCCAGAAATGATTGAGGGAACATATGCAAATTTTATAGCATACCATTAAAAATAATATTGTACTTCAGCCCATACAAACAATAAAAAAACTTGTAGTGGTTTCGTGTTTTACTTATTATGTTACTTGACCGTTGTTTTTCTGTATAGATGTTTTGGACTCATAGAAAGCAGCACATTGGAACAAACAAGAGAGGAGACTGAAACAGAAAAGATGACTCATTTAGAGAGCTTAGTGGAACTAGGACTATCTTCTACATACAACACAATCCTCACACAGTGCTCAAAAGAGATATTTAAGGTATTTTTCATCAAAGGGAGTGAATATAGAAGTCACAGGTTGCTTTCTATCTTAATTTTCTTAAACCCAAAGCTTCTGAAACTCTTTTAATTTTAATCATGTTGTTTGGAGTTTGACCAAAGAAATATAATTTAAGCTGCATTCATGGTGTAAAAAAACATTGCACAGTGAAAATAAGTATATTGATCTGGGATTCAAAGAACCTCTTCGGTTACACCCAAAGACTTGGGCATGCCTAATAGACTTCTTTATTTTGTTTTGTTTTAAAATGTCTCTAAGCCAACATTGCCTGATCTTGAAAAGTTTAGTAAGATTAATATTTGGATGGGAGATTGCCAGGAGATCTCAAAGCTGTAGGCTAGACTGGGAAGGAAAAAAAATTCTGGAAGAAGGCAGTTGCAAACAATTTCCTTCTTTTTTGCCAAGAAAATAATATGACTGAATAGTCACCAAAGTCAGTACAAAGGACTTTTTACCTTTAGTTTTGTTCAAAATAACATGCCATGTCAGAATCTGTGAAGGTTGTGCCAGATTTAGAACTGAGTTGGAAAATAGCATAGCTGACTTGATACTCCTGCAGAACACAAAGCTATAGACATAGATCTTTAGGTCTAAGCAGTTGTTTTTTGCAATCAGTACTAGACCATCTGACTTTTGTAATGGAAAATCTATATCTGGACCAGTGGTAGGACTTTTCTTCTGCTATGCTTACATTGTATATTGTATATGCAGGGTTTTATTTTGTTTTTGGGGGGAAGAACATTCAACCAGTTAAATCATCACTAGTGTTTTGACATTGCAGCTCAGTTATAAATATCTTGCTAGGATAAGAAAATGCCATTGATCCAGAAAATAAATAAATAAATATATATCTCCCCCAGTTACCAAGGGACCATATATATATTGGCCTCCAACAAGCGTAGAATTGGGGAAGCCAGCAGGAACACACAAATGGTGATTACATGTTATCGTGCCTAATGACTTTGCAGAATTCACCTAATGATGGTTTCTGGAACTGCTGTCATAAGTCATGTAATCACATGACATCACAGTGTAAGACCACATGACACAGTTTCAATTATTACTGTTAACTGAGGACTATCTATATCAAGTTTAATTGTTGCTTCTCAAGATAGATTGCAAGTTGGCAAAGTTTAGTAGTAAAATATATTTTTCTCTATTTTTCCATAAGCTTAGTTTGACGTACAGTAGTGGCCAAAATTGTGGAAACCTTTTGGGAAAAGTACAGTATTTTTGAGGTTTGATGGCTAATAACACCACTTTTTTTTGGAGTAGTACCATAAAATTATATATCCTCTGTCCAGGTAACATGGGTTTTAGTCCAGTTTAGTCTTTTCAAGCTTTGTTTGAGAGATAAAAGTGGCTTTTTTCGTGGAATTCTAGATTTTAGGTCAAATTCCTGCAGTCTGCGCCGAACAGTCCTTGCACTCAACTTCACATTGCATTGCGCCATTTCATCTTGTATACACCCAGATGATTTTCTTCTGTCACATAGGCACAGTCTCCTAATTCTTCTATCATTACTTGCTGTTGTGCATCTTTTCCTGCCTTTACCAGTGTGGTTTTGTATTGACTGAGTCTCCTTATATTTCTTCAAAAACTTAGAACTGCCAAATTTGGTTAAGTTTCCACCAATTTTTCTTCTAATTTCTTTATAACTGTAGCCTTGTTCACTTAATAATACTATTTTACATTGCTTTCTGGGTGACCAGTCAACTCTTTGCACCATTACTTTAATTTTATTACGTTTTACAAGCTCACTAAATGAAAGAACACAAAAACCCAACCAACTTGATAGCGAGCACATAACACACTGAAAAATGTCCTCCTCTCAGCTTCAATACATGACATCAATAACTGAATCCTACTGTGATCTGATTGGCTCATTGACAAAACAAGATGACACCTGATTGGCTCTCTAAACACTCATGCTCATTGCCTACAGTCAGATGAAGGAAAGCTACCTGATATCAACCTAAGCAAGTTGTGCTTCCTTTTTCTGGTTATTTAGCTATAATGTTTCATAGAATACAGATAATTGAACAAACTTTGTTGCATTACATTCTTGATTAAATTATCTTTCCATTGAGATATAATTTTATGGTAAAAAAGTGGTCTTATTAGCCATCAAACCTCAAAAATATACTTTTCCCAAAAGGTTTCCACAATTTTGGCCACTATTGTACAGTATTTTTTGTTCCTCTGTAAACAGCTGATTAAAATGTAACTGATGTCTATGTTCTGCCATAGAAAACAACACAGTTCAAAGCCAATCCTTTTTCTTCTTAGCCTGTCCATTAATGCAGACTGGAGACTAAAACATATGAAGAACGGTTACAGGAACTGGGCATGGCTAGTCTAGTGAAGAGAAGGACCAGGGGAGACATGATAGCAGTGTTCCAATATTTGAGGGGCTGCCACAGAGAGGAGGGGGTCAAGCTATTTTCCAAAGCACCTGAAGACCAGACAAGGAATAATGGATGGAAACTGATCAAGGAGAGATTCAACCTAGAAATAAGGAGGAACTTTCTGACAGTGAGAACAATCAACCAATGGAACAGCTTGCCTTCGGAAGTTGTGGGAGCTTCATCACTTGAGACTTTCAAGAAGAGATTGGACTGCCATTTGTCAGAAATCATGTAGGGTCTCCTGCTTGAGCGGGGGGGGGGGGGGTGGACTAGATGACCTACAAGGTCCCTTCCAACTCTGTTAATCTGTTAATAATGTGATGGATAATATTTTGAAAGATGAATGTAAAGGATAGGACAGATTCAGCCTGAATCCAGGAAAATAGATGCTTAGTAGGTTTCTTTAAATTGTTGCCGCACAACTGATTGGTTCATAGGCCACAAATTAGATTGGAGCCATGGTGGCCCAGTGGTTAGAATGCAGTACTGCAGTACTGCAAGCTAACTCGCTACTCCAGGAGTTCGATTCTGAATGGCTCAAGCCTTCCATCTTTTCGAGATCAGTAAAATGTGGACTCGGATTGTTGGGGGCAATATGCTGACTCTGTAAACTGCTTAGAGAGGACTGTAAAGTACTATGAAGCAATATATAAGTCTAAGTGATATTGCTATTGTTTGATTATATCTTGGTTTCTAGATGGGCTTATGTACAACTCCAATCAATATCAATTCTTACCAATGTACATACAATCCCCAATCCTTGAAAATCATCCATGATATCATGATGAATGGTATCAAAAGCTGCTGAGGGATCTAGCAGAATCAGGTTGAACCTGGATAACCTCACAAGTCTGTCACTTCTTTTGGATTTCCCCAGCCTGTATCCAGAGTTCAATTCTAAATAAAAATGATTTTATCCCTCAGATATTTTGCAAATTTATATTAATAACCTCATCCTTGATCTTCCACCTCATTCTTCCCTACAAGGACACCTTAAATAAAGTTGGCTATCCACAGATAAATGCAGAATAGTATTGGCATTGTATTGCTCTTATCCAATGTTTGGTCATATTTACACTTCATTGCCAGTATTGTTCTAGGTGTTTCTTTTGCTGTTTCAATATATTGAAAAGTACCTTCTGATCAACCAGATAAGAAGAAGCCACCAAGGTACCATCATGATGAAGAGTTGAAGCCACCTCCTTACTCTAAAGATTGATTAGGGTCATGACAGATTTGATTATAACAAGGGACTGATGCTAATGTCCCTTACCGTCAGATCATATAACAATTGTTCCAAGAGAAAAACAAGAGCTACCACATGGTCTTGTAGTCTGCTAGGTCCATTATGACCTGGACTTGATGACTCCTCCAGTAAAGACGCAGGTTGAAGTGCCTCTTTATCATGACAAAATCCAGACAAAATCTATCATCAATCCAGTGGTGAGATTCAGCAGTTACTGCATGGATACCACTGTGTCCATGTGCAACAGAGAGGACAGTACAATAGTAGCCATCTCAACTTGTCCCTCAAGCTCATCCTCACAATGATTCTCAGCATAGAGTTTTCTGTGTCTTTGAATGGTACTTCCTGGTTCTTTGGGTATGACTCATAGAATTCATGCCAAAAAAGTTTTATCTATCACTGGTTTAAAAATGTTTAAACGCTGTCTTTTCTGACATATTTTCCTTGTGATAGCCATGCATAAACCTAAAATGGGAACAATGTAATTCTCAGTATTGATGAATCCTAGTTTAATGTCATAATTTATATCCCTTAAATCAGGATTCATAATTTGTCCATGGCACAATATTTCTGGTTTGGTCATTTCATACATTTTCTTTGTTTTTGTATAGGTTGCCTTGGAAAAGGTTTTCAATTTTGCTGTCTCAAATATTTTTGAGACAAGAGTGGCTGGTCGAATGGTGGCTGATATGTGCCGAGCTGCAGTGAAAGTAAGACTTTATTTTTCTTCTTCTCTCCCTTCTTCTCAGTTAAGATCTAACAATAACTTCTCTGTTTTGTTGACACTAGAATGTTTTGCCAGTTCATTAGCTCTCTCCGTCTCCCACACAGACCTTAGATAGAATATTCTTTATCTAGTTCTTAGTGTTTTTTCCTTTGCAGAATCAAGGCCATTCAGTAGAAAAGATACGTTTTGTATCTTTGCTGTGGAATGCTCATTATTTTGTCAAAATATCTTAATTAATTAATTAATTAATCCTGAATTAATTAGAGCGTCTTTCGGAAACTTCACAGTAACATTTGGTTCTGTCTGATATTTCAGTGCTGTCCAGAGAAGTCTTTGAAGCTTTTTGTACCCCATTGCTGCAGTGTTATAACACATCTCACTCTCAGTAAGTTTCAATAATCTAATGTTGCAACTTATTTATATATGTAGGTCAGGGGTGGGTTCTAACTTACCTTGCTGCCGGTTCGCTTCCTCACACGCCGCTTGGGTGCGTGCGCCTTTCGCAGTGCTAAAAACCAAGTTTCTGCACATGCGCAGAAGCAAAAAACAAGAGAGCTGGTTCGGGGGCGTGTCCAGCCGGCCATTGCTGCCGGTTCAGCAAGCGGGGGGAAATTCCCGCTACCGGTTCTATAAAGACGGTCCGAACCGGCAGGAACCCACCTCTGATGTAGGTGTATATTGCCTGTTGAAAGTTTGAAGTGTTTTATTTGTAGTTATGTGCAAAAAGTTCTGCTCTGGAGAAGGAATGTTTTGGGGGATTCTAGAATTTACTGCTCTTCCTCCAGACTGTACCTATCCAGCTATTCTACCAAAGCCCAGAATTTTTTGGAACAAAATATCTAGAACTGGAAATAGCTTCTAGCATTCTGAGCATGTTCTTCCAACAGCTAGAGACAATATATACAATATTCTGATATATACTATACAGTAATTTTATTCTCAAGAGATGGAGACTAGTTGAAAACTACCAAGTAAACTTCCATTGCTCAATATGTATTTGAACGGGGTCCTATTTCACCATACTAACTACTATACCACAGTAACTTGATGGGTTAGGATAAGAGAAGAGATTGGCACAGGATCATTCAGTTATTAATTCAATGATTCAGTCTCTCTAATCCAATTTTCATTGCTATATTACATTAATGTAATACATCAGTAGAACAGACAAGATACACTAACTGAAGGCACAAAGTGCATCCATGTCTTTTAATATTCAAGAGAATGTTAAGTGCAGAATGCTGATTTTGAAACAACAATAGGTGGGCCCAAAGCTGGTAGGCTTCCTTTAGTAGAAACATGAAGCAGTGTATTTATATGAGGGAACTCTCACTGTTGTACTGTTCTTGCCTTAAACAATTTACTTTTTCTTCACAATTGGAATCATTTACTGCAAGAAATTAATGGGTAAAATAGCCCTTATTTTCTGATTTAAAAATTTCTTCTCTCATGACACATGTTGGAAAAGAACAGGAGACATCCTAAGATCCATCTGGGGGACTGAAATATATCTATATACATTATTTGAAAGATAATGTGCAATATAAAATAATAAGCTATTCACATGTTTATTACTTGTAACAATTGCAAAATGTTCACATATGAATTTGAAGGGCTAATCTGCTTGTGTGAATGGCACAAAGATATCTGCAAACATGTATAAGCAACCATGTTTCTCACTTAAGTTCCTTTTGCTTAAATAATAAGATTTCTCAGAAATCAAAATTGGAAGCAATTGAAGGCAGACAAGGAGGCTTAGGTGTTGAAGAACATATAACTCGTTATTTGGGAATATGCTAATTTGGGAAGGGAAACATATTGTGACATATCTTCTGAATGATGACTTGATTGAAATTTCTCATAGAATTATTAGGCAGCCAATTATATAAGACAACATTCAGACTACTTTGTAGAGGTAACTTACTTAATTTTTATCCAGAAAATGTGTAAATAATATAGATATAGGTATAAGAAACAATTAAAACAGAGATATTTTATGTGTCATCCTATAACAGAAGACTCATATGAACATATGTCTTTATACATTTATATAATTTTTCCATTTTCTAGTTGAATCATAAAAACATTTCATAGCATAGCTTGTATCATGAGTAGCCTAAACAAGAATCTTCAGAACTGTGAATGTTATTGCCTACACATGCTGCATCATAGTAACATTGAGGTATAATATATTTCATATTTAGATGATGATGCGTTACATGATGAAGAATTAGATAAAGAACTCCTCTGGAATCTTCAACTTTTATCAGAGGTATTTATGATAAATTCTAGCTTTAATTTTCAATATAGTTGGTTCATGTTTTAATTTCAATATATGAAATAACAAACAAATTTCCTTATGAGGAACATACTTAAGGCCCAAACTACTTAACTAGACTTGTGTGCTTGATTGAATCATTATATCACCTGCAAGGCTCCTATAGAGAAGAACAATGAGTTTTAAATCTGATTTGAGAGAGGAAATATAATAGCTTGAAGTTTTAAAACTAATAGTGAAAAATAGTGTTGTTTTCAAGTGTTATATGTGTCCCTACTTGGGAATTAATTCATAGAAACATAATGTTGGAATGGATCTTGTTCTTCAAGTCCAATCCTTTGCAGGACATGAATCCTGATTCATGTCCTGCAAATCATCCAAGACAAATGTCCAATCTTTGCTTGAAAATCTCCACCCATGACTTTAGGAGACATGCTGTGCCACTGCTTAATAGCTCTAACGTTGAGGTAATTCCTCTCTCTTTATTTCCATTTTGGATTTTCCTAAAGTCTATATTTTTAGTTTTTGTCCTGCACTTAGGAGTTATGGAAAATAAATCCATACCCTCTTCCCTGAAAATAGTCCTTCAAGTATTGGAAGAATATTCTCAACTCCCTCTCTTATTTGGCTAGACACTGTTTCTTTAACTGTTCTTCATGGGATTCAGCCTTCAAGCCCTCCATCATCTTTGCTGATTTTCTTTGCACTCTTTCTTTTTGATCTTCATTTCTCTTCTGACTCCCCTCCTCCCAGTAGTTTGGCGTCTGACAGGTTAAAATACTTCAGCCATTTCCCTGCTTCTCATCATTATCTTGCCACCTGCTGCGACCAGCGGATTCTGCTTCCTTGACTTTCCCTTGTTCTGAACATATTCAAAGAACAGTTTTCATTATTTTTGGCATTCAGTGCCAGCCTGAGCATATTCTGTGTCTTCTTAATATTATACTTATTAATATGGGCTGTTCCCTGATGCTCTGTTTTTGTTATATACTCCTTTCCATTCCTCAAACTTAAGCTATATTTCTCAGCTTATTAGCTCTTTATATAGCCACACTGGTTTCCTTAAGTGTCTCCTATTTTTTCTTTCTCTTTGGTAGGTCAGATTTGGTAGGTTGAGCTTGAGCCTTAGGATTTCCTAACCCTCTCTTCCTAGCTCCTAATCCTCCACAGAGCGTTCAGTATTGCAAGATACTGAGAAAATTTAGAACCCTCTGTTTAAATAGGCTTTTATAGAAAGTCTTTTATTTTCCATTTTGTTTCCTTCAATCAACAATGGCATGTTTCTTTTAGAAATGTGTGTCACTCATTTGCTGTTCAGTTACTGGTAGTCCTCGTTTAGCAACCACAGATGGGGTTAGCAACTTTGTCACTATGTGTTGCTGTTGTTAAACATCATGGGATCGTGACTTGTGAATTTACTACTGGCTTCTTGATTGACTCTGTGGTTGGAAGCCAGCTGTGAAGCTGGCAAATGATGGTCAAGTGCCTCCTGGATGTTGCAATGGTCATAAATGGTGCTGGTTGTGATGTGCCCAAATCCTGATCACATGAATGCAGGGAGGCTGCAACAGTCGTAAATGTGAGGAGCGGTCATAATGTTACTTTTTCAGAGCTATCCTAATTTCAAATGGCTATCCTAATTTCAAAAAATAGATCAAATGTCTCTTCTGAACTATACATTCACATAAATTCTGTTTGTGTTTATTTCTGATATTTTGACTTTTGCTAGATCACTCGTGTGGATGGGAAGAAGCTGCTGCCATACAGGGAGCAGCTTTTGAAGATTCTGCAACGAACCCTCCATTTAACCTGTAAGCAGGGTTACATTCTGTCTTGTAACCTACTGCACCATCTTCTTCGTTCTACTACACTTATCTACCCCACAGAATACTGCAGTGTGCCAGGTGGTTTTGACAAGCCTGTTTCTGAATACTTTCCTATCAAGGCAAGGATTTTAACTTACTTAGGACTAGAGAATTTGACTGTATTTAAAAAAATAAAAGTCATGAACAATTACTCTGTTGCATTTCCTCGAAGGCTATTCCAGCTCAATAGCATGGAAAGTGTAAGTGAAAGATGCTATAAGACTAAAAACATGTAATGTCGATTTTATCATCAGTGTATTTTATTTTTGTCCCATCTTGAAGGGATGGGTCATGAAAACTAAAGTTAAATACATTGTAATTAGTAGATAAACAACTGCAGACTAGCTTAAAATGACAGGAAATCATTAGGTCTATGTAACATTCCCTATTCTACTAAATAATAAAATTGAGATATTCCTTATTTCATAAACTAGGTAGCATTTCTCTATTTTATTTTTAAAAGATATTTTAACATTACATAATAAATTAGTCTGTACAGTAAACCTGTTAATTCTGTAACATGTCGAATGGCCTTAGTCAGGTACACAAATACAATTAAAGAATATGATGCTAAAGATATGTGCAATACATGTTATATTTTTATAATTTAAAATATAAAATACTAAAAAGCAAGATGATATTAAGTTAAGTACGTAATAAAAAGTAATTGTAAGGGAAGGAGTAGCAGAACCTGAGACAGAGTTAAAAGAGGGAGGGATCAGCCTAGAATCTCAACATAGCCACACATGAACTAAGTCCATATTTCCCTATGTGTGCAGATAATGACAATGCTAAGCAGCAAGATATAACTGAATAATTATAGTGATATTTCAGACTGCTTAGAAAGGAACTTGAAAACTGAGTTTTATTTTATATCTTGAAAACAAGTAACATATTTTCCATACCTCCTTGTTTATATTTATTTCTATCTTAAAGTAGCAAATGATCAAGTAGTAATCTGATTATAGGCATGACAGGGATGAACATACACTGAAGGAAACTGTTTTCAATGGGAAGAATTCAGTAGATACCATCAGAAAATACAATGTAAAAATCCAAATAATTCCTACATCATAAAAATGGATTTTGCCAAATGTTACTGTTATGCAAGAATTAATATGCTAAATTTTACAGAACGTATCATGAGAGTAAAGTAAAGAAATCCTCAGAATACTGACTACTGAAGAAATGGACATATTCTGTTTTTTGGAACAGATTGCCCAAGGCAGGAGAAAGTCCTAATTGAGGTTTCTACAGGAGAGAATAACAGATTAGAAAACATGAATTTAAGATCCTGTTGTTTACATATCATTCTGGATAAACTCCTTGAAATTGGCACATGATACCATCTATCAAGTTTTATGGTTGCTATTTATACAGTAGCTACCTTTTGTGTGGCATACTTAAAAACTATGTTACTCTGTTTACGGTTCCAAGCACACCTGAAAGTGCTGGACTTGACCTCAAAAGCAATGAGTGGAATGCAACCAGTGTGTTTAACACATGATTCTCCACCCACTCCATCTGAGTTCATGTGCCTTCTTTTGCTTAATGAATTTGAAGAGGGTTTCTAAGGGGGTCTCTCTGTCATGAAACTCTTTCTGTCCTTTGTATAATTATATCATTGGAACTTCTCTAGCTTTATTTAAAAATGGTTTGATTTTATGAAATTATTTTTTGCTTTTTATGCTATAACATTTGCGACCTAAATTAAGTTGGAAAAAAGGAATGTAGTTTTTTTAAAAAACTCATAAATATAAGTCTTTAAAAAAAAAAAAAGTAACTGGTGACCTGAATAGGTTACTGCTAATTGAATATTAATATTCTTTTAATTCATCTCTTGCCAAGTCAAGTGTTTAAGATCCTTTTGTCTGAAATAAGAAAAATATCCATTGTTAAATGTTGTGATTTATAATTATTTTCTAATTTTGCTAAAGGCAAAATGCACACCCTTGTGTTGTTTTTATAGGACTGGGGTAAACCTGGTAATCTACAGAAACTTGATATTCAGTGGCATGTTCCTTCAGCTGAAGAAGTTGCTTTTTCTTTTGAATTGTTGGATACTTTTCTCCAGCCAGAGCTTGACAAACTCGAGCAGTATTCAGATGGAAGTCTTGAAATGTCCAGGTTAGACAGATTCATTACTGACTAAATTGTTTTTTCAAGTTTAAATAAATGAATATTATTAAATTCCTGAATAAAGTGATGGAGGTATACTGAAGTAGAGGAATCAGGGATACATTACATATCTGTTTATTTAGAATATTTGTATATCTTTTTATTTATTTATAATACAGTTAAAAAAAACATTGGACATGACGTAATATTCCAGTTTAAACATTTCCGTCAAGTTATTCCTTCTCATAAATACAATTCTTTAACTCTATAAATATATACAAACTTTACATACAATACCAAATCCATTTTTTCCTATTAGCTAACACAAGAATATATACATTTCCAACTTGTCACTGATCCATAATCCCAACAGTCCTCCTCGATTCCCACCAATGGTACAATTTATCCCAGATTTCAAAGTATTCCAATTCATTCTTATCTTTCAATTCCATCGTAAGCCTCAGGGGTGGGTTCTAACTTACCTCGCTGCTGGTTCGCTTCCTCCTGCGCTGCGTGGGCATGCATGCGCAGTGCAAAAAAAAAAAGCCAAAAACAAGATGGCGATGCATGCGCAGTGCCGGAAACACAGCAACAAAACAAACCTCCAGGATGATTATATCCTTCTCCTTGGTGAGGGGGGAGAGAGAAGCCATGCGTGGGTGTTCACTCTGTCCATCAGATTAAAGACCGAGCACGTGATTGGATGAATTCCGGTCCCGCCTACATCCACCGGATAGTCCCAGATTTGGCTCGGTCTTCAATCAGATAGGATGATTGTGAGCACGCTCCCTTTCCTGGCTTCTTCATAGTAAGAGGGGAATTGGGGTTTTGGATTGCCCAGGCCGATAGGCTAGCAGCCTTGGCCGTGGTTGGGCTTGTAGTGCTGCGTGTGTGAAGCGGCCATTGTTGGGAAAGCACAGTAGCTTTGAGTCCCTTGGGCCAATAGGCTAAAAGCCTCAGCCCTCAAGTATCCTCGGCACTGAGGGAGGGGCAGGCTTGTCACGCTGTACTTGGAGCCCCTCCAGCCATTAGGCTAACAGCCTCGGCCCTCAAGGATAATCTGCACTGAGGGAGGGGCAGGCTTACTCGGGCTAACAGCCTTGGCTCCTTTGATCTTAATTGCTGTGTTGTTTGAGGGATCGTTCTTGAACTCCCCGGGGCTTTGGGCAGAAAGAGAAGTTTCTCTGGCCCGTTATTATTGAAGTGCCGGGAGGCAATGGCAGGGGGATTGCCGGCCCAGCCTGCTGGGGCATGAATTAGGTGCCAGTTTTAAAATGGCATGGGAGCCCGGGCTGCATTGTTTCCAAGCAGCAGGGCAAGGCATGGCAGACCGAACCCGCAGCAAGGGCTCTGGGCCGGTGGAGGAGGGGCCCAGAGGCAGGAAAGTTACCTCTAAATCTGCCCAGGGATCCAAGGCGCTCCAGAAGAGAGCTGCACCTTCTCAACTCGTAGAGCAGCAGGTGACTGGAGCCAGGGAGTCTGCAACTTATCCCCAGGAAAACATTCCTGAGGGAGGGGTTGACACCTCCCGCCAACATGACTTGCAGGAGCTGAGCGTCTCAGCCAGTCCTACTCATATTCTGCAACCGGTCTCTGAGTGGTCACCAGATGGCGCTAGTGAGCGTTTTTCTCTATTGCATGTAGAGCCAAGAGATCCTTTTGCTGCCCCTGGATCCATTCCTATGGATCCTGGCCCTGAGGAGCAGTTGCAGCCTTGCATCTCATCTGATGCAATTGGCCCTGAAGGAGAGGAGGCAGTTTCGGTTTTGCCTGCTCATCTCCAACTACTTATGTCCAGGGCCATTTCTCAGGGTATTACCTCAGCAGTCCAACAGCTGGGTTTTTCAGCTAAGGACCTTCCCCTGCGCAAGGGTCCCTTGGAGCCAATGGATTCGCGGGGCAGATGGCCTGACCCACCCAGGCTTCCAGCCCAGGTGCCTTTGGAGGGGAGCATGACATCCTCCTTGGAGGAAGGCGAATTTACTGGTCTTTCTGAGGATGAGGGAGTCCCTCCTGAGCAATCAGCCTTTTCAGGCCTTTTCCAATTGGATCAATTCAAAGCCTTACGCAACAAGGCCAGGGAGGTCACGGGGCTTGTGTCTCCTATCCCTACTGAACCTGTATCTAGGCCTGGCCCTTCGGGTCATGGGCTCTTCTCTAAGCCTTCTATAGAACTGGACTCGATCCCAGCTCCCAGATTGTTCATGGACGTGGTGCAAAGGCAATGGGCCAAGCCAGGGATGGGGCCTTTTCCTTCTGACGCTGAGCGTAAGCTTTACATGTGGAAGCAGAATTTTCAGATCTCCTGCAGGTTCCAGCAGTAGATGTTCTGGTAGCTGCCTTGGCTTCCTCCACCATCATTCCATCGGACGCTCTGGATGGTCTTAAGTCTGATGACAGGAGGGCGGAGTTGGCGTTCCGCAAGGCCCACCAGGCGGCTGCCTGGGCGGTGAAGGCGGCTACTTCGGCTTTGTTTTTCAACAGGCTTCCTTGCTCTGGCTGCAACAACTGCAGTCGAGGATTCCCTTGGGAGAGGTCAGGCTCCATCAGGATATCAGTAAGTTGGTAGCCGCAGCTGAATACTCGGCTGACGCCACCCTTAATGCTGCCAAGTTTTCTTCCAGGTCTATGGCATCGTCGGTCACGGCCAGACGCTTACTATGGCTTAAGCACTGGCAGGCTGACAAAAAACACAAGTGGAAGCTGGCCTCGGCTCCCTTTGCGGACGAGGAGTTGTTTGGCAAGGGTCTCGACCCTATCTTGGTGGAATCCAAGAGCAGGGGTAAGGTTATGCCTTATTTGTTCCGGCGCAAGGACCGACGCCCCTTGCCTTATTTTCGGCATCAGTCCTTTCGGGGGTCTGATCAGGGAGCAGACTACCAGCACTCTGGCCGGCAGTTTTCAGGTAGACAGGACCGGCAGTCAGACAGACTGGAATTCCAAAGTCGCCAGCAGTTCCAGAATAAGAGATCCTTTCGAGGTGCTGGAGGCCGCCCCTTCCACCACTTGAAATGACGGCAGTCCCGACCCACCTATAGGGGGCCGTCTCAGCCTGTTCTTCCACAGGTGGAGGCCACGACCTCGGACAGGTGGGTCCTCAAGACAGTTCGGTTCGGACTGTCCCTGGAATTCCTCCCCCCCCCCCGAGTTTTTCAGGTGCTGCCCGGCATCCAGAGACCCAACAAAGAGGGGTCTGATGGAGTTGGCCATCCATCATCTCTTGGAGATTCACGCAATCCAACCGGTTCCCCAGGAGGAGATAGGCAAGGGGTTTTACTCCATACTTTTTGTGATCCCCAAAAACTTGGGTGGTTGGAGAGCTATCCTCGATTTAAAATTCCTCAAGTGCATTGCCTACAAGCGCTTCAAGATGCAGACGCTTTGCACCATCCTGGAAAGCATCAAGGAGGGAGACTTCCTCTCCTCCATACATCTCATGGAAGCATACCTGCATGTCCCGATCTGGCTGGATCACAGGCGCTTTCTTCGGTTTGCCTACCAAGGCAGGCATTTCCAATACAGGGCCATGCCATTCGGGCTTTCTTCTGCCCCAAGGGTCTTCACAAAGCTGTTGGCAGTGCTGACAGCAAGTCTGCGGTCCGTTCCGATCCGACTGCAGTGCTACCTGGACGACATTCTGGTCCAGTCCTCCTCAAAGCACCAAGCGGAAGAGGACCTCAGGGTCACAATCCAAGCTCTCCGGGAACACGGGTTCTCGATCAATGCAACCAAGAGCCAGTTTCTCCCGGCCACCCAACTTCTTCATCTGGGGGCCATCATAGACACTTCCACATGCATGGTCTTCCTTTCTCCAGATCGCCAGTCCAGCCTTCGATCCGTGATACAGGGCATTCGAGCCCAGGGCTCGGCGAGTCTAGCGACTCTCTCAATTACTTGGCAAGATGATCTCATGCATAGACATCGTTCCGTGGGCACGCCTGCACGCCAGGACCCTACAGTGGTTCCTCTTGCCCTACCAGAGAGCAGGCAGCAGCAACTCCCTGAACAGGGTCAGGGTTCCACGCAAGGTCCTTCGGTCTCTCCTATGGTGGACCTCAGGGGCCATCCTCAGAGAGTGCCTATTCAAGGAGCCCAGCCAGCGGACAGTTACCACAGATGCCAGCCTCCTAGGCTGGGGAGCTCATCTGAAGTAATTTTGAGGGACATTTTTGGAAATGTGGTGGAGCATAGAACCTGGAAAAATACATTACAGGTAGTCCTCACATTACCAGCAGTTCATTTAGTGACCATTTGAAGTTACAATGGCATTGAAAAAAGTGACTTATTTTTCACATGACCGTTGTCCATGGTCGCATGATCAAAATTCAGACACTTGGCGATTTCCGGTTTGATGTCGCGGCGAGATCGGATGCGAGGAGTGGCTCTCCACAAACTCATGCCGAATCCTTCTTGTTGGAGGGCCCCCCAAGGGTCTAAAGTCACCCTGTAGGGGTGATGAAGAAAGGCGGAGCACCCTGCAGGTCACGGAGAGCAGTGGCTCTCCAGCTGGACCCAGGGATTCCCTCCCATCCAACAACGAAGAGGAGAGGCAGCCATTATGGCTGCCGTGAAGCTGGGGCAGCCGAAGAAACAAAGAATGTGCTGGAGCAGTGTAGATGAACAGTGATTAGAACTGGGTGAGGTGATTCTTTTTTTACCTAGAACCTAACCCCAAAGAAAATAAACTCTGGAAAAGAGACTCTTTGAAATGCTTGTCAAAGCAGCGAATAATTACAGAGAGAAAAATTATAGACCTGAAAGAAAAGGAACTAAAGGGAGAGTGCAAAATCTTTAAAATATAGAAAGATTGGATTTTTAAACTTTTTTGGCAATATTTTGGTAAGGCATTTTAAAATACTGGAATTATTTGTCTGAATATTGACTATTTGCAAAAAAACTGAAATAAATATTTGTCAGACTTTGTGCAACGTTGAAATTTAAGCTGAAGGCGCCATCTACTGGTGAATGGAGTATATACTAAACTCCTACAACCTTGGGAAGTAACTGATAAGACAAAGGAAAAAAAGTGGAAATAAATAACACCTGGAGGACTGCTGTGCTATCTACTCTTCTATATTTGTCTACTTCATGGTTATTGGAGGTTTAAGTGTGAGATTATGGAAGACATCTAAAGAAAGCGACTTAAATGCCAGGATCTATAACTGAACTTACAGAGTGGACTTAAGGAGACATTTGGAAATTTTCCTGGATTACCTAATTGGAACTAATTGACTAACTGTGGGACACAAAGAACTATAACTATTGCATTCCCCTGAGGAGCAACGCTAGAATTGAGCAAACGGTTTCTAAACTGGCTTTCTGAGGTCATAGACAATTGAGACTTTGGGGCAGTGGCAGACTACTGACAGGCTATTGAGCAATATTTGGACCTATCAAAATAAGACAAGATGTTGCAGCAGGGGGAGATGAGTAGATTTTAAAAAAAAAATGGTGTTGATGCTCCAAAGTACTTATGATACGTTGATAAAGAACCACAGGGAGATAAAAGACTTAATGGATGACATTGTGGGGAAATCAGAAAATGTTCAACAAGGGACAATGAATAAAGATCATAAAACACAGGAAATAGAGGAGATAATAGAAAGACCAGAGGAAGAGACAGAACAGATAAATCAACAAATAAAACAAGGAGAAGACAATAAAGACTTATGAATCAAATAAGGGACAATATATATTAAGAGATTAAAAAAATGGGATTGGATAAAAAGAAAGATATTTTTGAAGAGAAGATAGGGGTTTGGGTAGATCCTCCGGAGGTATGGCAGCAAAAGATAGTAGAGATGGAAGAAATATTTGGGTTAAATAGGAAAGATGTAGACAGAGACAAACAAGGGAGGAGTTTGTGAGGCAAGTCAAAAAATGAATAAGAATTGAAATACTAAAGCAGGCAAGAGATGATGGTTAGAAAGGGAATACTGTTTAATATAAGATTGGCTCTATTGAGAGCTAGAATAGAGGTAGAAACAAGATCAAGGGGGAATATTATACATATTTTTATATAATATACTAAAAGTAATAGCTAGATGTAAAGATTAGATGTTGAAAGATGGTATCACTATGTACATTTAAAAAGTGTGATTGTTATTAGAACGGCGCACAAAAACACTGAACAACTAAACAATGAAGGAACACATTCTAATACCGTGATGGCGAACCTTACCACAATTTCATAAGTATGGTTAATGTAACAAATATTATTAATATTACTATTATTATTTGTATTTAAATGAATGATACCCAGATGCCTCACTTTTCATATAATGATATTGATGTATATAT
>QLTV01000775.1:912626-930254 GCA_003457575.1 Thermophis baileyi | reverse complement strand
GTGTGCAACATTTTAATGGGGTGATAATTGCTCTTGGCTGAATGCCCAGACATCTCATTAAAGCTAGTATTCCTTTCCCTGCTTGGTGGGAGGGGGGGGAAGGAAAAAAAGCGGCAAAAAAGTGTCAGTTTATTATTCTATCTCATTTGCTGTTTCTTAGCTCAGCTGAGGCCTCGCGAATTAGCTGAGCTAATAAACAACAGAATATAGGAGATGTGAGAGGAGGGGGAGGGCAGGTGAGCGGGGCCAATCAAAATTTTCCCTACCGGTTCTCCGAACCAATCAAAATTTTCCCTACCCGGATGCCAGAACCGGTCCGAACCGGTAGCATTTCACCCCTGGTTTAAAGAATATATATGTATTGTATATCATGCAGGGTTCCAAGTCTAGTGTCATTGGAAGAGATCAAACTTTATACCGGTGTTGAATATGGTAAGTTAATGCCATTGCATAAATGATGGAAAAAAATTGCTATTACTTAATTCATGACATCACTGATCTCTTATTGAAAGAAAGTAACTAACTTCTTATTTCTGTTTTTTTCTGTGAATCTTAAGAAAAAAATGATAAGAATAATTTAATAATTTTGTTGAGTTTAATGTTGCATGCTGTAGACTCAACAACTCTGGGTGGCTAACAACCATCAACAATCACATTCATTACAATAACATCAATAAAAGCTAAAGATAAAATATGGAAAATATATATTGTATATGAGCTGGCCAAAGCAGGACATGAAAGCTGTCAATGTGAAGAAGCTCCTTACAATGTGCAGAGGTTGGACAGGGTCCTGTGAGTGTCAAAGCCCCTGCCCTGGACAAAACACAGAGCTTCTAGGGGTATATCAGTAAAATGGCACCCAAAGATGAGCTACTGAGAGAATGCCTGAGGCAGCAGCTTGCAGACATGGGAGAAAGTTCAAGCAGAGGAAGTGCCATGGCAAGATAGTACCGTGCACGGGATGTACCACGGACAGATAGCTGAGGTGACATGCATTGGGAAATACTACCAGTGACTGAAAAGGGCTGACCTAAAAGACAACACTGTGGCAATGATCATGGCTGCACAAAAACAGGCACAAAACACTAGATCTATAGAAGCAGGGGTCTATCATATTAAGCAGGACCCAAAGCGCAGACTATACAGAGAGGCCTCAGAGAAAGTACAACATGTAGGGCCAAGGTGTAAGATGCAGGCAGGAATACACTGAACAACACAACCAAGTAGCTGGCATTGTGTACAGGAACATGTGTAAAGTATATGGGCTAGACCCTGATGGAAGATTCCACAGAAGGTTGTGGAGAATAAGAAGGTTATAATCTTGTGGGACTGACAGGCAGTTACTAGCCAGTCAACCAGACAGGCAGATACTAGCCAGTCAACCATGGTCATAGGCAAGGACAGCAATAGAGATAGTTCTAGCAGTGCTCAGTGATTGCAACATCAGGATGAACAATGATGAAAAGCTGGAGAAGTACTAGGACTTGAAGGAGGAATTAGAGGGGGTATGTAAAATAAAGGCCAAAGTATTCCCAGTGGTGGTAAGGAGCACTTGGGGTTATGACTCATAAGCTGGGAGAGTGACTCCAACAGATCCTGGGAATAACATCAGAGCTCTTTGTCCAGAGGAATGCAGGGATAAGAACAACTAAGATACTGTGCAGAATCCTCAAACCTATCTCTGAAATAAACAAGGATGTTTTATATACAAGCCTTAGGGGTACATACATACAGTATGTTATGTATGCAATTATATATGTGTATGGTCCATGCAAATCTTTTCACAACTTAAACAGCTTTGCTGGAGAGAAACCTATTCCTTTGTTTTTATTTTTAAGTTTCTGCCCCCTTTGACATGTCCTTGCGACACATTGTAATTTAAAAACTTTATAGATAATGGTCTTATTTGTTTAGATTTGTCGAAAGAGAATTACAGGGAAAGAATCTGCAAAGTGACAAGAAAACTCCTACGTAAGTGTGCTTTTAATTATTCTATTTGTTCTCATTTTCACTGAATTTGTACAGTAGTTCAAAAGACTTATAAAAATCCAGATGGTAAATCAGATATGAAGCAAAGTACTTTCTTCTTCAGTTTAAGTGAATGAAGGGTGTTTGGTTGTGATGTCTTGAGATTCATTAGTTTTTTTTTTTTAATGGATCAGGGTGGAATGTGGGACAATGGATGGAGCTTCCTTTCATTTTTGGGTTGGGGGACTACATTTTTTAATGTGGTGGGCGGAAACTGAAGACTATCCTTTTTTCCTACTAAAAACAGAAGGAAGTTGTATTGTTGTTCCTTGTTAGCTTGCCATCAATATGACAAGAGTGCTGTAACTATGAACAATTAGTTTATATTGCTTTGTATAATTATTTTTTTCTTTATTGTAATAGACTTTATACTTGACAACTCGGAGGATGATACTAAGTCTTTGTTCCTAATCATTAAGGTATAGTTGACATTTCTAGTGTGATTTTTAAAACATTAAGTTGGATGGATGACTTTTTCTGTATAACTCAAATTCTTGTTCTACAGATCATTGGGGACCTCTTACATTTCCAAGGTTCACATAAGCATGAGTTTGATTCACGATGGAAAAGTTTTAACTTGGTGAAGAAATCAATGGAGAATAGGGTTAGTATTTACTATAAGTAATTTATTTACACAATTAAGACTTTAAGGAATCTAGGGGGAGTTAATGTTCATAATTAATGAAATTAAAAAAAAAAGAAATAGGTAGGACTGAATAAAGTTTTTCCATATATAAATAATTGATTTTCCTATTTGCAGCTTCAAGGCAAGAAACAGCATATTAGAGCACTGCTCATTGACAGAGTCATGTTACAGCATGAGGTAAATATATGTTTTTTTTACTACTGTATGTGGGCTGCCTCTGAATCTGTAGCATCTACAACTTTCATTTATAAAATTAAAAACATCTAATTTGTTCCTTTTTCTTTAGTTAAGAACACTCACTGTTGAAGGCTGTGAATATAAAAAAGTACATCAGAACTTGATCAGGGACCTTCTTCGTTTATCTACAAGTTCATATGGCCAGGTAAGCCATATGCCCCCTCTCATTTTATACAAGCCGAATATTAATGGCAGGAGTTTTGAAATAGGTATTTGCAAGAAATGGAGTACTATTCCACAGCTCATTTGAAATTTCTGAGAACTCTTTCTATGTCAGCTTTAATCTTTGAGATGTTATCCTCTACAGCTAATCCTCGACTTACAACAGTTCGTTTAGTGACAGTTCAAAGTTATAGCGGCACTGAAAAAAGTGACTTATGACTGTTTTTCACACTTACGACCATTGCAGCATCCCCATGGTCACGTGATCAAAATTTGGATGCTTGGCAACTGGTTCATATTTTTGATGGTTACAGTGTCCCAGGGTCACCTTTTGCGATCATCTTACAAGCGAAGTCAATGGGGAACCCATATTCACTTAACAACCGTGTTAATAACAACTGCAGTGATTCACTTAACAAATGTAGCAAGATAGGTTGTAAAGTGAGGGGAAAAATCATTTAACAAATGTTTCATTTAACAACAGAAATTTTGGGCTCAATTGTGGTCTTAAGTTGAGGACTACCTGTATATCTTTATTTTGAGAGCTTGTTAACATTTCCTGAATAGCATTTGATTATTCCATAGTGCCTCATGATATCCTGCCCATGTAATTACTTTGAGCCTATGCAACAGTTACTTCTAACTGCCACTCTGTGGGTGCCTAGAGGGGTTAATGGCAATAGCAACAGCACTTAGACATATACTGCCCCATAGTGCTTTATAGCGCTCTCTGGGCTGTTTACAACGTCAGTACATTGCTCCCAACAATCTGGGTCCTCATTTTACTGACCTCCAAAGAATGGAAGACTGAGTCATACTTGAGCCCTGACAGGATCGAAGTCTAAGCTGTGGTCAGAGTAGAGTTAGCCTGCAATACTGTAGTCTAACCACTGCACCACTTATCTCTGTGGAGATAAGACTATACTGAAGTGAATAGTTCAGAAAAACTATGTGGGTAGAGAAGAGGACTGTGGACCAGCTGTAGCAGCAACACACATTTTTTAAAATTTATTTTTTACTCATCAGTAGTGGGTTTCTACTCATAGAAACATGCCAATAACATTCTTAAGGTCTGTCCAGATGATTTGCAATTTAGAGTTGCCTCAAAATTGAATTCCATGCAGAATGTATTCTTTCTAATACTAAGAATCAGTCAAAAACAAAAAACAAGCAGATGTAGAACAAGATTCTTAATTTTTTAACATATTTCACAAAAGTTGTTTCGGTGCCTTATAAAAAAAATTGTATATAGTACATAGATGCTTTTTTAGATTATAAGACTGTTCAGAATCAATCACTACATAAAGTAAAGCTTATTTGTCATTTGTTTAGCTTTTGAACATATTTCTATGGTGCTTTTGCCCTAGGTCAGGAACAAAGCTCAACAAGCCTTCTTCACAGCCTTGGGGACTTACAACTTCTGTTGCAGAGACATCATTCCTTTGGTTTTGGAGTTTTTGAGGCCAGATGGGTACAGTGTCACCCAGCAACAATTTAAAGTAAGGAATTTATTAATTTTCTTTACCGCAGGTTCTGTGAGTGCCATTGATAGAGGAGATGTAATCTCCAGTCATAGTGACTATTTAGCCATTTTAGAATTCCAGAATAAATTGGCAAAATTTATTGCCAAAATGACTTATTTTTGGTGTTGTAATATTTATGCCTCTCAAAATAAGAGTGGAAAAGGAATTGGGAGGACCTTGGATGATAATCCCGCCCCCACCACTGTGTGAAAGAATGTTGCTGGAATCCAGCCATTTTGCGATCGTGATTTTGGTGGCGTGATTTCAGGTTGCTTTTCAGACTTCGGGTGTAATAGGAATGAGGTTTTTTTCCTAGCACCCTTACCTCACAGTAGCCTTACAAGAGGAAAAAAGTTTTAAAAAATTAAAGTCCTCCCTTTCCAATGACATCTGCAGTTGTCTGTTTGGTCAGGAAGCATGTTACCACTGCTGATTCAGGACACGTTAACTTAAATAAGCTGATAAAATGTAATTTTGAATGTTATATATTATGTAAATAACAGGATGATGATGATTATATGAAAAACAAATATTAAGATTAGTATATCTAAGACCTGTTTCCTACTCAATTCTTCTGATGATTTTTTAAAAGATTTTAAAAGTATAAATTTTAATAACACTTTTAATACAGTATGGGTGATCGGGTGATTTGTTTTTATTGACATATTTGCATTGAAACCTTGACTCTGGACAGCTTTATGAAGCAAAATAAGCTTTTTGCTTTCAGTTATCATCATGTTATTTGTTAATGTGATTGATATGGCATCCATCTTAACTCATCGAGTCTGGCAGACTAACAACATTTTAAATCATAATACTAATACATCAACCAGAATACAAAAAGTGACAACCATAGTGAAAAACCTCAATCTGCTGCAAATCAAACAATCTGATCCCCATGCCTGGAAACACATTGTTATCTTCATAACATTCTGTGAGATCTTACAAAATTATTGTGATCTTTTAAAAACTGGCAATATGTGAGATTTTAGCAATTAAAAAGAAACATACTGTTTGGGAGAGAGAAGAAGCAGACACTGTTGCTGGAGCTAATGAAAATTCTGGCACATACAAATATTGAAAATCCCTGTTCTAAAATACCATAAAATAGATCTGCTTTTGTTGTTAGGTATTGTCAGTAGGATGACATGCTTGATTACTAAACAATGTAGTAACTGAAAAATTTAGATTTTATATGTTTATTTTTTACTTCATAGTGTGTTCTGACTTTTTGTATTACTTAGAGGCTTTAAGTTTGAGAAATGTGAAAGTACAAGTATTTCCCGCCTTTTCATCCTTTTATTTAGGAATAAGATATAATCCTATTAAAAAGCAATAAAGCTTAAAAGAATATTCAAAAGCATTTTTGCAATCTCTGTTTGTAGTATTGTGGTAAGTGGTTTTCTGATGGGTTGATTTTAAGATATGGTATGTGAAACCCTTAGGTTGTGGGCATCAGTAGCCAATCCTGAGTAGACTCTATCAGCGGTTCTACTGTAGAACCACTGTAGAAATCACTTGATTTTATGTTTCACAGACTTTTATTATAAACAAAGAGATAATAGACTATTGTAATTGGAGAAGAATTCCAACTGTATGTCAATAATTCTGTCTAAAATTTCTTTTCCATAGGGTGCCTTGTATTGCCTTCTTGGAAATCATAGTGGAGTATGTCTGGCAAATCTTCATGATTGGGACTGCATTGTCCAAACTTGGCCTGCAATTGTCTCTTCTGGACTTAGCAAAGCAATGTCTCTGGAAAAGCCATCCATAGTTAGACTCTTTGATGACCTTGCAGAGAAAATCCATCGGCAGTATGAAACAATAGGACTGGATTTTACTGTAAGCGTTAAATAATTACATCACTTACAATTGTTTAAGAATGGGGCCAGGTTACTTAGGGACCATGTGTCTCCTATTAGTATCTGTCCAGCCAGTTTGATTTGGTGGGTTTGGTGTGCTCTGGCATGGATAGATATAAATATGTTGCCTAAATTTTGATGATAGCTGGGGATCTAGACTAAGTCTATATGTCTTGTACAGGAAAGTGGAGAAATAGATGCCAGTGCCAGTGAGTTTGGATTAATGGCACGGTTGTAAGTTCTTATTTGAGATGTTATACTTGGCAATCTGATTATAAACTGGAATGTAAAAATTTCAGTATAATAAAGAATTAGGATACTATAATTTCCACATACTTGGAAATAATATATATGGTAGTATTAATAGCAGTTATCTTTCATCGAGCTTCATGGTGGCCTACAGGTGGAGCTCTTGCCTCACAATCAGGAGGCTGTGAGTTCGATCCTAGGTAGTGGCAGATATTTCTCTCTCTCTGGGAGCAAAGAGAAAATATCTGCTGTGAGCTCCGTGTAGGCATCAAGAAGGGCATCCGGCCAGTAAATGTTCAGCTCCATTCAGTCGCACCGAGACCACCCCGATGCAAGAGATTACAGAGTTGTTAAAAGAAAAAAAATAGCACTTACCTTTCATAAATTATCTGCTCTGGCCTCATCCAGCTTGTACCCTTTCTGAATTAGTATGTCACAGCCAAATACAGATGTGACAAAAAGTATTGATACCCCTCCAAAGGTAGTTCTCAACTTATGACCAGTCACTTAGCGACTGTTGGAAGTTGTGATGGACCCCTCTAAAGGTACTTATAACCTGGTTCCAAAGTTCCGACAGCCATCCTCCACAGTCAGTAATTAAATTTTGGGCATTTCGCAACTGGCCATTTGCAGCATCTCATTATCATATGACCACAATTTACAATGTTCCTCCAGCGTTTCCTTCTAGTTTTTGGCAAAGCCACCTCATAGCAAACACTGGGTTTGCTTAACAACCACTCCCAAAAAAAGTCATAAAATCAGGCTAGTTGCATGGCTGACCTGCTTTATGACCATCACAACTTACAAATGTAATTGACAGGCTCCATTGTGGTCATAAGTCATGGACTGCCTATACTTTTTCCCAAAGAATCCCAATTTGCTGTGAAGTAAGTTGAGAACTGACACAAGTACGGTAAATGGCACCCACCATTTTGTATTCCATAGTTCATAGAGTAAGCATTTTGCTTTGCTTATTTATATTTGCTTTTTTTTGTAAATAATAGAACAAATGAAAATGGCACGGCATAATTATAGGTAACCCTTAGCAGTTAAAATACATTAATTGGATTTTGGTGTTCTCTCAAGCAGACATTTTGCTTCAATTATATCATGGGTGCCTTCCAGAGGTGGGTTCCTCCCGGTTTGGACCAGTTCGCCCAAACCGGTAGCGACCCGCTGGTGATGTCACGATGATGTCACGGATCCGGTTTGGTCGGTGCCGGTCCGTGGATGCCGCCATCTTTTTTTTGAATTTTTTTGGATTATTCTTTTTGAATTTTTTTTTTTGAATTTTTTCCGTTTTGTTTTCCCTCTGCACATGCGCAGAAGCCGAGTTTCCGGCACTGCGCATGCGTCGCCATATTGTTTTTGGCTTTTTGGGGGGGATTTTTTTTTATTTTTTTGCACTGCGCATGCGCGCATCCACGAGGCGCGCCCACGAGGCATGCCCATGAGGTGCGGGAGGAAGCGAACCAGCAGTGAGGTAAGTTAGAACCCACCCCTGGTGCCTTCACCCCCATAAACAATCACTCAGCAAATTGGGATGGGGGAAATGGAAGGTTAATGATACTTTTGACTGCATCTGTGTTCTAAAATATTGAAAGTAAAAACAGTGAATACATAACTTTGGCATACTGTTTTGCGTTGCTTTTGAATTTTTGTAAGTGTACATTTTGTAAATGTTGTATCGTTCCCTGGGAATAATCACTTCTTGTATCAGAATCTTTCTTATGTCTCCCTACTTCTCCAGGTCCCAGAGACATGTATTGAAGTTGCAGTCCTCATGCAGAAGTCAGTGGGTCAAAACGGTGAATGTACCAGCCTTAGTTCAGAAGAGATTGAGCTTGGAATTCAGCGACAGAAAGAAAGGAATGCCGAGTCCTCTCAGTAAGTGCAGACTCTTTAACAATTTCATTTTTTATACGTGAAACCAAAGCCTGTCATTTGTAACAATAAGGCTTTTTAAACTTTGAATCAGAGAGAATATCTGGCTATTGCCTTTTTGTCTAATATGGCTATTAAAATGCAATGTGATTATAAACCTCTTCAAACAAATGATGTTCACTTGAAATGCTCCATATATAGCATTTTTAGAGAAGTTTCTCCTGTCTGCTGATTGCTATAAAGAATTGCATTCTATATGCACTGGCCCATAGAGGATATCCCGTCTTTTGCTGAGATGTTAATACATAAATGTTCTTTTTCTTTTTCAGAAATTATGAAAATTTGGTAAATAAGCTTCTAGATTGTGTGAATCAAAGAAATCTGTAAGTATGAGAATATCTTTCTCAAAATGTGGTTCATGTGCTTTTTTTTTTCTGGGCTGTGAGTTGGCAACCATTGAAAAATTGGTAGTCACCATTCAGCTTTGTGACTGCAAAAGTTTTCCAGGGATGCGATGACATCATTGGAAAGGACAGAACCAATTTTGAAAGGCTTTGTGGAGAAAGAATTTATCTATAACAAGAGTAGAAAGCACTTTGGAAACAAACCATGTTTATCTTTAAAACCTCAGCCATGCCCTGAAAAATAAGTTTTATTATACTGCTTATATTCTGTTGCAAAATGGCTGAATTTTTGCAGTATGGCTTTGTGGTGGGGGAGATGGAGCAGTATTAAAGATGGACAAGAAAGTGGTTTGACTCAGAAACCCCTCTGTTTCTTATGACCACTTTTGAGAACAAAAATAAAACAAAAAACATGGTGCTGCAAACATGGTGCCATTTTGTTGCTGAATGTTGGGTGTCTATGGTACTTCCCAGGCAGTGAGTTGCCCATCCCAGGATCATACCATATCCCATTCCCCACCCAGTTCAGTGAAAATTCAGTACTAGATTTAAGAGTTATGCCTTCCAGATTTTATTTTGTATAATTGGGAACCCTTTTTCTTTCTTCCAGCCCTTGGAAGTTTGAGCACATTGGCATTGGTTTCCTCTCCCTACTTTTAAGGGATGACAGAGTGCTACCTGTAAGAGCCATAAATTTTTTTGTGGGATGTCTCAATCATGATGTCTTGGTGGTTCGCAAGGTAAAAGGTTAACTGGTTTAATTATAGTAAAAGTTGTTTGCGGATATTGATTCCATTGTTCATTCCTTAGAGTGGATTCATATGTGCTTTCTTCACATGACAAAGTATTTGTTTTTGATCTTATGAATGAGTTTCAGTGCTTCCAGAGTACCATTTTCTTTTTAAGTAGAGTTTGCTTGAGATGTGTAGACTTTTCCAGAGATGTGCAGGCTGGCAGAGTTGCCAATTCACACAGGGGAAGTCTTCAATGAAATATCACCCATCTTGCAAGCACAAATCATACTATTTGTCTACATAGCTTGCAATCTTTGATAGACATTAGTTTTCCAGTCTTAGGCAAGGGATTTGTTTATTATCAGCTACTTAATCCTGAAGCTTTCTATATGAGCAGTGAATAGGCTTTACCACCAAGTTAAAAACCCTTCCTTAAAAGACCTTTAATCCATCTATTAATACCTAAGACAATTTTAAAAAAACTTTTAACATATTGTGTTCCACAAAATTAGGAATACTTTTAGGACTGTAAAGATCTAAATGCTTATACATAAACACTGTAGAGATTAGAAAACCTGAATCTTTATGTTGTTCTAACTTTAAAAAACCTAAATGAAGTAAAAAAAATTACCCCAATTAATTTTATATGTTGACTACTTCAACACATAGTTGAACCTTACATATAACGTTTTTATATGTAGGAGGAAAGTTATGAGAAGAATGTGCCATCTTAACAGGATCTGTGTTTCTCCTTTCATTTGTTTTAAATTTAAATGAGCTAACTCTCATTTTTCTGTGTAGATGGCAATCTCTGCTGTGGCTGGCATCCTTAAGCAGCTGAAAAGGCCCCACAAAAAGATGCTCATCTGTCCTTTCCAAATCAGTAAGTGCACGAAAGAAAAATAACTATCTTTCAGTAATGACAATTTAAGTTAGTTAATGTTAAGGGAAATATGAGCTAAACATCTGTTAATTTGCAGTCTTTGTATCTGCCATCAGTTTCTTCTGCCAAATGTTTCGACTATGTTATTTCTTTTTTAACTGACCACCATATCCACTGCAAATTTAGTTGGTTTTCATAGTTAATAACATTAATTTTTCCATTGGCATTAAAATATTGAAGTGCTGCATCTTGGAAGTATTCTATTGATTTGGAAGAGAAATAGTGGAATCGTTGGTGCTCTCTGAGTTTGTTTGCTTGCAGACATTTTATGGTTTATCTCTATGTGCCTATTGATGGCTGATTTGTCTGAATGCCAAGTTTCCAGGAACTCCATAGCATTTTTGGATTGGTGTTTGTCTGCTACTGTGATGCCCTGTGGCTGTAATAATATGTTTCTAAGATGTTTTCAATGTATAATAATGTTATCCTTTTCCAAATTTATCTGGTTCCAAATCAGAAACAGCCAACAGATTTACATCCACATTGCACCATCATAGCACACAAACCAATCAACTCCTCCTTCAAGAAGCAAAAACCAGATATAATCTACAGCATATAATGTAAGGACTATAACAGCCACTATGTAGGATAGATAGGCAGAAAACTAGCAGGGTGTCCATGAACCCAGCTAGCAGTTAGAAGACATGATGAAAACTACTTGCTTACAACACACAGACAGACTTAACCACAATTTCAACTGGGAAACTGAGCATCTTAGACCAAGCCAAATCCAAAAACTCTACAGAATTCCTGGATACTTGGCATTCAGACAGCTCTGCCATAATAGAGATAAACTACATCTATATACAATTCAAAAGAGACAATAAAAAAAGCTAAAAGGGAAACAAAAAGACCAGAACACATCCTCTCCAGCAGCCAACACCCAGATAAATAGGGTTAGCATCAGACAAACAAGCAGAAAACAAAACACTAATCAAGGAACTACCAAGGAGAAAACCACATCCCCACTAACATTGCAGGGCACTCTACATAAACAGGAAGCAAACCCCACACTTCCTTGCACTGATGATGTTACTTACTTGGCCAATGAAACATCTACAAGCAAGAAGCCAAGCTCTGAGAGCACCAAGGACTGCACAATTCTACCCACAGCTACAGATATCTCTTCTATTGGCGATATTAAATATGGTAGTCAGTCTTATGATTTGATTTACTTAAATTTGCAGGCTGTGAGTTTGATTGTAAGTTGTTTATTGTAGTCTCCTGTTCCTCAAGTCTTACTAAAGTCCTCAGCATTTATCTGTGAATCTTCAATTCAGATGTTTGTAAAAAGTTGTTAAAGGGTTAATCCACTACTTGTCAGCTAACTGACTTTCAGGATCCTGCAATCTGTTTTCTAAACTGATAACATATTTTCATAATTTTAGTTCTAGAAAAAATGCTGATGGAAATAAGAATTAAGAACTTTTTTATGATTGAAATCATTCTTTGATTGTTATCCTTGAGTACAGAAATGGCTATTACAATTTTTCCTACCGATTACCTGCCAAATCTGAGCTTTCCCAGCTCTCTAGGCCTTTATCTTATACCAAGGAAGGATGAACAATTTAGCTTACAGCAACTAATTTGTAGAAAAATGACTATTTTAATGGGTGTTTTATTGTGGTACTTGTTTTAGTTTTAAGAATATTAATTAACACATTTTGGTTCCTAGTGGGACTGTACTAGTGATGTTGCTATTTGAAACAGATGCTTCATGATTTCGGTTTTTTAAAAATATAAATTATTCAGAATTGTGTGAATTAGTGACAGCTGGGAGTAATTGTGGGCAGCAATATGTCCTGAATGAAAATAGGAATATCAAGCATCTACTGATGAATTTAAGAAAAAAAGCATTTTTCTCTTTCACAAATAGGTGGATCCCCACAGCCTTCTAATATCCAGGCAGGGGACAGATCTGATAACCAATGGCTGCATTATGAGAGTGCTAGTTTACCAAAGACTAAACAAAGTTGGGAGGCCTGCCATTTTGTGGAAAAAACACATTGGGGATACTACACTTGGCCTCAGTAAGTATTGGCTTCTGTCCTCCTGCCCTCTTCTATAGTGTGAAAGTCAGTAGAGTCACTTCATAGCTTTCATTCAAGTTGCCTTACTGATGCAAACCTTGTCCTGCTTATGCTTGATTTGCTAGAGCAGTCATTTATTTCTTTCACATATTAAATCCTTTAGGCTTTCTATATTAGATAATATAAAGGTTAGAAAGATGTGAATCTGAATTTGTATTTGCTAAATTGTGACTTTGAAACAGTGAACCAGGAAGTGGTACTTTTTACTTTGCCATTCAATATTGTTTTAAATTGTCTCACCTTTTTCCCTTACAATTTCTAGAAATATGGAAATCTATGCTTCTGCAGAAGAGCAACCAAAACTTGGGAGGAGTAGAAAGGAACTTTCAGAGGTGACGTTATGTTTTAAAAATGTGCTCACAATTTCTCTTGATCTGATATGTCACTTTCAGCATATACTTTCCCCCCCTTTGTTTTATAACAGTGATTAACCTTAGAGTGACTTAAATTATTCAAAGTTATCTGAATTCCAGAGTACTGAAATTCAAATGCACATAATAATATGTTAATAGAATCAATTATGTGCTTGGATCGTACAGCCCTAGTGCTTATATCAAAATACAGTATGAAGAAATTCTTATGTGAGTCATCATAGATGTATCTCCTGACTCTTTATACCTTTTTGCCTCATATATAGTAATATTTTCTGTTTGCCTGCAATCTATTCACACAATGAACAGGCAGTTAAAAAGTAATAGTGTTTGGAGAAATCATGTGGTTTTGCATACATGTGTCAGTCTACATTAGGAAATTACTTTTGATTTTTTTAAAGTGAGAGTTAAATATATTAAGCACTGGTATGATACTAAACCATTCCAGTGGTGGGATTCAAATAATTTAACAACCGGTTCTCTGCCCTAATGATTTCTTCCAACAACCAGTTCACCAAACTGCTCAGAAAGTTAACAGCCGGTTCTCCCGAAGTGGTGCGGACTGGCTGAATCCCACCACTGCATTTGTCCATTTACCATAGCAGTGATTTCTTTGAAATATGATTTCCAATTACCTGAATTCCTAAGCTGGATATTGTTCTTGTTACCATTTATATATGGAAGTTTTTGATTGGATTCTTTCCAGAAGGTTTTTTTTTGGGGGGGGAGGGGGGTTCAATTTATCATAGTGTCACACTGATTTCTGCAGCACATTAATAAGTCCCTTCTCAGGTCACAAATTCTTTGAATTGGGAGTAGGAAGATGAGGTATAAAAATATTCATTCAATTTTAGTTTTCTATAGAAAATGAGATCATATTCACAATTGAAAAACTCTATGTCTCACTTATTTTGGCCATGTCATGTGGGGGAACTCACTGGAGAAAGCAATTATATTTGGAAGAGTTAGTGTTAAAAGGAAACCAGCCCGCCAAAGAACACAGTGACTGGACATCATCAAAGCTGACACCAGCCAGAGCATAGAAAAACTCAAGTAGTCCAAGATCAGAAGATGTGGAGAGACCTGGTCCATAGAATCCCCCAGGAGTCTGAATGGATGACATCATCATCATCACCACCATAGAAAATGATAGCATGAGGAGTTCTAAGGCTGACAATTAAAGAACAGTTTGTTCTTGCAAGAATGTATCAGTTATACATTTTTTCAGGTTTTCTGATCTAAAGATTAAAGTATCTAATTATGGGGTCCATATATATTTTTCCAACATAGATATGGTAAGCAATTTCTAATTCTATTTATATTATTGTTTATTTTATTTTACAGGCGGAGCAAGTCATTTATGATCACTTTTCTGATCCTAATTTTGTTGAGCAGTTAATCAAGTTTCTTTCTTTAGAAGACAGAAAAGGAAAAGATAAATTTAATCCACGAAGGTTTTGCCTCTTTAAGGTAAATGATTATCTAATATTTTGCTTCTTTTCTAGGAAATATGTTGAGTCATGTGCAAAGCTGTTTAACAAAAAATCCATGCAGTTAAGCCTTTGTGATTATTCTATCACAAATATTGCTCTGATTCTGGGGTTTATCAAAATTTCATCAATCTTAATTTATGAAAAAGTTCTGCCTTGAGTGCCCTTCTTTTACAAACTGTTATTTCTGGCTTGTATACAGCCAGAGTTTTCCATTCTGTTAAGATTGGAGAAATTTAGTTTAATGGCAGATAAGACAAGATAATAAGAAAGTCTGATGAACTGCCACACTATTGAAACCAATCCATCATATTCAGTGTATTGTCTTCTGTAAGACTTTCATAACAAGAGAGCCATTTAGAATGGTTGTAAAACTAACATAAAAACTACCTTCTCACATATAACATGCAGGCACACTCATTTGTTCATTTACACTACAATCTGTTTAGCTTGTGTAAAGGCAGTGAGGTTTTCTGATACAGTTTCATTGTTTTATAATTTCCCTCACAGCTTAATAATCAAATTTTCAGACTTATGTGGAATTGTGGAAATGTGGTTTCCAGATTATAATTTAGGGACAATGGCAAAATGTACTACTTTTTTCTAAAGCTCTTCAGTGCTTTTCTCTTAATAATGGCTTGTATATCATTTAATTTTGAAAACGGTAGGCCCAATTAGTGTTTATGGTAAATTGCATTAAAAAGGCATTAAATATATGCAGAACACTTATGACTTGGAAAAATTCCTTCCCCTCTAGATACTGTTGATATTCAATGTTTTTAAACACATTTATCATTTTAGAACAATTAAATTAGGTTTAGCCCTTTTTGTAAATGTAATAAGAAGCATTAAGGCTTAAAGTCAAATTTGTGTGTTATCTCGCTAGGGTCTGTTTAGAAATTTTGATGATGCCTTCTTACCTGTATTGAAACCACACTTGGAACGTCTTGCTGAAGATTCCCATGAAAGTCCTCAACGCTGTGTGGCTGAAATTATAGCTGGTTTGATAAGAGGGTCTAAACACTGGACATTTGAAAAGGTAGAGGACATTTCTATGAATTTTGCAAATATATTTGATTCAGATCTTATATACACCAGAATTAATTCTGAATTACTGAAGAACAGAATGTTTTCCTTCGCCTGGTATAAGTGGTTTTCATGTACATAGATTGAACTGAGGGATTTATTACATAAATATTTGAACGTTTTATATATGTGTGTGTGTGGTTCTTGACAGATTTAAAAAAAGGTTACTTATGACCCATCCTTGAAGTTAAGACTGCTGCACCAACCCAGGGTCACATGATCTCTCTCTCTCTCTCTCTCTCTTTCTCTCTCTCTCTCTCTCTCTCTCTCTCTCTCTCTCTCTCTCTCTCTCTCTCTCTCTCTCTCTCTCTCTCTCTCTCTCTCTCTCTCTCTCTCTCTCTCTCTCTCTCTCTCTGTGTCTCCCCCCCCACACACACAGACGTGTGTTTAATTTCAAAGATGGTTCATGAGTAACTTTTTTTTTTATCTCTTGTAACTTCGAACAGTCATTAAACAATATTTTTAATTTGGATGTTTCTATTGTTTTTATTTTTTAAAATATTTTTGGTATTTTAATTGTAATATTTTTTTCTAATCGTAAGCTGCCCAGAGTCATTGATTGAAATAGGCGGCTATCAAAATTAAACAAACGAACCAATCAAAAGTCTCTCTCTAAATCCCAGGAAGCAGGCAATGGCACTGGCAATGGCACTTCCAAGAAAACTGCAGGGACCAGGAGTAAAGATTGATTTGAAGGCACACACACATATAAATAATTAGTTTGAAATTAGGGATGTTTAAACATGGAACAGATATTTCTGTCTTGCTTTCTGAACTACAGTATTAACACAGCCTGTGCTTTCAGTATATGGTGTTTTTTGGTTCCTCTAAAACTAAGGTGTATGAATTCTGACAGAAATAGACTTTGCTTATATGTATTCCACTCTATAAAAACAAAATTGTTTGGAATTGCAGGTGCCATGTATTACATTGTTTTTCTCATCATTATGTACAGGTGGAAAATCTCTGGAAAGTTCTCTGTCCACTTCTTAGGACAGCTTTATCCAATATTACAGTAGAAACTTACAATGATTGGGGGACATGTATAGCAACATCATGTGTAAGTCTTGTACATTATTTTTCACCTGCCATGTTATGAAAGCATTCTCCACTCTTCTAACACTGGCTTTGTCCGTGAATACGGGGAAAATAGCCTATACTGAAAATAGATTATAGCTTTTGACTATTCTAATTTTAGTTTTTATCTAGAAGAAGGAATGGAAATTCTTTTATAATGACTTGTTACATTGATTATATATATGTATGTTCAGAATTCTAACACTGTAGAGGTTTTATTTTGAAGAATTTTTTGTTGGATTTCTTGGTGGAATTTATTGAAAAAGCATAGTTGTCAGGCCTGACAGTAGTTATGTTATAAAATGCACGGTGAAATACAGTATCAATGTTTGATGCTGAATTGTCTCTCAGCAAGTTACATTAAGATTTATGTTTTCAGGAAATGATTTTGCCCCTTTTTCCTTTAAAAAAAAATATAAACACAGGAGAGCAGAGATCCCAGGAAATTGCACTGGTTGTTTGAATTGTTATTGGAGTCGCCACTGAATGGTGAAGGAGGATCATTTGTTGATGCATGGTAAGGGGAAAAAAACATTTTCTCATTTATTAGTCAAAGCATGGATGAAAATAGAACATTTATTTGTGCTTGCTTTGCTTTTAACCATATGATAACCATCAGAATAGCAGTTGAGTTGCCATGCATACAGTTAGAACAATTATTCAGTGGAACAACTTGCCTCCAGAAGTTGTGAATTCTCCAACACTGGAAATTTTTAAGAAGAGACTGGACAACCATTTGTCTGAAATGGTATAGGGTTTCCTGCCTGAGCAGGGGGTTGGACTAGAAGACCTCCAAGGTCCCTTCCAACTCTGTTATTCTGATATTCTTGCTTGAGCAGGAG
>QLTV01000775.1:899780-910658 GCA_003457575.1 Thermophis baileyi | reverse complement strand
CAGGAAATGATTTTGCCCCTTTTTTTTTTTTTTTAAAATATAAACACAGGAGAGCAGAGATCCCAGGAAATTGCACTGGTTGTTTGAATTGTTATTGGAGTCGCCACTGAATGGTGAAGGAGGATCATTTGTTGATGCATGGTAAGGGGAAAAAAACATTTTCTCATTTATTAGTCAAAGCATGGATGAAAATAGAACATTTATTTGTGCTTGCTTTGCTTTTAACCATATGATAACCATCAGAATAGCAGTTGAGTTGCCATGCATACAGTTAGAACAATTATTCAGTGGAACAACTTGCCTCCAGAAGTTGTGAATTCTCCAACACTGGAAATTTTTAAGAAGAGACTGGACAACCATTTGTCTGAAATGGTATAGGGTTTCCTGCCTGAGCAGGGGGTTGGACTAGAAGACCTCCAAGGTCCCTTCCAACTCTGTTATTCTGATATTCTTGCTTGAGCAGGAGGTTGAATTAGAAGACCTCCAAGGTCCTTTCTGACTGTTATTTCTGTTATTCTGTTATAAGTGATTATAGCACGCTATTTAGGTGGCTATGGAAAATACGCTTAAATCTTATTGATTTGCTTAGCAACATTTTAAGCAAAAGTTGTTGACACTCTCTGGTCCTGATGTCTTTATATTTGTATCTCTTGGTCACCATCTGAGTATAGTTGATAAAAATCAGTGAGATTTTTCAGAAAGCTAGGGTAGATAGTTACTGTAAGCATTTACAGTTACTGTTATATCAGGAGGTAGAGATTTCTTCTCTTAAGTGTACACTACAGTGACAGAGTTCTCCTATGTATTTGCATATGTACATGCAAAAAATTATAATGCTACGTACATAATAAATACTAATACAGTTTAGAACCCAAAATTGAATAGTTCATTTGCTTGATGTAAGTTCTGATATGATCAACTTTTTAAAAACACATGGCATAGTGGCTAATTAGCCCACTCTTTACTAGCTAAACATAGAATGACTGTCTTTTTTATGAACAAGAGCAGGGTAAGGCATTTGGATTTTGCCTTATCTTTGCAGAAGATGGAAGTACACTTTTGAAGGCATCATCACTTCACTAACTTTTTCTTCTTTTTACCTTCTAGTCGTCTGTATGTTTTGCAAGGGGGCCTTGCACAACAAGAATGGCGAGTGCCAGAACTGCTGCACAGATTGCTGAAATACCTAGAGCCTAAGCTCACCCAAGTTTATAAAAATGTCAGAGAGAGGATAGGAAGGTTAGTATTAAGGCTATACTACGTCATATGTTTTTCAACCTTTAGATATCCCAGAAAATTGTCATTTTGTTTATATGTACTCCAGAAATACGAACAAGGAAAAGTGATTTGGTTAGTTTGAATTCAGTCTTTAAGGCATGAAACTAAATTAAAAGTGCGTTCTTGTGTTTTATGCAGTGTTTTGACATACATCTTCATGATAGATATTTCTTTACCAAATACTGCACTAACAAAGTCTCCCCGTGTCCATGACTTCACTTCTCGAATACTTGAAAAACTCAAACCTCTTATGGAAGTGGATGAAGAAATTCAGAATCACGTTTTGGAAGAAAATGGAGTTGGAGAGGAAGATGAACGAACTCAGGGCATTAAACTACTGAAAACTAGTAGGTGCTTGTGTTAAATGTGTGAGAACCTAATTAAATATTCACTTGTAGTGAAATGCCATTTAAAGGAAAAAAATTGTTCAGAAGAGATGAAGTTGTGTTTTGTTCTTTGTCTTTGAATTGAGAAGTATGCTTGTCTTTCTTTTTACTTGACAGTTCTAAAGTGGTTGATGGCAAGTGCAGGGAGAGCTTTTTCTACAGCTGTTACAGAACAGCTTCAGCTTTTGCCATTGTTTTTCAAGGTATGTAGTTTGATACACAGCTTGATCTGTTTAGATGACAAGGGTGATTTCCCAGTAACACTTAACATTTTAATAATGTGTGAATGAGGCTTCATTTAAACAAATAGCATGTACGGAAAGTCAGGCCACATAGACATCACATTATATAAATTACATTAAATGTTTGAATTGGTTGCCATTTCGTCTAAACATTTCCTTATTCATTTGATGGATAACCTTTGAAAACACTGCAGGGAAATCTTTTAAAGCGGGGGTCTCCAACCTTGGCAACTTTAAGCCTGGCGGACTTCAACTCCTAGAATTCCCCAGCAGTCCGCCAGGCTTAAAGTTGCCAAGGTTGGAGACCCCTGCTTTAAAGATTGCCACTTTAGGATGCAGACTTCCAGCTGTTAGTCCTGCTCACATCTTGTTTTAGTTTCAGGGCTATGCAAAAAGGTTGCTTACTATGGAAATTTCAAAATATCCCAGACATTTAAAAAAACATACTATTTGAGAATGCATGTCTGAAATAAGGTGATTTGCTCGTACCTATTAGTATTATCCTTGCTTTTTAAATCTCTTCTCATGTAATTATGAGTTTCCAGATTTTGATTGGATATTTTCATACCTGTGTGAATTAACTATTTAGAGTTACTATAGTTAAATATTGCTTTCTGCACATTGCATGCACTTTATATTTTAATCCATCTCAGTACAGCTAGTCCTTGACTTACAACAGTTCATTTAGTGACCATTCAAAATTACAACAGCACTGAAAAAAGTGACTTAGGATTGTTTTTCACGCTTACAACCATTGCACCATCCCCATCGTCATGTGATTAAAATTCAGATGCTTGGCAACCGACTGATATTTATAACAGTCGCAGTGTTCTGGGGTCATGATATCACCTTTTGCAACTTTCTGACAAGTCAGATTCAATTAATAACCGTGTTTTTAACTTAACAACCTGCAATGATTCATTTAACAACTGTGTCAAGAAAAGTCATAAAATGGGGCAAAAATCATTTAATTACTGTCTTGCTTAGCAACAGAAATTTTGGGCTGAATTGTGGTTGTAAGTTGAGGACTACCTGTATAGCATTTTAGCTTCTGTATTAATTACCGTATTTTTCGGAGTATAAGACGCACCGGAGTATAAGTATTTATAAGTATAAGTATTTTCCTCCCCAAAAACCTTAGTTTTTGGGGAGGAAAATAGGGGGGGGGGAATTCTGCCTACCAGGTATTCATCTGGCTAGTTCTTAGCCTGATCAGCTTCAGCACATTAGTTCACTTGCTGGTTTTGAGGTTGGGGCTGGTGGGGAGTCAGCTTCAGCACATTAGTTCGCTCGCTGGTTTTGAGGTTGGGGCTGGTTGGGGCTGTGCTTCTAAAGCACAACTGATGGGGCTGGTTGGGGCTGTGCTTCTAAAGCACAGCTGATCGTCGGAGGGGGCAGCAATTAGAAAAGCTGGCAAAGCACGGAAGATCGCTTAGCTCGTGTTGGGGCTGAAAAACAGCTTCAAAAGCAAAGCTGATCGTCGGAGGGAGCTCCAGTGACTAAAGCAGGCAAAGCGCGGAAGGGGTAAGAGTAGGCAGCAGCTGTTCTGGGTAGCCATTTTGGGCACCGCGCGTCGAGCGTTTGGAGGCTGAAAACGCAACACGCGGAGCCCAAAAACACAAGCCATTGTCGGTGGCAAACTCTGCAGCCAGGAAGAGGACGCGCGGAGGCCGAAGGGTAGGGGCCGGTGGGTGGGCGGGGCTACATTCGGAGTATAAGACACACCCAAATTTTCAGCCTCTTTTAGGAGGGAAAAAAGTGTGTCTTATACTTCGAAAAATACGGTATATTAGTTTTCTTAGATTAAATTGCAGTTTCCCAATGTGCCTTGCATTTATTCAGTTTTAAGGATCAAGACTTCACTAGTTGCTACTAACCTTTCATCTGCTTGTTTCCACAGATTGCGCCTGTAGAAAATGATCATAGCTATGATGAATTGAAGAGAGATGCTAAAATGTGCTTATCATTAATGTCTCAGGGATTGCTATATCCTCAACAAGTGCCTTTGGTACTTCAGGTGCTAAAACAAGTACGTGATACTTTTTAAACTGATATTTTTAAACAGCATAATTATATATATTTAATCTTGTGTTAGTAGTTTTTTTGATATCAGTGCTGAAAAACTGTTAGGAAACATATTTGATCTGAATATACAAGAGACTGCAAGGTTTTTATTGATTATCATAATACCTGAATTATAATAGAATATCGTATAGGGAAAACATATCTATGGCATATATTCTCTGGGTTTTAGTGCATTTCAGCTAGCTGTACAAAAATAGAGACTATCTATAGCCCAATTCACCTTTTTTGACTTCATAGAATCCCTATGTTAATGAGATTGTAACTCGATGAATAGTTTGGGACATATTATATTATAATAATAATATAAATATAATATTATAATTCCTTGTGTGTCCAATCACACTTGGCCAATAAAGAATTCTATCATATTCACATGAGTAACCCAATGTAAAATTATTAACCTTTTCTGACAGGAATGAAGCAATTCACTTAGTTGAATTATAATAAAGGACAAACATGTCCCTACTGAAGTATTAAATCTCTGTTTTGGGAAAAAGGTTGTCCTTAGCAGCAGGAAATAGGTCACTTTAAACAAACCCATAGACAACTACTTATCACAGGTGTTGTCTGTGATAAGTGGAAAAATAATCATGCTTTGATATTCAGATTGCCATGATGTAATCCCCAAAATGGGTTCTTGTGTTCAGTTCAGATTTGCTCTTCAATTTTCTCCAACAACACTCTAGGCCAGGGGTGTCAAACTTGCGGCCCGCAGGCCAGATGCATCATGAGCTGGCCGCGCCTACCCCAGTTTTAGTGAAGGGGGAAAAAGTTGTGATACGTCACATGACGACCTGTCGTCACAAGTTTGACACCCCTGCTCTTCTTGCATTTCATGTCCCTGGACTTCCTCAGAAGACCCAAGAATCCAGAATCAACACACAGTGAGAGGCCATATAGGAGCAATCCAGCCTAGCTTATCCATTCCATTACTTGCCCATTCTAGGACATGGCCAAAGCATCATTTGACCCCATCCAATCAGATCCTCAGGAAAACCCTCAGGGACCTCAGAGTCCCCTAGTTTTTGGGAACAGACCTATGTAATGTCTAATTCTAAGGGATACAGATAGTCCTTGCTTATTACTAACTGCTCTTTCAGCAACCATTTGAAGTTATGACAGTACTGAAAAAGGAGATTTAAGACCCCACAGTCATGTGATCACAGTTCTGGTGCATGGCAACTGTCATGCATTTATGACAGTCATGGTGTTCCACAGTCACGTGATCACCATTTGCGACCTTCACAGCCAGCTTCTGAAAAGCAGTCAATGGGGAAGCTGACTGAACATCACAAGTCACAGTCTTCTGATGTTATACTTAATGACCATGGGTGATTCACTTAATGACTGCAGCCAGAATTAACATTATAAGACATTGTGGTAATGTGATATATCACTTTATGAGTGCATCGCTTAGCAGTGAAGTTGCCAGTTCCAATTGCAGCTTGTAAGTGTGGACTACCTGTATAAGCAATCTTTCTTAACAAGTTCAACCTGGCCAAATGAGGGGAAAATATGTTGAAAGACAAAGTAAATTGTAATTTATATGTTTGGGGGTGGGTGTACTTCTTACACTGGAGCAGGTTAAGGACTGACATCGTAGAGCAGAGGTATGCAATTGTTTTCATGTTGAAGGTTACACTTAGCCTTTGAGAAGGAAGGGAAAACAAGTAGAGGAGAGAGAGATTAGCAGTAATCTGTGGGATGAAAAATAGTTTGGAATTTCAAGCATATTAACTACAAAATGTTTAAAAACCATCAACTATTATAGCTGAATTCTGAAATACAATTTTGGAAAGTTTTCTGCATACGTGGTCAACAGTTTGATTTAGGCTGTATTCTACTTTATTTTTCTAATTTCTGTGGTTCTATTATTTTGGCCTCTTCTTTTTATCTTTTTATAGATTGCAAAGAGTAATTCCTGGCATGCTAGATATACTGTGCTAACCTACCTCCAGACTATGGTATTTTATAATCTTTTTATCTTCTTAAACAATGAAGAAGCTGTGAACAACATCAGATGGCTGGTTATAAAACTATTAGAAGATGAACAGCTTGAGGTGAACACATTCTTGTGCTCCTACTTCTTTCTTTTTTTTGACAATTTGTGAAAAATTTATTTGTGGAATAAATGTGGAACCATAGGCTTGGACATGATACGTGTGCTTGGTGAGAAATTAAACACAGTTCATGGCGATTTGCTATAGTATTTCAATATTTTCTTATTATTGCTCTTCCTAAATGATAGTTCATCACAATTTTAACTAGTAACCCCTCCATTGCTCAGTAAAAGTTTTCCATACATTTATTTCTTAATGATCCATTAGGTTTTAGTCTTAAAAGAAATATATGTTTAACTCTAACCTAGTGAGAATTGAAAACAGTGAGCTAAAGATGCTTATTACTGAGTATATTATTATACTCTTTATACTGAGTATATATTATACACTTGTTCTGATATGCTTTGCTTTGTACTAGTACCAAATACTACTTTATTATGTGGTATCAACAGGTGGACTGTGATAAGCAAGGGTATTTCATCTAACTATATAATAATTATTATATAGTTAGATGAAATATCCTTTCTTATCACAGTCCACCTGCTGATACCACATAATAAATTATTGTATGAAATAGGTATTGGAGATGTAACAGTTTTCTCAATGCAGTCCCTTCTAAAGGGTCGTAGTCAAAATTCATAAGGATGCTATTTCTTTGTACCCAGATGTGTAGAAGATTCCTTTTGAAAATGAGAAGCGAAACTGATCTCATTAGAGAGGCCTGAATCTCATTTTGCCATCCTGATATATTGTTTATACTGCAAGCCAGCCTTCAGCTGTTCCTGAGCTTGCAAGATACATTTTATTCCTTTGTCTAATTGAAGTAAGGTCTAATCAAAGATTGTGGATTTTCCACTTAACATTTAGTCTCGACTAGCAATGAGAAAGCTCTGTTGGAAATAAAATAGGAGTGTTAGTGCCACACTAATGCAAGATCTTCTGTGCAATTGTCGATAATAAGAAATTGGTTCAATAATTCAGTTCCTTTTGTCATGCCTTTTGTTATTCAAACTGATGTAAAAGTTTTATTTTTCCATATTTTTTATCCTGTTTTACAATTGTGCTTAATTTTGTCACTGTAATAATAACACTACTGCTTCTGACAAAGTGTTAATATCTATCAATGTAGGGCCATATCATACTTTATGGATGTCAGATGTTTGGGGAAAAACCAAATTTATAAGTAACATTGAAATTTGAAATATTCAGTTCTTATTCCAGTGCTAGATAATCAGGCAGGCTCCTGAAGCTATCATTTAAAATACTCATAAATAAAAGAGAGCAATTTACTCTCTTTTATATTTATTTAGAGGTGTCCTCACTTAACAACCAATTGTTCAGCAAAAGTTCGAAGTTATGGCAGTGCTGAATGAATGGTAATTATACTCTGTTCTTGAAGTTACGGCCATTTCAGTGCCCCAGTCATGTAATCAAAATTTAACTGCTTGGCAGCCCACCTGTATTTACAACCACAGGGGCACTTCAGCACCCCCACCTATCACTCATCCATATCATTCCCGTTTTGACTGCCATGCAGTCCTCTGCCAACCCTGCTTCCCCCTGGCACTGACCCTCATCTGACCTTCGCCATTTTCTCCTCCTTCCTCCTGCTGGATTCATGTGCTGGTTGAGGGTACAGCCCCAGGATGTGCCTGGCAAACTCAGCAGAACCTCATCTATTAAAGGAAGCTTGCTGGGCTCAGTTGGTGAGGAGGCAGCAGGATGAAACAGGTGGTGGAGATAGGGTGGTATTGCAGGGGAAAATGCCCTGTTTCTGCCACCAGCATGAGAAGTGATAGCCTGCAGACCATAGAGGGCTTAGCAGACCAGTGAGATGCAGCATATGCCATTGCCACGAGAAGCAGCAATGGCTCCCTGAGTGAAGTTTTTGACTGTATCGGAGACATTGTGTGGGGTCATGGCAGAACTGGAGGAAACAGAGGGATGAGCACTGGGCAGCCCTGCAGCTTGTGTTGGAAGTGCTCCTGGAGATCTGATCCTTCTTGAGGTTTTGTAGGAGGAACGTTGGGCCAAGCAAGCAGAGAGCCTCCTGTTGGTGCTTGCCTCCACCCATTGCTGAAGCCTGCAGGCTGGTTCTCTAGGAGTGCGTCCAATGTGAGTTGGAAAGCTATACTTTAAAGGGCCTGTGAGCTATTCTCCTTGTCCTAGTGGTGGAAAACAAGGCTCTTCCTCTGACTCCATCCTGCTCCCACCTCCCTGGTCAGGCCCAGCAAGTCCCCTTCAGCAGACAAGACTTCACCATGCTGCTGTGTTGCCACATGCCTCCCGAGATTGTACTCTCACCAGTACCTGGACCCTGGGCCAGCAGCAGGAGGAAGAAGACTTTCAGCTGCGGGCAGTAGTGGCAGAGTGCAAGGCAGACAAATCGGCAGAGATGGAGTAGAGATAGGGAAGTTGGGGGAGTTGAAGCAGAAGTGAGCAGGGCAGGACCCAAGAAGTGTGAGATCTTTGACTAAGGACAGCATGATCCTGGCCTAATGACTACAGCTGTGACTACTGGAACTGCCGTTACTAAGTAGTGTAGGCATATAATGTTTCACCTAACAATGTTGCACCTTCACTTAGCACTGGAAATTCTGGTTCAAATTAGGGTTATTAAGCAAGGACTGCCTGCGTTCATTCCATTACTGTGCAGTGACAACCACTAGTACAAATTTGACAGCCTAACCTGCCCATTAGGACATGGTAAATTTTGAAATAAATGTAAAATTGTCAAAATACTTGCTTTTGTGTAACATCTTAATAATCATATTGCCATAGAAACCCCTGTATTGCAGAGGTTGTAATTTGTTTTTCTTTCCTTTTAGGCAAGATCTAATAGGATGATGATTCACTACCCTTGTATTGTGTGTCTGTTATTTTGTATATAAATTAGAGGTTTTTGTCACAATTGTAGGGTGTAAATCCTTCCTAGGCTGATCTTTGCCACCTACCCATACATTTAATTGGGTTTTTTTTACATTTTGAAGTTAAATCTATTCATTTAGAATAGTTTTTGGAAGCCATCTTTTCAGTCACTTTCTCAGATCTTTGGATTTTAGATGACTGAGTAATAATGTAAATGCACACTTATATTTGAGAGCAAAAAAGGCTTTCAGAGAGATGTATTGATATTTAAATTTCATAAACATTAAACATTAGTTGGCATGTTGTCTTCTAGTCTCAATAATCTTCCTTACTCCAAATGTAAAGATGCATTAAAAAAAACAAGTTACCTTAGGGAAAGCTAGGTAGTACTCTCTAAATCAAAGCTGCTGCTCTCTTGCTATGTTATCTGGATCTTAGAACCACACCACATTTTTAAATGCTGTGATAAAGCATATTCTACATTATATTTCCTTGTTGGATTTATATGTAGTTTGTAGAATTGCACCAAGATGGCAGCCTACCTCTGTACCCGGATCCTTTGTGTAAGCATTAATGTGTTCAGGTAGACCTCGACATACGACCACAATTGGGACCGAGATTGCCATCATAAGTGATGCTGTTGTAAAAGCAAGGCCATGAGGCTTAAAATGACAAACCAACACTCCCTGTTGTGGTTGTTAATTAAGAATTGCAAGTCATTAAGCAAATATCTATCCTACCCCAATTTAAGCCATTCCAGACTTAGTCTCTCCCAGCCTCGAGCTTCAGTAAGGTAAGGGACTGTCTCCAAGTCCCTCATCTGCCTATCTCTCCCCTTTGGTTGCCTTGCATCCTGGCTTGCCGGGTACCAAACAGTCCCAGAACCATGTGGCTCTGAGGTTGCTTACCATGCCCATGAAAGTTCGATTCATCCTAGCCCAGTCCTAGCCGCAGTTGCCCTTACCACTCTGCACTCTGAGATCCCGCCCACCCGGTGCTCCATCACCCCAGTTCACCTTTGCCATTTTTTGCTCCCTCTGCTAATAAGGTCTGTCCAGCCTGGGCTGAGCTTCGGCTGTGGAAAAAGAAAATTGAAAGTAGTCCCTGAACGACAGTGTGCCAAAATGCCTCTTTGCAAAAATCTTCTGGAGTGCAGAACCCTGAAGCGCTCCTTTGGGCATGATTGCCCTGCCCACACACTATTCAATCAGCCTCTGTTGAGCCTGCCCTGATTCTTCATCTCCAGCTATCAGAAGAGAAACAAACAGCCCTAACCTAATTTTTCAAACTAAAGCAAATTTTGTTCTGTGCACCTTCCATCCTACCTGCAGCCCTACATTGGTCTGGAAAAGTTTACTTCAGAGCACCTTAGCCTTCAATCAGCTGAGCTAACATTGGCATCTATTCATTTTGTTCACTCCTCATGCCAAGGACTTATACTTTCCCATGCTTTGCATTTCTCCAGCCTGCCACTTTATCCTCTATGAGGTTGTATCCAGAAGTCAAGAAAAGATTTTGGAGTACTCATCTCTAATGATTTAAGTACCATAGCCCACTGTAACAACATTGCAAAAAAAGCATTAAGAGTTGTTAACCTAATCTTGCGTAGCTTCTTCTCTGGTAATATTGTACTGCTAACTAGAGCATACAAAACATTTGCTAGACCAATTCTCGAATACAGCTCATCTGTCTGGAACCCACACTGCATATCGGACATTAATACAATTGAGAGAGTCCAGAGTTCATGAAAAGAGTCTTCTACTCCTCTACTCGCAACAGAATACCTTATTCCACCAGACGTGAAATTTTGGGCTTAGACAACTTAGAACTACGCCACCTTCGGTCTGACCTAAGCGTAGTACATAAAATTATCTGCTACAATGTCCTACCTGTCAATGACTACTTCAGCTTCAACCACAACAATACACGAGCTCACAATAGATACAAACTTAAAGTGAA
>QLTV01000775.1:874989-899725 GCA_003457575.1 Thermophis baileyi | reverse complement strand
CCCCAAACCCCCAACCTTAGACTGTCTACTGTCGACCTCACCCCATTCCTAAGAGGTCTGTAAGGGGCAGGCATAAGCGCACCAACGGGCCTACCGGCCCTGTCCTACTATCCCCCATTTATTCGTATCCATTTCCTGTACTCATTATCATGTTTATACCTATATCTGTTATCTAATACATGCTTGACTAAATAAATAAATAAATATAAATGTAAATATAAATATAAATATAAATATAAATATAAAATACATTTTATATAAAATAAAAATAAAAAAGAGAAGCATGTTGGAGATTAACTGTTGCCCTGCCAAAATCCACCTGGTCTCCCATTTGCTTGCAAGGGCAGTTTCATTTCTACTGTCCTCTTCCCATTTGTTTTCTAGTCTTAGTCTGGGGCTAGTCTTTACGAGTATGGAAAAGAGGGCATTTTGGCACAGTGCACTCCAGGAGCTTTTTGCAAACTCTTTTGAATTGAAATTGAAAAATGTTTCAGTGTGTTGCTGCTCAGGGACGGCTTTTGACTCCCCACAGCATGCCTTATCAGCACTGAGAGCAAGAAAATCGTGAAGGTGAGCTGGGGTGGCAGATAGTAGGTCGGTAGAGGTATAGGAATGCAGGTTGGCAGGAACAGCTGCAGTTGGGACTAAGCTGGAATGCACCTGTACGATTGTAAGTGCAGGTTGGCTGCCAAGAGTCCAAGTTTTGTTCACATAACTCTGGGGGCACTCAACAGTCCTAAATTCAGGTATAGGTCGTAAGTCCATTTTTTTCAGCACCATTGTAAGTTTGAATGGTCACTGAAGGTATGGTCATAAGTTGATGGATATCTGTTTGGAAAAAATACATTCTTATTTATTAAATTATTTATATATATAATTTATATGGCTACCCATTTTACTGAAGTGACTTTGAGTGGTTAACAGAAATTAAAACCCCCAACATTTAAAAACAAAAACCTAGCACTGATAATGTTATCTACTTTGAGTAATGAAATGTCTACAAGAAAACAACCAAGCTCAGAGAGCATCAACGACCCCTCATTTCAACCCTGAACTACAAATAGGCCAGCCATTTTCTCTGAAAAGGAGAAAATTTAGAGAAAATGTAATACTATCAGGGAAGGAACTCAAGCAGTTGACCTTCCTTGAGGTAGAAGATATAAGGAGATTTGCAAAAACTTAACAGACTAATCTACATTATCTGTTTTCTCAAAGAACTTTTATGTGGTTTCTTCAGCCTTTCAGTATCCTAGTGCCAGTGAACTCTAGGAGAGTTCTCGAGATAAGAATTTTAAGTGTACTTTAGTTTATCAAGATATTGTAACTTATCCCATTGCTTAAGAATATATTAAAGGTTTAGAAACACAGGCAGTTGGTCAATCTTTGAGTACATGATAAAACCAAGCCATTTGGATAATGTCCCAATAACAGAATCAGAAATTTGGAGTCCAAATTAATAATTGTCTTACTGCCTCTCTTTGAAATACGTTTCAGTGTTCTGCTCAGCAAATTATAAAATTATATCCTTGAACATAATCCACTTAAATTCCATAGAACCAAAATTAAAAACCGTATAATGAATTACCAGAAATTAACTGGCTCCTGAAATCCATTTCTTGTACGAATATTGTAATGTTAAGTATGAGTTACAAGGCTTCTGAAATGAAGAAGATTTTACAGCTTATTAACGTATTTCTGATGCAGCTAAAAGTTGAACTGCTAATAACTTCCAGGAATACTTGACAATGGAATAAACACAGACTTATTTTATTTACTTTATTTTCTATAATAATTCTGTGTTCTGGAATGCCATTTTAATGCCATAATAATAATCATAATCAAACAAAAGCCAGTATGCAACAAACTCTCTGTGTTCATCAGCTGCTATGGGATCGTTCAAAAGACATCACAGTGCTATAAATACTCATGTGTAAGGTAGACTAAAAACCACTGTCTGTTTATTCTTTTCAGCACATGGGGTTCAACAGGCCATGCCACAACTTTGCCCTGTGTGCCTGCTCAGAATTTCAAATCCAGACCTTGTCCAACTAAATGCTAAGATCCTAACTGCTGCCATGGGCCTCCTGCCACGGACAGAGGGTTGGACTAGAAACCCATCAAGGTCCCTTCCAACCCTATTCTATGTTTAACCTAATAACTTTTTCTATTCACTGGAATTTAAACGAAACTCTCTTTGTGATCCTGAGGCTACTGTCTCATGAAGAGAAACTTCAGAGTCTTACTGCTTAGTACAGTGAACACTGACTTTGCAAACGACATGTACACAGAGTGTACATGTGATAATGCCAGGGTACAATACTGTCACCCTCTTTCTCACATTTAGAACAGCTTTTTTCAGTTTTAGCAACTTTAAGATTTGCTAAATCAACTTCAGCTTCCAGAATTCCCCAGCAACCCAGCTGTTGGGGAATTCTCAGAATAGAAGGCCACACCTCTTAAAGTTGTTGAAGTTGAGAAATACTGATTTAGAGTATAGTGGAAATAGGGCTGCCCTTACTGTTATTACTGATGCTATTATTTGATCCTAGGTGAGAGAGATGGCTGCTACCACTTTGGGTGGTTTGCTCCAGTGCCACTTCCTGGAGATTGATGATCCTATGCAGACTCATTTTGAGCAGCTCTGTAAAATGAGACTTCCAAAGAGAAGAAAACGAGACCTCAGTACTGTAGTGGATACCATTCCCCCTGCAGGTAAGGAGGAGGTTCCTTCAGGAAGGTGTAAATCATGCTGAATGGATTTGTCAGAGGGGTCTTACCTCAATTTTCTGATTACTTATTTTCCACCTTTCTGTGCATAACATTTGAACATTTGAAAAGTATCTGTTCTTCCAGAAGTGAGTCAGCCAGTTATTTCTGACATACAATGCAGTCTAGTTCACAGGAAAGGGGGATCTGCATTAGAGATTGTCATTGGGAAGAACAGGGAGCAATCTGAAGCTCCCTAAATAATGGAAACTCAGAATGACAGTTGACATGACTGAGCTGCATTGAATTTAGGTCAAACCACAAAAGAAGAGTGGATTCTGCAAGGGAACTGAATCATGTGGCAGAAATAGCATATTGCAGGCAATGCAGCACATCTGCATTGGATTAGATTGCAATAATTTTAAATGCACAATTTAACCTATGTTTTAGAAATTACAGGTAGTCCTCTATTTACTTTATTCATTTAACCATGGTTTGAAGTTGTGATGGCCTCAGAAAAGTGACTAATGTCTCGTCCTCAAAGTAATGACCCTGGTACCACCCCTGTAACCACATAATTACATTGGGTAATTTGCAATCAGCTCGCATTTATAAAGGTTGCAGCCTCTTGCAGTCATGTAATTGCGATTTGCAACCTTCTCGTTGCATCCTTTTATAGTCCCAAAAATCTGCTCAATGAAATTTACAGAAAACCATGTAAATGTGTATGCATGACAGTGGTTTAAAGGTCTTCAGAAAGAAGAGAGAACTGGTAAAAATCCACTCTTCCATACCCTTTTCCCATAGATAGAAGGAGCTTGTCTCTTATTTGTGCCAATTGAAGACTCCTATGCTGCCCCATGGAAGAAATACTTTTTTCTTGCAGATTTAGTTAAACGCCATGCTGGCGTGCTTGGACTTAGTGCGTGTATTTTGTCCAGTCCTTATGATGTGCCTACGTGGATGCCTCAACTTTTGATGGATCTTAGTGCGCATCTGAATGATCCTCAGCCTATTGAGGTATGATTCATTTGATCAATCGTTGGAATTCTTATGCTGAAGCTTGGTCTCTTAAATGACTTCCTTTTTTGAGAAGAAGCTGTTTAGTCTACTGCTTAGAAAATTTCTGTTATAGGTACTGGCTATTTGGGTTGTTTTGTTTTAACCAAATGTTAGTAATAAAGATCAAAACAGAAATTATTCAATAGTACCTTTTTAAGGTTTTGGGTTTTTTTGCTTTTGCTTTTTAACTAGTTAAAAAAGATAACCATTTACAGAGCCAGTTTGGTTTGATACTGATAATAATCTCTTAGTTTTATTTTATGCAAAAAAAAGGGGCGGTGAAGAATAGGAATAATTCTCTCACATAAAACAACACAGTACTAAACAAAAATATGTAGTTCTACATATCTGTTAAACTTTTGTACAATTAAACTGTACACATTTAACAATTCATTGAATAGGATAAAAAGAAATATAATATACACAATTCTTAAATCACTATATATAAATAATGTTTCTTTTCAAGTTTAGGGTAACAGTAGCAAGTATTTCAAACTATATTTTGAAATTATTGATTTGGTAGTTTCTCTATAACCTGAAACATTTGAACAAAATTCTGAATAATATATTTACACTTACAAAGCTGAATCACAGCCTTAAGAACAAGACAGTTTATAGTTGTTTTAAATACATTGCCTAGATCTCTCTCTCTGTTTTTCTCCACACAGATGACAGTAAAAAAAACATTGTCCAATTTCCGGAGAACTCACCATGATAACTGGCAGCAGCATAAGCAACAATTCACTGATGACCAGCTGCTTGTCCTTACAGATCTTTTGGTATCACCGTGCTATTATGCATAAAAGGGTGAGACTGTGTTGTAAAATCTGTACCCTTGGGCTATCTCGGAATGGTGGTCTTGATATCCAGCTTGACATAGCAAAATGTCACCTTTCAAACAGTGCCTTGTAATTTTTAGACTCATTAAATGAAACCAATACTGTCTGGCCTTTTCCTTCCTTCATATAAGAATCTCTTTAGAATTCTCGTTTAAAAATATAAAATTAAAATTTATTACCCTTTTGATTTAAATTGAAAGAAAATAATCAAATATAGATGGGGCATGTATTGAATATGGTGTCAAAGACATTGAAACATAATTTTTGCTATCCCAAAGGTGCCTTTCAAAAGGCAACTGGACTTTCTTGGGTTTTTTTCCCCTTGAAAACATTTCACTTGTCGTCCTAGAAGCTCTTCAGTTCGGACTGAATGGTAGGGAATAGAAGAATTTATATTCTTTGCTGTCATCTGGTTGTTAGTACCATATTTACATTTTATGTGAGACTAGTATGGACAATATTTTGACAGCACTGCGTCGTGTTTGCATGTGGTAGTGAACGAGATGTGACCTTGATATAATGAAGAACAACTGCACTGATTTTACTGGCAATCTGGTTCACTTGTTATTCTCTTAATACAGAAGTTCTCAACTCAAATGCAGTCCCACAGGGGTCTCAAGCAACTTGGAAAGGGGTCATATTTTTTTTAAAGATTTGCACAGGTAAAGTCGGAAGAAAAGGCCCAGGTAGCATTGGGAAGATGGCAAAACCTGAGAATCTAGTAATCTGGAAAAGGGATGCATCAATCAAAAGAGTTTTATTTAACTCATTGTTTTAGCTCATGAGTGAAGTTGAACAAATTTGTTTATCATTCAAGGGCTTATGGTATTGCAAAGTTCGAGAATCCTTTTCTTAATGAATTGCCATGCGTAAAATATTTTCATTGATCTGGAACCCCAGAAGAGGAACAAGAAAAGAGCCTCATATGAGGTCAGAAACTGGAGAGTGCTTGCTTTCATGAACTTTGAATTGAATAAGAGACCTGTTTGCCATTGTACAGAACTGGTTTACAATCATGATAAAGTTTATCATTTTAGTAAATAAATCACAATTAACTTGGTTTGTAAATACATAAACTCATATGTTATCGTTTATTTATCATTTATTTTCAAGGCTTATAGTTTGTATAGGTGGTTCGAGTCAACGAACCACTAGCATAAAACTCCTGAAATCTGTAATTGGGGTAATACCCAAAACTTCACCAACTTTCTGAAGAACAGGAGAGATTGATAATCTTCCTTGGCAATTGGGAAGTAAAATAATATATAGATTATTTTGATTACAGATTTCCATTCCAGACTCTAATGCCCTTGTTCTTGCTGAAGATAGATTGGCTTTTGTCATTGTCAAATTATCTGTCTCTTTCAGGGTCTCAGAAAAATAAGAGACTGCTTCATTTCTGTAAAGATAAAGAAACTTAAATTTTAACTTACTGAATATTTGGATTCGGTAATTCAGAGGCTTAAGTTTGGAATCCTTTTTAAAAGTGTGTATAGTATGTCCCTTGAAGAAGATTAGATTTTTGTTTAACTGAAGAAAAAAGCTCTGGCATAGTAACAAGTCTCTGCATGAAATAAGAGAATTGTAATTTTCTTTCATACATCCATGCAAGTGTCTTGTACTTAAGATAAATTCTACCTTATGGAATGGCTAATATCGCAATTTATCAAATTCAAATGGATTGTTTATTGATAACAGGTGAATAACTGGGCACACAACCTATAATGCATGCCCAACTCTTCATAATAGCCTTGGGTATAAGTGTAGGTAGTAATACCATCCCAATTTTTTAAAACTATTTTTACTTTCTTTTTTAGCTCACATGCAAAACCAAGCTATGCAGTGCTTTGTGTTCAGTTCTCTTTCAAATCTTAGCTTCTAAATCCATACTGTTAATTTTTTGTTTCATGGCCAGATTTTCAATAAGATCCTTCATCCAGGTACTGAACTTTAACTTTCCCTGGTTTTGTAGGTGGCAGCTTACATTTTTCCAAATTTAGTAGAGCCCATGGACAACAACAGATATTTGCTACTGTTTTATTTCATGTATATATGTTAATACTGAGTGGTTAAAGACCACTGGTTATATGGTTAAAATAAAATGTTCTGTATTGATAACTCCCACCTTTCCTCATTCACTCTATGTCTCCATGCTGGAACAGATATTTAAGTTACATTAAAATGCAGAAGTACTGTATCTGTCCCCATCAAATTCCTTTTTTGTTTGTGACTTTGGTGGCTATTGACTCACTACTTCACAACATGTTCAATACATGTTACATACATGTAAAAGATTGTATAAATTGTAGAGGCATTGCATTGACAAAGTACTGTATAGTTTGCAAAAGTTTTACATAATCCATTTGTGAGATTATCTTGTAAAGATTCACACTTTTCAATGTTAAAATACTGCTTTAGCTTTTGTATCCAATTCAAATGCCAATTTCTTCTGGTTTATAATACTGCTGATTCTCATTAATGAAGTTATTTAGTTTTGGGTTTAATATTCATTTATCATTAGTGAATGAATTGATTTTTTACCAATATTTTTCTCTTGTTACCATCCTAAGTAATGGTATATTTTAATGTATGGTAAATAATAGAATTGAAATCTCTCTCCCATTTAAGAAGACAAAAACAACATAAACTTGAAAAATACAATCACTCTGTATTTTTTGTTTAAAAGGAATATAATATGCTTTTAAATCATCTGCCTGTTGGCAAAGCAAACACGGCAGTGTAACCTGGACAGCATGTCCTGAGACTCAATGAAGAAATAACATGTATAGGGTAGTGCCAAATGCATCTTCTTACTTTCAGTTGTGTACTTAGTTGAAAGCTGAATAAATTAATTGTTTGTAAAAATTTGGGTGTGCATGGCATGTTTATCGTTCAGTGTATCCTCTCAAAGTAAGTGTTTTCATTTAGGATAGGAGCTAACAATCTCTAACAAAGATATTTGGGATCTAATCAGTCTCTTGAATATAAATGATGGGTTGTTTGCTTTTAGTTCTGAAAGGACATGTGGTCTTGGGTATTAGAGAAGTAGATCCAGTACTTTAAAAGTTGTATTGATACTCTTCATAAAAGCGATTCGATCAAGAGAAGTTTGAAAACCATGGTATGGCTTACGACAGCGATCCCCAACCTTTGCAGCTGGGCGGCCCGGAGGTGGGGGGAGATAGGGGAACCAGGCTGTGTGAGCGGAGGGCTGGCACGCACGTGTGCACACACAGCTCAACTTAAGCGAACGGCAGGCCAGCGCGCACAGCTCGACTTGTGCCAATTATAGCCCAGTTGCAAATAGGTAGTGGGCTGCAGCCTGGGGGTTGGGGACCCCTGGCTTATGATATAAAAGTACTTGTTTGAATTATTCACATTTTACAAATCTTGTCAGCTTAGGTTTAGAATTAAAACGGACACATATAATTATATTTCCTTTTAAAATGAGATATTTTTAGAGGAAAAATGTGGAAAATGTGTTGTTCTCCCCTTAGCATAGAAATTTGATTTTGGTAACTTGGTTCTCTTAGGAAAAAGAAGAGTAGGATAGCTTCCAATCACAAAAAGATGACTGAATTGTGCCGATTCTTGTTGCCAAGATTTTTCTAGCTTAGTTCATCCTCTTCCCTTTCCTTCTGGAAGGCAAATCTTCGTTCTAATTTATTCCCTGTGCAAAAATAATCAAAAGAGTTGGTAAGGAAGTATGTACACAAATCTTGTTATTTCTGATCTTACTTTTGTAAATATTATATTCCTCCGTAGTCTGGTAAACTCCTGTTTGAATTATTACAATTCCTCATCTATAAAAATTATGTGGAAATTTTGGTTGGCAAGATAGCCAGAATCTTGATTCATACTGCTCACTTGAATAATGTTTCATAAATTTAAAGAAGCTTTGCTGGTTGTCACTTTGCTCTGGGGAACCAATTCAAAATGTTGGAAGCTTATTTTTCAAAGCCATGGTATTATGATAAAGTAAGAAACCAAATGGGTGACACTGCTGCCATTAAGAAGAAAAACCCATACTTGGGGTTTGAACATCACAAGCTGCTTGCATCTTCCTGCAGGAAACATTTCACTGAGATCACTTCAGGATTGCCTTAGCGAGAGAAAAATATTAATTCTGCAGAGATATGATTGTATGTTTATGTGATTTTCAATGACACAGTATATGTGTCTGAATAAGAAACAACATATATAGTTTTTGTTAAGACACAAAAACACAAATTGTGTGAGTCACTCAAACTTTTTCAAAAAGGCTATATAAAACTGCCCTAATAATGGGAGTTAATTGGCAGTCTGCCTATGCATAAAAGGATATGAATCAAGATTTAACATCTGTCTCCTGCTTTAAAAGAATCAGCTTTGTCTGTCATTCCAGAGATTTTACCTCTGAACAAAACATTTTCAGTTATCTGACATGGTAGCTGCAGTTTAATTTGTAAGCAAAAAAGGGAGAAAATGAGAAGACTTTGGAAATATTTCATATTTTTTCTTTCCCCCCATACATGGCAATAGCACTGGATCAAACCTATAATAGGAGTACAAAGAATTCTCAGCTCCTGTGTATTCCTGACTGGGGAAACAAAAGGGAACGTTAATTTGCTACTACTCTTAGATGAATGTGTATATTAATATGGTAGCTTCTCCCTCATGCTTCCCTACAACATGTAGCAAGATCCCACTGAAAAACACTACTAGACGATGTATCATTGTAATATATACCTCCTTTTCTGTTTTGAGCTGCCTGTTCCAGATTACAAGTTTATGGATAGTGATACCTAGAGGGCACTTTTTGTGTTGAGCATCTGCTTGTGATTTGAATGATGTTCACGAAATTTCAAACTATGTATTATTTCCCAGGACAAGAACAGGATGGCATTTAGCCCAAGGGAGAACCTGGAAAAAACAGATCAACTTTGAAAAAAAGATGGAACTGGTCAGATGCAAAAAAAGCCCAAATTTCACCCAAGCCACCTTATGGGAGAGGCAAGTGGGCAGCAGCTCATATGTTGGCACCTGCTCTAAGTCCTCCTCCCTGGTCACATGACCAGATGTGAAATGAAACAACCCCCCCCCATTCTTCCTGGTGCTATATTCAATAATCACAGATGCACATGAAGGAAGAACACCCATACCTGCGCCTGCAACATGTTACTTTATTATACATAAGAAAATATAAATGGCTTCTATGGCTGCCACTTCCACCGCTAGAGCATCCTACCCAATTTAGGTCTTACGTTGGTTTCCTAGTACATTGTACCTAGCTTTACTAAGAAAAAGATATCCAGGTTGATTTGTGTCTTTTCCTTCAGTAGAGGATCTACTACAGGATGGACACAGTTTTGACTTGAACAGGTATAGCTTGTATTTCATAAAAGAAAAAAGCTTGCTTTATCTCCCCAGAAAGCTTTGGGAGAGCTGCTCTCATGGCTGATGTCACCATCCATCTAATAAGGTCTATATCTAGAAGCCCCCCCCCCCCAGCACGTCAGCTGAGAAAGTAACTTGGAATAGACACAGCTGGAACAGCCACATTTCTCTCCCCCTCACTCCTTTTTTTTCTCCCTAACTTTCCTTGATGAAGAATATTTGAAACTTAGACGGTTATGACCACTTTGTAAAGTTGCAGCTGATTTAATAAGCACATTGCTTCGACATTTCTTATCGCAAACATCTGTTAAAAAAAATTAGGGAAACTTCAAGAATAATGCATGCACACTCGTTTCTGTGAATTGAAATCCTGCTAGCTATGGGTGAGCATCGGGCTGGCTCTGGGGTGTGCCATTCAAAATGCTCGACAATTCACACTCTCGAGATAAGGATAGAGAAAAAGGCACGCTGGTCTCGTGTTGTTCTGGGTATCTCTAAGCAACTGCACCAGCAGATGCTACTTTTCACCAGCATCTGCTACCGCCTCTCAGACGCTTGACCTGCCACAATTTCAGAGCAGGGTTCCCCGAAAGGAAAGGAAGGGAGCTGTTTTCATCGGAGCGAGACGTGCACCGCACTCTGATTGCGGCGACGTTTCTGTGCAGTGCGGGGCTCCACCGCGCTCTCCCAGGCCAGGCGCTTGCGTGAAATGTGCCATTGCCGGGCGTCCAGCTCTTGGGAACCACTCATCCGCTCGGCCAGAGGCGAGACGCCGGAGCGGTTTCGGTGTTGCCGAGGACGAGGAAACGGTCCCCGGAGCAGTGCGAGGAAACCTCTCGGAGGGGAGACTCCTTTGAGGCGACCGTCGCCTTCGACCCGCGCGTTGCAAAAAAGAAGCGCGACGTCATTTCAGCCGGCGCGCGCGGCGAGGCTTGCAGGGCTTGCAGCGCCGACCCCGCTCCCTCCCTTTCCTCGGGCCCAAACGCAGGAGGGAGACGGCGGAGGGGGTCGAGCCGCTCCCTCCCGCCGACGATGACTTCACCCTCCGCTAGCCGCAGCCCGGACTGCGACTGTCTTCTGCTCCTGATGTGGACGGACGCCAAAAGAGCGTGGTCCCGGCTGCCTCTACGGAGCCCGCGCTTGGTAAGGACAGGCCGGTCCGCGGACTGACGGAGGGCTTCGTTCCGGCGGGTCAGTCGGTGGGTGGAGCGGAGCGCCTAGGGCGCCCTAGACTGGACGGTGAAGAAGGCCGCGTCCTTTGCTACCTCGATGTGCACCTGAGCCCGCGCGGCTAAGCTCGAGCGGTCCGGCCGTATTCGAAAATCGTCAGCCCTTCTGATTAGGCCCCGTGCTTTTCTTATGAGCCATGCAGAAGAGAAGGAAGGACAAGAAAGAAGGTTATTACCTTCTTTCTCAAACTCTCAAAAGGCCGGAAAGGTACTTCTGAGAATTTTGACCCGATTGAATCCCATTTAAATCAGGACAGCTGTATACTTATAAAGCATGAGAAAGATTTAAAAAAAGCAATATAGGAGAATTATGATGTTATCTAGTCGAATAATTAAATGCAAGCAAACAATCAAGCTCAGAAAGCACCAAGGACTCCTCAGAGAAAGAAAAAAAAAACCCCTAATGCTTTATGTGGTCTTTTCTGCCATGTTATTTTTTTTAAATTAAATAACCACTCCTTTAGGTTAAGCTGAGGATGGGAATGACTGAGATAAAATGCCAGGTGTGGGACTGGAATGATGGCCCTCAACAAGCCAAGAGGAGATGATGGGCATGATTTTCGGTCAAAGGCATTTATTTCTGAGCCCAGAGACAGCCTTTCCAGTTCCCATGATCATGCTTTGGTTCCTCACATCTTAGTCACGTATGGGGCCAGGAGACATCCTGTCTCCATATGTATGCTTTGGCCCTTTCAGACCCAGCCCTGTCATTCCAGTCTCACACTTCCTTCTGTTCCTACCACCATCATGTCAGTATCAGCTTGGAAGCTGTTATTCCAATCCTTGGTCTGTTGTTTCAGTGACAGTCTTGGTCTGGACTTGTATTTAATGGTCTGTCTTTAGATATTATGGAGAAAGAAGCACCCTCATCAATCTCATTTCATTGCATTTCTAACATGGACATTCTTATACTTCTTTTTAGAACAATTTATATTTATGTATAAAGGCCAGGAAGATCTTAGTACAACTCTATTTGGTGTGCGTTACATCTTTTACAAGATTGTGGGGGCCCTCAGACAGTCACTCATGACCTAGTCAGCTTGTGCAACATGTTCTACATGGGGCTACCCTTGAAGACCACCCAAAAGCTTCAACTGGTCCAGAATGTGACAGCATGAACAATAATAGGCATTCCTCGGTATGCCCATGTAACACCTCTACTCCACAAGCTACACTGGTTTGTTTCCGGATGCAATCCAGGGTGCTGGTTGTTACCTATATAGCCCTACATGACATAGGGCCTGTTATTTCAACATCTCTCTCCTATAACATCTTCTTTGCCAATTGTATACTGAAGGGTTGGCACATTCATTTATAATAATATTGTTAGAGTGAATGCTGGGTGTAAATAAATGGTAGTAAATTGTTTTCCATTGAATTCATTATTTCTGAATTTTTTGCTGATAGGAGAAGCTCAGATGGTATTCTCTGCCTCAAGTGCCAAAATGCCATGCACATGGATTTTGGGTGCTGTTTGTTCCCTGCCTCTCTTTGTATCCAGGTCATTGGTCTTCCAGTATGGCCAGAGTTCATTTTATTTCCAAACTAATGCATGAGAGATATGTTTGACTTTTTCATATTTTCTGACACTGTACTCTTAAATTTAAATGAGTTGTCACAAAGTCTCCATGTGGGTTGGGGGGTGCAACACTCTTTTAACCATAGATTATCTAAAATTGTCAGAAACTGAACCCAGATCTTCTACATCAAAACACATCCTTTAATACAACAATACAAATAATTTTTTGCCCCTGAAGAAAGAATTGGGAGGCACTGTTGCTTTGATGGTATAAATGGGCAGTAAGGGATTATTTTTACCACATAACTCTAGCTTCAAGTGATATTATATGAGGGGGAAAACAGCATGTGGCAATTTAAAAAACATATGTAAAATGTTTCTTCCTTTTTTATATTAAATCCAGTGTCATTAAAGTGTGCATGGGTGTGCTTGCAGTAGGATATGAGTCCTAATCCATTTTCTGTAAAGTTACCAAATGTCAATCTCTTCTATATATTTAAGGGCTAACTTGAAATAATAGAATTGACAGACTTATTTCAGCCCAGCTATTGATATACACTCTTTAAGACAAACTAGCAACTCTTTTAAAGTTTATTGACTAATTTTTGGTATTGGGGGGTTGTATTTGTACACATAGGTCTCACCAAGTATGCACCTCAAACAACCAATGCCAAGTTCACAATTTTGAAGGACATCAGCAGGTTACTTTCTGTGATGATGAACCTGACGGAGTGGGCTGAAACAAAATGGACAGATCGCTCAAATTCCTCAACACAACTGCCTTCACCATCTTGGGGCAGCAATGACTCCTTTTCTTTCCAAGGGGATCTCCAGGAGATAATCCACACAGCCACTTTAGTTACATGTACCTTCCTGCTGGCTGTCATTTTCTGCTTAGGTTCTTATGGCAACCTTATTGTTTTTTTGTCCTTCTTTGACCCAGCTTTCCGGAAGTTCAGGACCAACTTTGATTTTATGATCCTCAATCTGTCTTTCTGTGACCTTTTCATCTGTGGAGTGACTGCCCCCATGTTCACCTTTGCTCTCTTTTTGGATTCTGCAGCTGGTATCCCTGATGCTTTCTGTTTTACCTTCCACCTTACCAGCTCTGGGTTTATCATCATGTCCCTCAAGACAGTGGCTGTTATTGCCCTTCACCGATTAAGCATGGTGTTAGGGAAGCAACCCAATCGGACTGCCTCCTTCCCTTGTACTCTACTGCTTACCCTGCTCCTCTGGGCTACAAGCTTTACTCTGGCCACTCTAGCCACCATGAGGACCCATAAATCTCATCTTTGCCTTCCTATTTCCAGCCTGATCAGTGGTGAGGGAAAGATCATCCCTTACTTGTATGTTATTGATTTCATCTGCTGTGTGACAGTGGTTTCAGTTTCTTATATCATGATAGCGCAAGCCTTGAGGAAAAATGCCCAAGTGAGAAAATGTCCCCCCATCATCACAGTTGATGCCTCCAGGCCTCATCCTTTTGTTGGAACACTTGCTACTGGTTGTGCTGATGGGGTACAGTGCACTGTGCCAGCTCTGTATAGAAACCAAAACTATAACAAGCTGCAACACATTCAAACACATGCATACATGAAGAACTTTGGCCAGCTCTCTGCATCTGCAGCCAGCAGATTCCAGTTGGTGTCCATGATTAATTTGTCCACGGCCAAGGACTCTAAAGCTGTGGTTACTTGCATTATTATTGTCCTTTCTGTTTTAGTTTGCTGCCTTCCATTGGGCATATCTCTGATACAGGATGTTTTGTCCAGGAACAATGATATTGTGCTTTATCAATTTGAGTTGTGTGGATTTACACTCTTTTTTTTAAAGTCTGGATTGAATCCTTTTATATATTCCCGTAACAGTGCTGGTTTAAGAAGGAGGGTCCTTTGGTTTATACAGTATTTGGCCTTTGTTTTTTTCTGTTGTAAACAGAAAACACGGCTTCAAGCTGTGGGCAAAGGGGGTCTGGAGGCCAACAGAAATAAATCATCTCATCATGAGACCAACTCAGCTTATATGCTATCTCCAAAGCCTCAGAAAAAGTTTGTGGACCAAGCGTGTGGCCCTAGTCGCTCTAAAGAAAGTGTGCTGAGTCCTAAGGCTTCTGTTGGCCATTATCATTATGGAGGAGGGCAGAGTAGTTCCACCCCCATGAATACCCGCATTGAACCTTATTATAGCATTTATAACAGCTGCCCTTCTCAGGAAGTGAGCACTCCCAACAGCTTGCAACCAACAAACTCGCCATTCAGATATGCCAACTCCTACATTGCCATGCATTATCACCCAACAAATGACTTGGTGCGAGATTATGACAGTACTTCTGCTAAGCAGATACCAGTGCCCTCAGTGTAGCTGGTGGGAGCCGGCAGTGTCCAATGTTCTACCACAATGGTGGCTATCCTATCTTGGCAAGTTGTGCCATGAGTCATCCATATGATATTGTATCACTATTGCATGCGCATGAATGTTCAGCCCCTCCACGCATTAAGTTGGTTTTGCTTCAGTCAGGTAGCAGCCGGGCTAGGAAAGATAGGACTGCAAGCTTCATGCCTTAGCCACGCTTCTAAGTTCTCCTGTATGTGTCTTGCAAATTACTATCCCATATTCTGCCCGTTTCATTAGTAGTGTTTCTCCTTTTTTAAAGATTTCTGCGTGTCTACAGTATTATAACCCCAGATGATTTTTTCTGGACTCCAGCAAAGATCTTTAAAAAAAAAAATGTCTGCTACCACAAATCACCGGTGTTTTGTGTTTTATAATTGAATAAGATTTTGCTTTCTTGTTTATATGGTCAGTGCTTGAAAATGTATGTTTTACAAAGTTGCTTTTTAAAAGATTTCTACTAAGAGTTATGTCTATTATTGATTTAGCATGGAACATTTTTTTTTGCAAATGACAGTTATGTTAGTTATGTACAAAGATAAAAATAAGTTATAAAATCTAGTATCCAGTTCAGAGTTGTGGGATTTCTTTTGTGATTCCCTCTCATTCTATTGACATTTGCTTAGCTGATCACTTTTGACTTTTTCAAAAACAGAAACTGAATCAAAGCCAATGTAGATGGAGTGCTGGGAGATATAATATTGTCTCATAATAAATTAAATTTTTGGTTTATGCCACTAAACTTTTCATTACTTTGAATAACTGCAGCCTTTCAGTCTTAGGTCTTTTCCTACTACAATAAGACATTTAAGACTCTAAGGCATCTAGGACACTTCTTGGCAATATCTTTTTTTTTTCTGTTCTGTCTTCATGATTTTGCCTTCATCTCATCTCCAAGTACCTTAAAACCTTAAAACCATTCTTAGCAGTTGTTCCAGTATTAGTTTACTGTTTTTCCTTCAAGCAGGCAAACCATGGCAATTTTGCTATGGGTGCAATCTGATGTGCTTCATTTGATTGACGTCAAAGTCAGGTGAATGCTAATGGGTTGGGATAGCCAGTTTAGGCTAATGCTGGCACTCTTTCAGTTCCTGGACAATCTCTTACAGAGACAATCTGCTTCAGTTATCAGCTTAAAATCTCTGGAGTAGCTACAAAGCAACTAAACTGAAGCAACAGTAGTGGGCTGCATTGGCAAGTGAGCAAGAAAAATGTCCCCCCCCCCAGTTTCATTTCAGTCAAAGTTCCACTGACTTTCAGCTTCTCAGTATGGGTTTAGCCCTTTTGTAACAGCATTAAACCCATCCTCAAAGGAACCAGAAAATGTCACCTACCAGCCAGGCTGATTTTGGTCATGAGTTAAATATTATTCCAGAAGATCACACTAGTCAAAACACTTGTGCAAAAACAAAGCAATGCTTTAGAGATGCCTAAACCAGTGGGTTTCATCTGTTAAAACTTGTCTGCTGCCCATGCTATGTTAGAAGTATGTGATAGATGTTTTGGCTGGTGATATTACGTCATCAAAACTGTCCTGAGTATGCCTTGTACAATGTAAATAAAGATGATTTGTCAGTGTCATGCCTGTGTCAGGATAAAAATAGCTAGTAAGAGCAGTAAATTTTATGGCAGTATAGTTTTCTAGCACCCCAAAGACTAATGGAAAGCATGGACTCAGCCATGAGGAAGAGCACTTAGGCAGCAGCAGTTATCTTGGCTAATTTTGTGATTGAGATGCAGAGATTGTATCTGGGACCTTTCCTGTATAAAGCATACTATATACACTGAGCTAGAGCTCTTTTTTCTTGGAAGTTTGAGATCTATCATCGAATAGCATAGTTTTAGTAAATTTTGCAACCTTTTTTTTGTCCCCATTTTGCAAAATCAAAATTGTAGTTGGAAGCATGTTCTTTCCCATAAAGTATGCTCTATGCATTTAAAATTTTGTGTGTGTGTGTGTGCTTGTTTGATTTACAGAGCAAGAAAGATGATAGCCTTGAGTCATTCCATTAATATTTAGTTGCATATATACTGGGATCATGTTCCATATGCTACAATTTCAGAATTAAAAGTTCACCTTTAGGATTGTATACAAATGAACACATTCCCACTTTGTCACAATCTGAATTTACAATACACCTAAAATAATTAAATATCCAAATTGTTCCAGAGTGACAAAGGTCTCTAAGACCTATGACATAGCATTAGATGATTTTGGATCTTCCAGGTCAGAACAAGTATACTTTATAGGGAAGTTTTTATCTTAGCCTCATGTCTGATATCCTATATTTTTATATAGAATTTTTAATAGGGAGAAATATATCACCTAATCCTATTTCCAGTAATAAGACTACACAGAAACAGGAATAATAGTCTGAGCTGTTAACCCCGAAATCCTGTGTCTGCCCCTGAATTGATCATTTCCCCCCCCCAATCAAATTTGTGTTGCTTGTAAACCTACGGTAGTTAAGCTAGTTAAGTTATGGTCTTATAGGAATAGGCTCAAGAAAAATACTTTTTCAAAAATTAATGGAATTTGAAGAATATTTGATCTGGGTGATACCGGTATGAATAGATTTGAATTTAAATAAATCAACACACATAAAATGTGGGAAGCGTCTACAAGAGATATTTCAATATATGGAGGAACTGGTACTTGTTTGGGGATTATAAATTCAACAACAGTATTTTTTTTTGCAGGACATCAGTCATCCTCCAAAAGAAATATGTGCTGGGCCTCAAAGACTCTTAACACCATCAATCTAAGAAATAGAAATTCTCCCAATGATATATGTAGATCACAACTCAATTTTAATGACAAGAAGCTTCTAAACTATCCTTTAGATAGAAAAATGAACAAAAAGAGTCCATGACACAGTTTTACAAAAATGTAAACAAGAATTGAAATTCTTTAATACAAACGGGACACCAGGGATCTCCCACTTTACTATGTGGGATACAAATAAAGCATATACAAGGGGCTTTCTAATTAAATTAGCTGCAAATTAAAAAACAACAACAAATGAAAAATACAGTTAAAAGCCAAAATAAGAAAATTTGAAGCATGAAACTAACTCAAGAAACAATTGATTAAAGAATTGCAAGACACTAAACTGCGATTAAGCCTATTAGAAACAAGAGTTACAGAAGAAAATAAAATTTGCCAAAGAGAAAAACTCTGAATAAACAAATAAACCATGAAAATTATTAGCTTAACAACTTGGAAAAAAGAAACACAGTATCAGCAATAAAAGCTCCAAATTGCTATATTCAAGATTGGAAATAGAACAATTGGCAGGTTTCTTTAAAGACTTATATTTGAAGACTAATATTGATAAAACTGCTATGAATAAATATATTGGAAAATTGGTTGTCAGAGAATGTAATAGCTGAAGTTGAACTGTGGAGTCCTTGGTACTCTTGAGTTTAGTTGTTTGCTTGTGGATATTTCATTATCTGACTAGATAATATTCTTTAAGATAGTTGTTTTTATCATGTCTTTGACTGCTAATTAATGTTTATGGCTCCACTCTGCTAGTTTTCTGCCTGACTGTCCTATATAGTGGCTAACACTGTATATTGTAGATGACTCCTCTTTTTATTTCTTGAGCTGTTGGGTCTTTTGGTTTACTGAAGAAGTTTTGGAGGGCTTTAGTTGGTTCGTGTGCTGCGCTGTAATAGCCTATTGGTTGTTTCTGAGATGTTTTTGATGTATGGAAGTGTTATCTTTAAAGAAGAATATTTGTAGCTCAGGGTTGAAATGAGGGTCCTTGGTGTTCTCTGAGCTTGGTTGTTTTCTTGCAGATGTTTCATTACATAAAGTAAGTAACAACATCAGGACCCCTCAGTGTTGTCCTTTTCGTAGCTTGTGCTGTGGTAGGTTGAACAGTCAGGTTCTTTTTCATAAAGTTGTGTGGATATTTATTATGTTGGAATTTATTTATAGATGGTTTATTTTCTTTTTATGATATTCTGGGTTGCTGCAGTGTGTTTGTACTTATATGAACAGTTTCCTAGGAAATACTCTGGTTTTAAGAGATCACTTTTCTAGAAAGATGACTTAAAATATAACTTTGGTTCATTATCAGTATTCTAATAATTGTATCTTTCAGATGATGGCTATTCAAGAAATATTTGATTTTTTAAATACTCCAAATATTCCAATACTTCATCAGCATTGCTTCTCATTCAGTTTCATCTGTCTGCTTCCTGAAGCTGAATGCAGCTTTTTCTCTGTGTTTTTAGTACTGGGTCATTCATAGTTTTCAACACAGCAGTCAACTGGTGCCAGAAAAGCTTTTGTTTGTGTTCTTCAGGACTCCATTTCAAGTAGGTTTTCCTTTTTAATAGTTTTCTAAGCTTGCTGAATTTCTTTGGAATGCTGTTGGCTGGCAGATCTTCCAGTACAACCATGATGAGGGAATCTTGGTTTTCATTGAGAACCCGATGTTCAGCAAAGTACAGCTCATACTGGCACCAACAACTGTGGACAAACCTGGGTGATAGCACAAAAAGAACTTTATGGCTATTCTCAATACAGTAAAAAATGTTCCCAAGAACTGGATGCCCTGGCATGAAATCCCTTTCATGATAACATACTTTAAATCCTCTGGCTTCCAGGTTTTTTAATAGAGTCTCTTTTGTCCAGGATGCATCATTTTCACTGTATGAAATGAAAGCATCGTATATTTTGTGTTCTGGTCTCTTCTCATATTGTTTCCTTTTAGCCTTGCACCAATACCAGCCCATCTTCAAATACCATGGACCATCAAAATGCCAGCATAATACAGATATGATGGACATAATCAAAATGACCACAACAACAGTAATTCCAATTTGAAGACCAAGAGAACAACGCAACATTGTTAGTTGATTGTTTTGCAACAAAAGACCTCGCTTTTTCCGTGGAAAACCACAGAAAAGGCTTTCTCGGCCATTTATTTGCATTTGTGGGTTAGCAAGGTATGTATTTGCAAACCAGTATAATTCACAGTTACAGAAAAAATGTTTCCCTTGAACAGTTAAAATTTTCAAGTTTGTCAAAGGGAGGAATATTTCTTTCATAAGGATGGCAATGGCATTGTTGCTGATATCCAACTCAACCAAGGATTTAGGGAGAGATCCAGGTTGCAGAAAAAATATCTTATTTTCTGACAGATTCAGATATTTCAGTTCAGGCATAAATGTCCCCATGTGACCCAGATCTGTAATTAAATTATAGCTTACATCCAGATTATTTAGGGAAAGGTAGGAAGTGTTCATATTCAGTTGCTTTAAAAGATTTCTAGAAATATTGAGTAATTTTAAACTTTGCTTTGCCCCAATGAAAGTGAATGTACGTATTTTATTTTTACTAACATCACATTCCTCTAATGAATCTGGGAGATATGACATTTTTTTAATTTTATTGTTTTGAATTTTAAACACAGTTAAATGTGGAAAAAGATTAGGGCTAGCTATTCCTTGTAAGTTACAGTTGCTTAAATCAAAATGATGCAAAGATTTTGGTAAGTAGTGGAAATTGTGCAGGAATTTATTGCTAAGGTCAAGAGAAATATGGTTTTTTGTTACGTTTTGAAACCATTCTGGAAGTACTTCAGTGAAACAGTTTAACATTATTTGATCTGTTGCTTTCTCAAGGCGGCTTTCAATGGGAGTGGATTGTGGAAGCTTTCCATATGAAAGGGCTCCATTGAAGAAACTCTCATCATTTCTTATTCTATGTACAGGATTAAAATTAAATGTAACCGCTTCAGTGTTGTATATAAATTGATTCCCCTGAAGAAATACCTCTTTTATTTGAGAAAACATTGCAACAAATTCTTTTGGTATTTGGTTAATTTGTGTAAAAGATAAATCAATGCTCTTGAGACCTCTTGGTAGGGTGAGGCTTGTCAGAGTTTTAAGGGGATTGTGACTGAGATTTAAAAACAGAAGATTGTTGTGCTCCAGATTATGATTCTCTTTTGCAGATTTGGTATTTATAAATATTTTGTTATAACTCACATCAATTAAATACACACTCTTCATTTCAAGGAATAATGGAATCAGGGTTGCAATATCTGTCTCGAGTTTGTTGAGACTTGCATTAAACTTTTTAATTTGGTCCAGTGTAGCTTTGCATAAAATGGGATCCATTTTTCCCCTCAATTCATTCTCAGTTAGATTCCTGTTTGATAGATCAAATGTGCCATTTGCTGGGATTCCACAGCTTTCATTAATGTGTAATGTTGAGGATGGAAATCTTGTTCCCTTTGCATTGTATTGTTCATCACCAAGAACATTCCACTTTAACACTGAATTGAGATTTAAAAGGCCTCCAGCTTTTTGCTGCTTCTCGGCTGGCATAGGAGATAATGTCATGTCCCTTAGAGATGGGTCAGTCAATGAGACATTTATTATTTCATCAGTTTGTGAGAATTTATGAGATGACATATACTGTGGTTGGCTATTAGATAAGACAATTGTTGGATCAACTTGGAAACTATCATTGTGTTGCTTATTTAAAATGTTAAGTATATTGAGACGTACTTTCTTTTTTGTAGACTTTGTCCTTACATTATGTAAAAAGTTGAGGCCTCTTGGAATTTGAGATTCAGGTAACGAAGAAGAACTTGGAGAGGATTTGGATAGAAGACTCTTATTGTCTGAATGCTGAAATTGCTCATCTCCACCACAAAAGAAAATGATGAGATAAAAATGCAAAGTTCTGATGAAGAATCCCATCCTAAAGAGGAAACAAAAACAGCAAATGTATATTCAAAGTGTAACATTAACAGTTCAGTTTTACAACTTCACAAATCAGAAACATTTTAGTTGAGAAAATTATATTGATATTTATATCATATTTTCAATATTTTCAGCCTTAGCTTTTTTAACAGGGATAAAATTGTAACTATCCTTTAACTTTCATTTGGAAGAGCCTTGGTGGCACAGTGGTTAGAATGCAGTATTGAGGCTAATTCTGCTGATGAGTTTGATTCTCACCAGCTTAGTGTTGACAGTCCTCCATCCTTCCAAGGTCAGTAAAATGAGGACCCAGATTGTTGGGGGCAATATGCTGACTCTGTAAACCAATGTAGAGAGGGCTGTAAAGCACGATGAAGCAATATAGAAGTCTAAGTGCTATTGCTAAGTGCTATTTATCACCTTTTCTATTCCTTGCATTCCTACTCTACATGGTTCTTAAAGAAGGAGTCAAATATGTTGGTGGGCTATGAGTCTCAATTCAGTTTGTTGTTTATAGCTTCATATATAGAAAATTAATCATGTTTTGGCACCATCCTGACCGCAAAGCACCCCCATTGCACCAAACCAGAGGTGGTATTCAGCCGGTTCGGACCGGTTCGGGCGAACCGGGAGTAGTGACCTGACCTGCGGGAGTAGTGACCCACCCCCCCACCCCGGCGCTATGCCATCCTATTTAGGCACGTTTTGAAGCCGTGCACATGCATGCAAGCCACGTGCGCGAGCAAAGCGCATGCGCAGGACACGCACATGCGCGGAACACGCACACGACCGAAGCAAGCGCGCACGCTCACATTTGCAAACCGGTAGGGAAAGTAAGTGAATACCACCCCTGCACCAAACCTTCTGTAATCAGTGATTGGTGAAATCAGGTTTTATATGTGATCAATATGAGCTGTGAACACGATTCATATTTACAAAATGAAGATGTTTTAAAACAATAGTTTTCTAAATATTGTAGGAAGGGATAGTGCTTCTAAGAATTTATTGGGTGATTATAGATTATCAGTCTGAGTGAAAAAAACTTATTGAATGACAGTTTGCTGTCACCACTTACCTTCTCATGTTAATTAGACTTGCAGTAAAAATGTTGGATGTGTTGCAAGTTACAGTTCTCTCTAGAAATTTAGAGGCATGTGAGGTCTGTAGAAATAGTTCTTATGACATGTTTTTCTATTCAAGTATATGCCCAAGAACTTCTACAAATCATGCAGTAAATAAGTCAACATGAAAACTTGGAAAGTGAATGAATTTGAGGATAGGAAAGATGACTTTGCTCAATCACTGTCAGCTCAAGCTACCTCATAATATTACTGTTGAGGGGGAAAAATCAGAAGAGAGTGCTATGTAGGAGCCCTTTGTTGCCTTGACTTTCTAAAGGAAAGATGTGATATAACTCTAACAAATAAACACATACTAATAATTGCAGACTCTCCGGTTTTCAGTCACATCCCATGAAAAGGGTACATCCTATATTACAATGAATAGGGATATGACTAATGAGAAAGAGACATGTTTATGGCTCCCATTAGTGGTTGTAGAGTTAAAAGAATATGGAAGAATATAATTTATTTATTAAATTTGTTTGCCATCCATTTCGCTGCGAGGCGACTGGGTTGTTTACAACATGAAAATATAGCAATAGATATACGTGATAAAGAGGGGATTCACAAAGTAAAAGCAACAGAAAATATTTTCGTAACACTTGAGTATTAATTTTCTTGTTTGATCTCAGCTCTTTCAGGATAAGAAGCAGATAGAAAGAAGCTGATATTGAGAATTTTCTCACAATACATGTTTAAATAAATAAATAAATAAATAAATAAATAAATAAATAAATAAATAAATAAATATCTAATTATAGTAGAAATCTCATGTCTCTAGAAATTGCATATAAAAGAGTTTATAGGCATGAAACTGTCTAAACCTCATCCAGATAAAATGAATAATTATACATTGGGCATAGTAGTAGGTCCCTTCAAATATTAGAAACAAACTGATTTTTATATCTTCTTTTAAAGAAGTACCCGTTAAGCCTCTTTACTGATAACAAACAGGTGTTATCTATTTCCTAATATTATCAGCAAGGTGATTTTTATACACTGAATAAATTACAAGGAAATTCCAGTTCTAGAGCATTGAAATAGTTTTGAATCAAGATGAAAATGTGACATTTTAATATAATCTTTTGGGCATTTTCATTTTAAATTTGAGCACAAGGTGTTCTATGCAGAATAATCATTAATCCAGCGGGTTAAGAGGAAAGTATAATATTGCTATGTGAAGAAATCTCTTCAAGATTTCATCAACAGGTTTATAGTTTTCTTGGCAGCAGGATGGAAATTGCATGCCATTGCTGCTTTCTAGGATGACTTTTCGTCTTCCAAACCCCCTCCCTTTCCAAATAGATTTAAGCCTAGCCCTCCTTAGCTTCTGACCCAGGGGTGGGTTCTAATTTTTTTTACTACCGGTTCTGTGGGCGTGGCTTATTTTGTGGGTGTGGCTTGATGGTCATGTGATGGTAGGCGTGGCTTCATGGTTATGTGACTGGGTGGGTGTGGCTTTCTGGTCATGTAACTGGGCGGGCATGGCTTCATGGTCATGTGACTGGGTGGGCATGGCCAACTCAATGTCACTCACGTCAAGGGGTGCCTCGCCTGGCCCTTCCCCTCCCAGCCATTCCTTGTCACACCCAGCCTCAACGTATCTATAGTTCTGTAAAAATGTTGTTCACCTTTTTTCAACTTTATTATCTACATACTACAGATCAGAGGTGGTTTGCTCCCAGTTCGGACTGGATCTATAGAACCGGCAGCGGGAATTCCCCCCCGCTCGCCGAACTGGGAGCAAGGGCTGGTGGGCCA
>QLTV01000775.1:858008-873684 GCA_003457575.1 Thermophis baileyi | reverse complement strand
ATTCTATTCTATTCTATTCTATTCTATTCTATTCTATTCTATTCTATTCTATTCTATTCTATTCTATTCTATTCTATTCTATTCTATTCTATTCTATTCTATTCTTCCTTCCCTCTTTCTTTCCTTCCTTCCTTCCTTCCTTCCTTCCTTCCTTCCTTCCTTCCTTCCTTCCTCTTCCTTCCTTCCTTCCCCCCTCCCTCCCTCCCTCCCTCCCTTCCTCTCTCACACACACACTCTTTTTCTTCCTTTCTCTCTCTTACACACACACACACACACACACACACACCTCTCTCTCTCTCTCTCTCTCTCTCTCTCTCTCTCTCTCTTTCTCTCTCTCCCCCTCCCTCCCTCCCTCTCTCTATGTGTGTGTGTTTCCACTCATTCTACAAAGGACGGTCGGCTGCACGTCACCCCCACTTTGTTCGGGAGCAAAAGCCGCCAAGGATTAAACAGTAAGACAAACTCCACCAGCGTTTGGCATCCAAACGCCCTCTCCCCTGATCCCAAGCCGTCCCCTGCATTTTCCTGCAGCAAATTAACGGTGCCCCCCAACAGACTTTTCCGCCTCCCCCTGCAGCCCCCCCAATTCCTGGGAAAGGCGCGCCAAGTTGGCCGAGTCCTCGAAAGGGAGCGCGTGCAAGGCGGCCACCCCCGGCTTGCCCCAAAATTATCCCTTTGGTGCACAGGCGGTGCAGCGAGGCCTGGAAAACGCACAAGGAGGGGAGCCGCAGGAACCCAAGTCGCCACCCCCGCTCCAAATGCCAGGGAAGAAGAGTCCCCCCCCAAAAAAAACAACCCACCCCATGCATCTGCTTTAGAGAGACCCGCCGGGGGCTTCTAACCTGCCGGCCTTGGTGATGATCATCTCGGTGCCCAGTTGGTCGAATTCGCAGCAGCGGCGGGAGAAGGAAGAAAGCGGCGCGTACTCCAGTATCAGCTTATGAATAGAATAGAATAGAATAGAATAGAATAGAATAGAATAGAATAACAGAGTTGGAAGGGACCTTGGAGGTCTTCTAGTCCAACCCCCTGCTTAGGCAGGAAACCCTACACCACTTCAGACAAATTGTTATCTAACATCTTATTAAAAACTTCCAGTGTTGGAGCATTCACAACTTCTGGAGGCAAGTTGTTCCACTGATTAATTGTTCTAACTGTCAGGAAATTTCTCTTAGTTCTAGGTTGCTTCTCTCCCTTGATTAGTTTCCATCCATTGTTTCTTGTTTTGCCTTCTGGTGCTTTGGAAAATAACTGGACCCCCTCCTCTTTATGGCGACCAAAACTGAATGCAGTATTCCAAGTGTGGCCTTACCAAGGCATTATAAAGTGGTATTAACACTTCACGTGATCTTGATTCTATCCCTCTGTTTATGCAGCCTAGAACTGTGTTGGCTTTTTTGGCAGCTGCTGCACACTGCTGGCTCACATTTAAATGGTTGTCCACTAGGACTCCAAGATCCCTCTCACAGTTACTACCGAGGAGCTGCAGTGCTTATGGCAGAATGAATGCTTTCAAACCAAAACAAGACCTTCAACACCTCGTCCCGAATAAAAAACTGAAACTGATCAGCTAGAAGTTTGTCCTGCAAACATTGCTGGGCCAGAAAGAGATTTTCTTACAGCTGCCCGACTAAGTTCTTGAGGCAACAGGGTCTAAGGACAACGGGTTACGGGCCTTTTTCACCGGGAAAGCAGGCCCCGAAAGTAATAGTACACCTACGAAGTCCTCATGGGTACGGCAGGAGATGATAGCGGCGAAGAACAGGGCTGTGGGGAGGGCACTTCGGGAGGCGCTGGCCGGCAGGGAGAGAGGAGCCGGCCCGGGAAGCTTTGTAGCCACACAGCTGTCAAGCTTGCCAGGCTGTCCCCCCCATCCCTGCCGCGGTTGCAACGCCAGTGGCTTCAGGAGGCACTGGCTGGCAGGGAGAGAGGAGCCGGCCCGGAAAGCTTTGTAGCCACGTGGCTGACAAGCTTGCCGGGCTGTCCCCCCCATCCCTGCCGCGATTGCAATGCGGGGAAGCACTGGCTGGCAGGGAGAGAGGAGCCGGTCCGGGAAGCTTTGTAGCCATGTGGCTGCCAAGCTTGCCGAGCTGCCCCCCGCCGCCATCCCCGCCGCCGTGGTTGCAACGCCAGCGGCTTCAGGAGGCACTGGCCGACGGGGAGGGGGGGTAGGCTAGCGCAAACGCTTACCTGTGTGTAGCCAGTTTGATGCACGTGGCGAAGGCGAGGCAGGGTGAGGGGGGAACGGTTCAGGGGCGTGGCCAGCCAGAGGTCCCTACTGGTTCGGAGAACCATGCCAAATTTCTGCTAGCGGTTCTCCCGAACTGGTCCGAACCGGTAGCAACCCACCTCTGTTCTGACCCCACAGAAGGTCAGGCAGGTGCTACCACATGGAAAGACGAAGCAGACTGGAGCTTGCTTTCTTCAATACCTTATATTGAAAATGTCTGAATAAAAAAAATGCTTCTTTGCTTCCTTTTTATGATAAGAATGAAAGACTTGTCATCATAAAAACTGACCATAACAACAAGATTGTCAGAAAATATTTCTGGCTCCAATGCCTAAGGAAAAATGCCTTTTTAAAGGTTAATATGTATTGGGGTGTATGTGTGTGAGATTGTTCCAGAGGCAGATACCACCGTGGAAGAGATATCTTCCTGGATCCTGTCAAGTTTCAAAGAAAAGTTTTACAATTTGTAAAAAACAATGCCTAGTATTACAGCAGATATGCAAGATTAAATTTAATTATGTTTTAGTGCACTTGTATAACACCTGTGAATATGCTAGAATGGGGATTGAGGAGAACATCTATGCTGCCATAAATGGTAATGAGACTGATGGAACACAAATTTAATAAATACACACTCTACACATTACATATGTAGAAGACTAATGGTTAAGAAAATATTGTATTTGATGTCATTTTGTTATACAAAATTTTAGAGTTTTAACAAAGTATCTGTTAAGATATATGCAGGCAATCCAATATTTACAGTTTTCAATTTGAACCCTCAGCAGCCTAGCTAGCATGCATGATAATGGAAGATGCTGAAGGAGTTGTGGTTTGACAGTACTTGAAGAGCTGCAGCTGGCCTACACCCATAACAAATGGGAATATTACAAGGTGGTTTCTGCTGATTGTCGTGAAAAAGCCAGTAGGCTATCCATTATCTTGCCTCACCTAAGTAGGATTTTATAGCAATAATTAGCACTTAGTATTGACAAAGGATAGTTATTGCAATTGTTTCCACAGTAAAATGATATATTACCTAATCAAATAAATAATCTAGGTGTCACAGTTTAACAGGCGGAAGCTTCTGGGCAGTTTTCAAAGACAGTCCCCATGGAGAAGTAAACCTCAAATTGGAAAAATCACTTACGGTCACAGCTTTCACCTAGGTATCCATTTCTAGAATAAAACTGGGTTCAGAAAAATATCCACACATGAATTCAATGTTTTCAGAGAGAAAGATACCTCACATAGCAGATGGTCATGTTCTGTGTTTTTATTAACACTTTGTATTTCTGTTTAATCTAACTTTCAGAACTTTCAAGTTTTGTTAACTGTCTTAGCATAAGTATCCAGAACTCTATACAGTGGTCCTATCCATTTCATACATATGTTAAAAAACATGGGGAAAAAGAGTTCACAAGTTAAGAGATCAAATCAGACTCACCATAAAGTAGTACCATTAGGTCATTGATATTGAAAGCTACATTAAGCAGTTTGACATAAGGAGGAGACCATTGTCATCTACTGCTATCTACCCCACCCCAAATACATTAACAGTAGCTAATCCTCCTTTACCTATCTCCATCATCCTCCACCCCCTCCTTCCCCCGGTGGTCTTAGGCATATGCGAGGTCTATTTCATAGACGAAAGACTGGAAAAGCACTAGGCCCAAATGGAGTAACTCCTCGCTTGAAATCCTGTGCTGAACAAGTGCCCCCCATCTTCACATGGATTTTGAATAAAAGTTCCTAAGAAATCCTCCATCAGGGAGCTGAATGAATACAGTCTGATTGCTCTGACATCTGTACTTATGAAGACCTTTGAGAGGTTAGTGTGGGCCCATCTGAAAGTCATCACGTATCTGATGTTAGACCCTTTGCAGTTTGCCTACTGAGCAAATAGATTGGCAGATTATGCTGTCAACACTGCTACATTTTGCAACACCTTGAATCCCCTATGCATGAGTCCCTTTTGCAGACTTCAGTTCGGCATTCAGTGCCATCATTCCAGAAATTCTTCACTCCAAACTGATTCAGCTCACTGTGACTGTTCATATTGTAGGTGGATCATAAGCTTTTTCAGAGAGAGGAAGCAACAGGTGAAGCAAGGGAAAATTACATTTAGTACCTGGGCAATTAGTACGGCAGCCCCTCAGGGCTGCCTGCTCTCTCCGTTGCTCTTCTGCCTCTATACCAATGGTTGTACCTCAAGAGAACTTTCTGTTAAAGTACTGAAGTTTGCAGATGATAAAACGGTCATTGGCCTCATTTGAGACAGTGATGAATCTGCATATAGGAGGGAGGTTGAACAACTGGCCCTGTGGTGCAGCCAGAACAATCTGGAGCTAAACATGCTTAAAACAGTAGAGATAAGAGTGGATTTTAGGAGGAGCCCTTCTATTCTACACCCTTACTATATTCTACAGCACAGTATCAGCAGCAGAGTCCTTCATGCTTTTGGGTTTTTTAATTTCCCAGCACTTGAAAGGGTACTTCATATTAGAACCATTGTTAAAAAGGCACAACAAAGAATGTTCTTCCTGCATCAACTCAGGAAGTTCAGACTGCCCCAGGAGCTGTGGATACAGTTCTACAGAGGAATTATTGAGTCTGTCATTTTTGTTTCTGTAACTGTCCTGTCCTGTTTGCTGTTTGGTACAACAACCAAACAGGACAGGTACAGACTCCAGTGGATAGTTAAGACTGCAAAAAGAACAATTACAACTAGCCTGCCTTCCATAGAATACCAGTATATTGCGCGGGTCAGGAGAGCTGAGAAGACATCTACAGACCCCCTCACATCCTGGACATAAACTCTTTCAACTCCTCCCCTTGGAATGACAGTACAGGGCACTGCATGCCACAACAACTAGATAGAGGGACAATTTTCTCCCTCATGCCATCAATCTGCTGAGACCTAATTCTCACTGTGCTGTCTAATGTCCTATGTATATTTACCCAACCCATATAGTATGGCTGAAGTAGTATAACTTATCCTTCTTATCTTCTTTACTCCCCACCTCTTATTGGCATTACTATTCTATTGCTTTGCATGTACACTGAGAGCTACTATACCGGAGACAAATTCCTTGTGTGTCTAATCACACTTGGCCAATAAAGTATTCTGTTCTGTTCTGTTCTATTCTAAATTGAAATCTCAAGACAGTACAAAAAGAGGCATGGCATGTATAGTACACAAAATATGCTGTGCTTCCCTCACTTATTCCCCAAGTATGAACCCTCCCTCAACCATTCTACACCTTTCCTTAGCATGTAATTTGCTTACCTTTCGATTCATTCTCTTTCCATGATAGTGCTTATATCTGGAACATTTTGCTGCTGTGAATACAACAGCTGAACAAAAATGGTTTTGAATGCCTCTGTCCTATCAAATTGAATTTACCATTTGCATCACATGTTTTGGAAATTCCCTGTTAATAAGGATGTGAACTATTACATTACAATGTGGGAAAGCCAATAGGTACACGAAAGAAAAGGCAAGCCCGTTTTCAATCGTAACATCTGTTAGAACTTGTAGATCGTTTCCCACAAGTGAATGATTAAATATGATGCAACAAGGAACCAAGGATCTTGCTTACTTTACCTTAAGCAAATGAGGTGATTGCTTAAGCAAATGCAATACACAGAAGTTGCTTTAATCTGTTCCATCTCCTTTTGTCATCCTGCAATGGCTTTTGGTCTCACATTCCTTGCTCACTTAACCAACATGGATTTGGAAATGTCCTCCACCCTAGGTCCTGTACCTTCTAGCTTTCTTTTTCATAGTGAATCATTGAGGAAAGGTTTCTGAATCAAATAAGCTATGACAAATATTATTTTACGGACATCTTCATTATTTCCCCCCACCCACTTTTGCTCTGTTTCATTCAAAAGAAACAAAAATTGCTACAGACAGGAAACAAATTGCAATAATCTGAGGTAACTTTTGCTGTTACTTCTGCATTGCTGAATTTTCAAATTTTTGCATAGCAATTTCAGAATTAATGCTAAATCAGAACAGCAGCAAATGAAGACCATCTTTATGATGATTAATGTGTACTTAAACCCAAAACAAAATAAGATGCTTCATGTATTCTGTGTGCATAATTTAATTATGGCCTGTCAGTTTTTGGTGAGGAGTTAATACATAATGAAAATTCTTCTCTTTTGTATCACGAGGCTTATAGACCAGGAAAAAAAACCCTAAGAAAATTTCCCTTTTCTTAAATTAGATTTAGATTTCATTTAAGATTTCTATTCCCAGAATTCTCAGCCAGATGCTAGATATTTTGGAAGCTGGTCCAACACATCTGGAAAAAACATCATGTTGGGAAACATATTTTCTTGGCTTAAGAAATCCTCATCAATAATGAAGGTTTTTCTTTAACACAATAGGATCAGTTGAGCAAAAATCTATCAGCAGAAGGAAACTGAAGTTTTATAAAGATAAAATGATGCTTACTAAATAAATATATTTTCCACTTAGTATCATCACACCTAAATTGATACGAATTAATTAGGAAGTTCAGTTACTTGTCTTTTTCTGTGAGGCATTTTTTAGTTGCCTATTTAGGCAGACCTGGAATATCCAGATGATCTCCTATGAAAGTATTGACCAGGACTAATCCTGCTCAGCTCCTGAGATCAGCTAGGATCTGTCCCTTACTTAGGACAAGAGCTGTCACCTATAACTCCTTGATCAATCCCTACCTCCAGTGGAAAAGCTTATTTCCCAGACAAGACTATAAAATAGCACCAACCATTGTTGGTTGAGACTCTTGTAAAGACCACTGCCACATATTGGGGTAAGGGAGAACTCTGTAGGAATTACTTGGGATGGATAGAAAAGATTAATTTCAACATGGCAAGGTGACAGAAAAATCCAAACTAACTTTTGGGTAAGTATTTGAATCAATCCTCCTCCTCCCGATTGTAAATCCGATCCACATCAACTATTGATCTATTGCAACAGTAATTTGATAAGAAAATTCCTCCTCACCCTGATCATCATCATCATCCCACCAGAGAAAATCAGATTTAAAACATTTTTACAAAATGAATTACCAGAGTTAGAAAGCATGTCCTGAGAAGGCGCCTTAATGTCTAATGAAAATACCAGCCGAGACAGGAACAAAATAGAGTTACTATGCAAAAGCTATTGTACTATAGACACATTCTGGTAAGCTGACACATTTATGGAAAATATGATAATACCGAGCAAGGTGGAAGAATAGTCTGAGTGCATGTGAAGTGGATAGACTTCTGGAAGCTACATGAATATACCTACAAGAATTGCATAATGTGGCAAGACATATAATTAACAGAAGTTGCTACAGTGCAACGTAACACAATATCAATATCATCCCAATTAAATTGGGAATGGCAAACACTAGACAGAAGAATCTTCAGTCTTCCACAGCTACTGATCTAACTGGAGAGAGTGGGTACTTCCTGGAATGATTACAAAGGCATTAGCAAGCATCTCAAAATCTGGACTCATTAATTTAAGAAACTTATGTAAAGAGATGAAAATATCTTTGACCACCTAGTTTCCTTCATGGGTCACAATGTATAGCAAAGACATAGAAAGATCTTCTGATAAAAATTAATCGCTGATCATCTGAACAGATCAGAAAAACTCCTATGCAAAAGAAACCAATGTAATAGAAAAACAGAGTTGGAAGGGACCTTGGAGGTCTTCTAGTCCAACCCCTTGCTCAAGCAGGAGACCCTATACCATTCCAGACAAGTGGCTGTCCAGTCTCTTCTTAAAAGCCTCCAGTGATGGAGCACTCACAACTTCTGAAGGCAAGCTGTTTCACTGGTTAATTGTTCTTACTGTTAAGGAAATTTCTTCTTAGTTCGAGGTTGCTCATCTTCTTGAACTAAGGAGAAATTTCTTAACAGTATTTTGATATATCAAAACAGAAGAGAGACTCCATTCTGTATTAGAGTAAATGAAAGTGTCCAAGATTAGATTTTTTTTTTAAATTTTTTAAAAGTTTATCATAGTCTCTTATATACATATAATATTCACAAAATAATTCACAATAGCTTTTTTCTTTCCGTCTGTCTGCTGGTGAATTCCTGTGGCTCATGTACTTCTTTTCACCCTTGGTTCACAAGGAGAACTGCAGGTGTACTTTTCTTCCTTCAGCTTTGTGGTTCTGAATGTCCAATAATTTACCATGTCATTAACTTGGCACAGAAAGCAGTCCATATTCGTCTGCTGTATCCAGAATTTTACAGATAACTGGTGACTCTACCTGGAAAGAAAAAAATATTTACAAAGATGTTAGTCACAATGAAACTGAGCAAAGTAAGTCATGAAAAAAAAAATCAAACAACTGTGACCAAAAAGCTACTATAAGCTTAGTGCTCATAAAACTGATGCTCTGGAGTTAGAAAAAGATAATGCTGTATCTGGGGATAATCTTGCAATCAGAATATGACCGGTCAAGCCTTTTGAACACCTTATGTATTCTCAACAAAGCTCTCGAAAAAAGTTAAATCCCACTGACTTGCTCACAACTATATTTTAATTAACAGATTCTGTGTAAAAGTCTTAAAGTTTTGGCTGAATTCTGCCCAATGTTTTTAACATTTAAATCAGAGGTCTTCAAACTTGGCAACTTTAAGACTTGTGGACCTTAACTCCCAGAATTGAAGTCCACAAGTCTTAAAGTTGCCAAGTTTGGGGACTCCTGATTTAAATATTTTATTTGGGATAAAATGCATTTTTGCAAAAATGTTTTTAAAAAAATCTGTCAGTCTTCCTGGGTACACCAAACAGGAAACATGACCAGACAGGCTAATTCTGCTTTATTGTAAGGCTAAGTTAACAGATTCTTGCAAGTCTGAACATACAAATATCATGCTATCTCCTTTACATCTTGAGAAGCTAGGGAGTCCCTTCTTAGTCTCTTTCTATACCCATTATAAGAGCCGAGGTGGCGCAGTGGTTAGAGTGCAGTACTGCAGGCTACTTCAGCTGACTGTTCAGCAGTTCAGCGGTTCAAATCTCACCGGCTCAAGGTTGACTCAGCCTTCCATCCTTCTGAGGTGGGTAAAATGAGGACCCAGATTGTTGGGGGCAATATGCTGACTCTGTGAACCGCTTAGAGAGTGCTGTAAAGCACTGTAAAGCGGTATATAAGTCTAAGTGCTATTGCTATTATGCAGCTGTGGGCTATGCCCTCACTTATTTGACCATTCCCTGCATAGCATTTCTTTGCCCTATCTCTCGAAGTCTTTTTCACATAATATTACAATAGTTTAAGGCTATCTTTAATTTTGGGGTGCGTGTAGCCTACTGCAATATTTTTTAAATAACAACTTTGCCTACCAACATTTTTGTCATGGGTTCAGATATTAAATATGACTTAAGCAGACCTGAAAGTTCTATCCAATTTGAAATGTACTTAATATCACAGAGACTATTACCAGTAAATAAAAACTTATGGGAAAGCATTATAGTACACACCTGACCTCTATGTCACGTTGTCACGTCACTCCATTCCTAATGCTCTAGAATAACAATAGCAATAGCACTTATATACCGCTTCATAGTGCTTTTACAGCCCTCTCTAAGCGGTTTACAGAGTTAGCATATTGCCCCCAACAATCTGGGTCCTCATTTTACCCACCTCAGAAGGATGGAAGGCTGAGTCAACCTTGAGCCGGTGAGATTTGAACTGCCGAACTGCAGCTAGCAGTCAGCTGAAATAGCCTGCAGTGCTGCACTCTAACCACTGCGCCACCTCGGCTCATTCAATAGAACAGGGGTGTCAAACTCGTGGCCTGCGGCCCAAGGTCATGACGCCGCGAAGTTGACACCCCTGCTCTAGAAAAATGCACTGTGTCATATTACCGAAGGCAGTCCATATTAATGAAAAATTACAAGTTTAGTACCAGAACTTTCATGTTTCTCTAGATGAAATACATTTTTCATGGGAGATTTTTCCCCTAGAAGTCAACATAGTTTAGATCAAGATCTCAAACACATACCCCAAGAATATACTGGCAGGAATGAGGCTCCACCATATATATAGTAACTGCATGAGGAGAGTCAGATTCTTTGCACCTTAAAACAGGAAAGTGTGTTAATAGACAAAGCAGATTAAGAAAATGGTTAATTCTTCAAGCCCCAAGATTTTCCATTAGTATAGCGGCCTATGAATCATCTCTAAAGATGATGCAAGTCTTACTGCAATATGAGCAAAGAATTACGCTTTTAGATAACATTTCCCAGTGAATCTGGTATTTAGAAGAGCATTCTTGTAGCTCAGGATTGCATGGTTCTCTTTGAGCCTGGTTTTTTTCTTGCAGACATTTCATTACCCAAATAGGTAATATCGTCAGTGCTAGCACTTGCCTTGCAGGTAATTCTCAAATTATTTGTAACAGATAAATATGAATTGTGCCCAATAATTAGTAAAGGAAAACAAGAGCACTTTAAGGGTCCAGGCATCTTTTCCTTAGGAAACATATATAGCTCAATTAGTCAGTACAAACAGTATTTATTTTAAGTGTAACTCACTTCAATCTCACAGTCACTTGTCGAGGTTTGTCAGTTAAGTCACAAACATCTCCATTGCCATAGTAGTGAGACACCATCCTGTCAGGAAAGTTACAACTTAGACTCTGATTGCAATAATCACATTTAAAACTCACTGCTTAAGGTCCAAAGCTTAGAGCTTTCATATTTGCCTTCTATACAATTACTATAAAATATATGAACAAAACTCTCAACTAGAGTTGAATATCAGAAAAAAATATACAATATTTAGCACTTTTAGATACCTTGCATTTAAATTTAATTATTTTTATTTATCTCAAATATGTCTGCAGTACAAAAGAATTTCATACACAGTCCATCTTTACAACCAGCATTTCTTAGAAAGGCAGCCATAAGCAATTACCCATCTATCCATCTATAGGTGGGCTGATAAATATTTTTCTGGCTTAGTATCAAGGATTTAAAAATTTAAAAGCATGACATACAATATTATGCAACATTGAAGATTCCATCCTGGGTTGCATACTGAAAGTAACTGGGACTTAAAAATCAGCTGCAGTCTACACTTATTTTTACAAGTACAAAGCAGCAACCCTCCTTCTAAGCCACCATTTTAAAGCCAAATTGTGCATACTTGACTGTTTGCAGGTCATCATCTTTCTGGTGATATGTTCTAGCCACATTCTTTTGTGCCCATTCAAGGTGTTCCTCTTTGTTCCATGTCCCCACAACTATAGTTGTTTTGCCATTTTCTTTATCCTAAAATAAGTAATACATTTTCTTGGTAATTTATTTAAAAATTCATGCATAATTCTGTATTTTATACCACCCTAAACAGAAATTCTAAGATAGATAATAATCAATATTCATGCTGTTATGGCAGTTTCTATATGGTAAAAATACCCTTATGAATCCAATTGGCTTCAACTAGGCTTTCCCCGTTATATTTAAATGGCAATGGTTTTAACTAACTAGAAGTCTTTTTTTCTTTTGTTTATTCTTAGTTATGTCTTGATGAGCATGTTCTGCTATTCTTAGTACAGGGAGGTTGGCTGAATGAAGACAGGAAGGAGGATCCGGGAATTAGTAATGTAACAGGAGACTTTAAGTCATACGATCCCTTTCCTCTTGAGCAATAAGAGTGATTAATTATGCTTGGACACCCCCATCATAACAAACTGAAAATCCCCTTCATGGTAAGTAACCAACAGTCCATTCTTAGCATTTACGGCATTATGAGGCAGAATTAAAGTAACACCAGGGGTGGGTTCCACTTACCTTCCCCACCGGTTCGCATTGCGACATTTTGCGCGCGTTCCCTCGCGCAATTTTGCTTCCGCACATGCTCAGTAGCTGAAATCAGCCCGAAACACAGCTGAGGAGCTGATCAGCTGTGCTTCAAGTGAAGGAATAAAGGTCAGTATAAACCCAGGGGCGGGCGGGAGGGCCCTTTTTCAAGCAGCAAAACAGGAAAAAATCTTCCAAACAGTAAAAAATTCACAAAAAATTCACAAAAAAAGATGGCGGCGCCCACGGACCGGCACCGACCGAACCGGATCCGTGACGTCACCAGCAGGTCGCTAACAGTTCGGGCGATCCAGTCCGAACCGGGAGGAACCCACCCCTGAGTAACACCTCTAACCACCTAAATGCTACCATTGCTTTAATGCCTGCTACTGGTTTGCCCATCCTGGGTTGACAATATCAGAGACAGACCAAGGCACATAACTGAATATTGGTCCATTTTTATTATAGCATGAACCTCATACAGCTATAGCTTGATGCAGCTGCATGTGTTTTGCATGCAGTAGGTGCCAGATTCTGTCTTTGAGGGTAGACAGATGTGAAGATTGCTGAAGATTGCTGAAACCCGAAAGAACTGCTCCCAGTTTATGTAGGTCAGGGATAAGGAAGATGTTACTCTTGATTTCATTCTGAAGAGAATGCCCAGAGAGAAGATAAATGCAGGAGGGGATAAAAAGAGAAAATCTGAAATGGATAGAAATGAAAGGGAAAATATTTTCAAAAACCTTTCTGACCAAAACAGTCCTGAAAAGGTTTTGAGATCGGAGAAGAAAAGATACTATGTACAATAAAAATAGATTAAAAATAGGAATAATTTATCTCCTTCCCCTTCTCTGACTCCTTGGGACAAAATTAAAAAAAAAGACAAAAAAGGGGTGGGGAAGGGTAGGTGACGAATGAATATTCCTGCCCATTTTGGGTTCAAAGGCACACAGTTACCTGCATGCAGTGCTGAACAGATCACCTCCAGGGCAGAATGCTGGGTTAGATGGGCCAAAGATCTAATATAGTGTTAGGTGACTTCCTATATTTCATCTCTATAGAGCCCAGTAGTAAAGGCAACAATGAATTTATGAACTTTAAATCTGTACTTTCAAATTCTTCTTTATGGACAAAAACAGAATCATGTAGCCATCTAGTGGAACAGACTACTAATGATTATTTATATATACCTTGTGATACTGATGCACGTACTTGCCATAGCAGAATTCATACCTCCACCAGCCAACACCCTAAAAGAGAAACAGGTTTATAACATTTAGACAGAGTAAAATTCAGTAGCACAATATATTTTGTGTATTTTTATTTCACCCTTATTATATTTATAAAGAAGTCAAGGTGATGAACATACCTAGTCCTCCTTTCTTCTCCCATTTTCCCCACAACAACCACCATGTGAGGTGGATTGGACTGAGAGAGAGTGATTGGTCCAAAGTCACCCAGCTGGTGTTCATGGCTAAAGCAAGACTAGAATTTACACTTTCCTGGTTTCTAGTCTGGTGCCTTAACCACTAGACCAAACTGAAATTAAATAAGCCATAATTCCCACTTTGCTCTGTTCTGGAAGCTTAGACAATTTTAATCTATGAAACGTGCTTTGCAAAAGTTTTTGAGATAAAAGGGTGAAAAGGTGATTTCTGGTCTCATGCTAAGACTTTGTTTAGAACACTTTTCAATTATTTGTACAAAATATGCAAATTAACCAGATTGACATTACACAGAGTAAGCTTTCTGTACTTACGTGATAATTCAGCCCCCAAGTTATATAGCCCAGAAATAGATTGCTCACCATGAGAACTAGACTGATTAATATTTGTTCTAGTCTGACAAACAGTACTGCTTAAATAATTCCCTCTACTCCATCTGATACTTCTATTTCACTTTCTGTATTGCAAAATTCCAGTTTTATTTTGAAACATGTATTAAAATTGAGTATCATTATATTGTAAGCTCTTGGGATACTAAAAAATGCATGCAGTACAAAGCAATGCATTCATTTCCAAGTCATATATTGTTTTCCTTAAGATTTAAGTTAACCGTTCCCTCTCCCTTTCCCTATTGATATACAGAAAACCATATCAAAATGAAGATCATCTTCCTTTTAAACTCAGAATGGGTGTTCTAATGCTTGGCACGCATATGCCCAATACTCTGTATTATGAATGAGAATAATTTAAGGGTGCCTTAAATTATCCCATGGGGAATATATGTACATATCTATATATGTGACAAAATGGAAAAGATGGGCATAATCTGCCTCTGGACATTCTCTTCCTGCCAATTTTCTAGACATACAAACTGCACTATGCTGATCAGCTTAGCCTGGAAAAAAGCTGAGGAAAATGAAAACAGATCAGATTTATCACAGAGACAGGGTTATAATCTAGTAGGAAGCAATTGGGGTTGGAATGAAAGAAAAGGATAAAATAGCTTCCAGGTAAAATTGGGCTTAAGCAGCCTTAGTTGCTCAAGATTCCTGGATCGTTCAAGGTCATCAAAGAGAAGATGGCACAGAAATAATGATGCTGGGAAGAGAAAAGTACGGGAAGGGATTTTTCTGTCTGGTACAAATGCCTGGAAGGAGAAGAGTAGAAGGCACCAAGCAGAACACCAAGATTGTGCTAACCATGAAAGATTGCCAGTTGAGTATTAATTAAAGCCTTTCGTTAACTTTTTGGGGAAATTAGCAGCAACTACTTTTTAGGGTAGGCACACTGTTATATTAGTAAAAGTGACATATTATTGGCAGAGAGAGAGTTAATCTCAGAATGGTAAAAGCAATTAGGTAATAAAACAATACATTACATTGTTTTGAAGGCAGAAAAAAAGGGGGGGGGGTTAAGTTCTGCTTAAATGTATTAATAGGGATGTCTAATTATCTGATTGAGTCCATTTGGTAGAGAGTCCAATATCCTTTTATCCTTGATTATGCTATGAATAAAGACCCTATGTGTTGTCTTTTATCTGGCTGATCCCAAGAATTCCTTAAACCATACGTAAGTTTGGAGAACTGACAGCAAAGAGCTTTTTGAGAGCTACATTCTGAAATTTCAGGGAAAATGTGATCCATACACACTGCGTGCACATTTGTTTATAAAGTTTGGGATTTTTTTTTAAAAAGGAATTGTACACAAAAGGGAAACACTGGAGATAATAAAACTATGAGTGGAACCTGTTTTGAGAGTCTCATCAGGGCTATTTTTTTTAAAGTATTATAATTCTTTCAGAAACAGATACTGTATGTATAAGCCTCATAAAGTCTGCTTTGAGATATACAGTTGCAAGAAAAAGTATGTGAACCCCTTGGGATTACGTGGAGTTTTGCATGAATTGGTCATAAAATGTGCTCTGAACGTCATCTAAGTCACAACAATAGAAAAACACAGTCTGCTTAAAATAATACTACACAAACATTAGATGTTGCCATGGTTTAATTGAACATAACATGTAAACAGTCACAGTGCAGGGAGGAAAAAGTATGTGAGCCCCTAGCCTAATGACTTCTCCAAGAGCTAATTGGAGCCAGGAATGAGCCAACCTTGACTCCAATCAGTGTGATGATATTGGATGTGTTGCTGACAGCTGTTCTGCCTTTTAAAAACACACACCTGGTCTGGGTG
>QLTV01000775.1:842551-854480 GCA_003457575.1 Thermophis baileyi | reverse complement strand
TAAACCAACACCTTGAATTGTGCCCGGAGACCAATAGGAAGCCAGTGCAGCTTGTGGAGTATAGGTGTAATATGGGTGTACCTAGGTGCACCCACGACAGCTCACGCAGCCGCATTCTGGACCAATTGTAGTCTCCGAACACTCTTCAAGGGTAGCCCCATGTAGAGCGCATTGCAATAGTCTAACCGTGAGGTGACAAGGGCATGGGTGACTGTGAGGAGAGCCTCTTGATCCAAGTAGGGTCGCAATTGGTGCATCAGGCGAACCTGTGCAAAGGTCCCCCTAGCTACAGCTACCAAATGTTGCTCTAATTTTAGCTGTGAGTCTAGGAGGACACCCAAATTGCGAGCCTGTTCTGAGGGGGACAGTTTTCCCCCCTCCCAGAACCAAGGATGGACAGTCGACATAGTCTTTGGGAGGCAATACCCATAGCCACTCAGTCTTGTCTGGGTTAAGTCTGAGCCTCTTAACTCCCATCCAGACCCTCACAGCCTCCAGGCACCGGCACATCACGTCCACCGCTTCACTGAACTGACGCAGGGTGGTTTCTTCTTATTACACTGGTTTTAATAATATCTAGTATATTGTGAGCTTTCCAGAGTTATTTGGAGTTGGGTGGCATCAAATTGAATAAATAAATAAAACCACATTTGTATTATCTTTTGTCTTATGCTACAAGAAAAGCAAGCATGCATTAACCACTATGAAAAGTGGAACTACAGAAATTTAAGAGCAGATATGAATGACTAAGAAAAAGCTGGCTATGGGATAAGTGAAATTCCAGATTTCTCACTTGCCTCTTTTGCAGTATCTTTTTCAATTTCATTTGCTTCTTGATCTGGAAAATATTGAGGAAAAAAAAACCTCTACTTACCACCAGTAACCAATACCTGTGTTTTCATTTCTCTATACCAGAAAACTAAATCTTTTGAAAGAAATATTTTCTTTTAACACAATTCTAATACTTGACTGAGTGTAACATAAAGTCAGTATGGAATAAGATAGTATGGCTATTCAAAGATAAATTATTAGTTATAGGTTTGAGGATCTTGATTTGATTCAATAATTATGAAAATGCATGAACAGGCATTTTCATAAAATGTTAAAACACAAAGAAGTACCTTGGGCTTATTTTCCATCTGTGTGCTTAGCTGAGGGGAATATAGAATTCATTTATTATCTTATTTATTCATTTATTTATATCCCACCTTTATTATTTTCACAAGAAACTCAAGGTGGCGAACATATCCAACACACCTTTCTCCTCCTATTTTCCCCTTAACAACTACTCTGTGAGAGAAAGGGACTGATTCAAGGTCACCCATCTGGCTTTCAGGCTAAGGCAGGACTTGAACTCATGGTCTCTTGCTTTCTAGTCTGGTGCCTTAACCACTAGACCAAACTGACTCTCATATATATTATAATATAGTAGTGTGCACAAAATGCTACACATTCCACTTAGTTTTGGGTTTTGTATAATTTAAAAATTTTAATTTGTATGGTTTTAATACTTTAATATATTTAATTATTTTTCTATTTGTTTTTATAACCTGTAAGCTGCCCAGAGCTGCCCTATAGGGGAGATACTGTACCCCTGTATGGCTTAACAGCTGCCATATTAGCAAGTTAGACACCAGATTCAACAACACCATGAGGATTATAAGTGGGTGTATTAAAACCATTCCAATTTGCTGGCTTCCTGTTCTGAGCCAAATAGCAATGCACTAGTGAGAGAATACAGAAAAATTATGAACAATTCACTCCTTCCGGTGCATGCCAACCTTCCTCATTTATCAGCAGGAAAACTTAAATCCAGGAAGCCCCAACTGGCACTTGCACAGCATCTGCCCAGCAACTTTAACATCAATTCCCAATGGAAAGCCAAATGGGTCACTGAATGCCCAGTAATAGGAAGATATATAAATGACCCACAAAACAGGTGCCACGTCAGCAATGGACAATCCTGAATAGGATTCACACCTCACATGGTGTCTGCTGGGACTCTGTATAAATGGGGTATAGTATCCTCCCCTCGATGTGACTGCAGGGTCCCATTTCAAAGTGTAGATCACATCGTGACTGGTTGTAAGCTGAGGGCATATATTGGTCCAGTATCTGATTTTTTTTTAAATATAAACAATGCTGCAATGGTTAAATGGCCTAGAGCCCTAGACATTGATATTTGAACATAGATATTTTTGACATTTGTGTTTTATTGGGCTCTACTAGTCTAGTTGAAATGTTAATTTAAATTGCTAGTCCATGTATGATATGCCATATGCTAAATAAATAAATAATTCCTCATGCTATCATGTGATTGACTAATTCTTTCTAAGCAAGGAATCAAACAGCAAGATAACATCAGTATATAGATAGTCCTCTCTTAGCAACAATTCAAAATTACAATGGACCTTCCCAGAGCTACTCAAGTTCCATTTTCAAAGTGCCAGTGCCAACCTCTGTGTAGTCATGTGATCACATTTTGGATACTTGGCAACTGGCTTGCATTTATGACCCTTTGCAGGGTTCTGCAGTCACGTGACAGTGATTTTGGATGTTTTTTGTCGGTTTCCAGTGTTTACGTCCAGTTTTTGGCAAAAAACACCCACTGGAAAAATGGGTTCAGTTAACGACCGCAGTGTTTGTTTAACAACCATGGTGTTTGCTTAACCATGACCACCAAAAAAAGGTTGTAAAATCAGATTCAGTCATGTGGTGACTAAAGAACCACATGATTCACTTCTGTAATTCCAGGCTCAGTAATAGTTGTAAATTGAGGACTACCTATATGATAAAATGAAAAAAGAGGTAATTAACGAAGTTTAACTTCTACTGGAATCACATTTTCACTGAGAATTACAGTGAATATACAGTTTAAGCCTTACTCTTACTATTTTCTTTCATGAATAAGTCATAATGGCTATTTATTTATTTATTAGATTTGTTTGCTGCCCATCTCTCGAGGCAACTCTGGGTGGCTTACAACAATAAAAGCCAGTAAAACCATTACGAATAAATAGTTCTAATAACAATGAAGATGACAATTAAAAAGGAAGGAACCAGGGTACACGGGCGGGGGGGGGGGAAGGTGGGGTTTTCACTTAATCCGTGAACCACCTCCAGCGTGATACACCCTTGTTGGGGCCCCAATCCACTTTCAGAGCCAGGTCTTCGGGCCCTAACAGAAGGTCAGAAGGATGGAAGCGGATCTCACCCGGGGTGTGTGTGTGTGGAGATGTTCCAAAGGACTGGCTCTTCTGGACCCTGCCAGCCGAAATTCCTTGACAGAAGCATGCCCCTTCTGCTGGCATAAGTAGGGCTGCTCAATCCCATTGGGGTGAGATGGTTCTTCAGTTAGCTTACATGGCTTTAAAGGTGATAACCAACACCTTGAATTGCATGCAGAAGCAAACCAGCAGCCAGTGCAGCTTGTGGAATAACAGTGTAACATGAGCCACTCTTCCTATTTTATTCACTAGCACTTAAAAACAAAGTAACCCACCTGGATCTAGTCGTGGGCTCTTTCTCAGCGTATTTCCAAGATAATATTCTTGAATATTTATTTTCTATAAACAAGAAAGACATTTTCATTTATTTTCATAACCATCATTTCTCCTCCAATGATTTAATCTTTGTTAAAGCAATAATTTAGAAGGACCCGAAGTTTAGTACAAAATGCTAATTTAATGTTTTTTAAAATATATTTGAGGGTGAAATTATACATACCTGCCCAGTTTCTTTCTCTTCATGATATTGACGAATGTGTTTACCATGACAAACTTCATAAGTCCAGTATGATTCAATCTAAAAATATATTCCATGAATTGACATATATATTCTGATTTTGGACAGTCAAATTAACAATTTAAAAGGGTTGAATATTTACATTATGCTATGATCTTAAGGAGTATTTTTATAAAATGAGGTATTGTTGACAAATAATGCCAGAGAAATTATCTAGAATGTAAAAAATCATTTCAAATGTATGTTGGAAATGGGAACAATATGAAGGGATGTTGTATCATGCTTGATGGACATGTAAAAGCTAAATAATTTTAGATTCAAATACATACAGGAATACAGAGGATTTTAAAGAATAATATTCAATTACAGTTAGAAGTTTTTGTTTCAGGGCTTAAGACTACAGCTAGAAAAGAGTCATGGAAGATTATTTTAATATATGATTACTGTGATGAGACTATTATATGCACAAAGATGGAAAGATTCTGCACTACCCACCGTGGAGGAACATTTTTCTTAATATATATGTACATTTTTAAAAATAAAAGCTATTCTAAAAAAACTTCACAGGAAAGTAATACAAATTTTTATGTAGTATATCAAATTTATAAGTGTTTAGATCAATTTATTCGGGATTTAGAACTACTTATCTCAAACCAAAGTAAACATACTCTATAAGAGCAACTACTTTGCTTGAACAGAGGTTCCAACAGTTCAGCTGGGCTTGGCCCTTTATAATCCTTTTCCTCCTCCTAAAATAAAAATAATTGGATAGCATTATTATCTTGAATGAATTAAGAATATTTAGCAAATTTATTAACTGTATATGTACTGTATAATTTATTTTATTACATTTCTAAAAATCTACAGGGAAAAACAAATTACTAGAAAATAAATCAAGAATTTATAAACCCAAGGCCCAAACCAGCTTTCATATTTATCAGACAGTTAATACTTTTATTATTCATGCAACAGAATACCATAGACTTTTTCAAAAACTGAACAGGATTCAATCGGAATTTCTTCAGTTCAAATTCAAGAAATTGAACAGGATCTAAAGAACCATTAAACTATCTGAAGAATTTATGAATATAAACAACAGCCATAGCTGCCCTGAATTAAACTGCTTTTGAATTTTGCAAAATAGTTTTTACAGCACGAATCTTTACTAAGTTAATACATGCCTTTTGTGACCATGTTGTGACCTACAAAGGCTCACCCTTTATAGAACCACCTATAAAACAATATTATTTCCTAATATCAAACAAATTAACAGCTAGATAAAATTATCAGCATAATATTGCTTATTTGTCCAAGGATTTTATTTGATATCTCAGTAGCCTATTGTAAATAAAAACATGTTAATAACAGATATGACATATTCTATTTAATCAATGTATTGAGACAATTTTAAAATAAGATTACTTTATACCACAAATTAAATCATTTTCCAAAAGAATTTGGAGTATAGATGGCTCTTAAAAGATACACGCTTTCAAGACTATACTCAAACTCAACAAGTTAAAATGCATTTTATGGTGCGTGTTTAATTTTTAACACAAGGTATCTTTTGCCAATTATCAATTAAAACGTCCTTATGTCAAGTTACATACTTGGCATGCTAACAATTCACAGCAATTAAACAACCATGCTCTTGTACTGGATTTAATTCCTTCTGTGCATCTTAAATATTTTTTACAACACTTATTGTTAGTTTCTATAATTGGTTCTAGAATAACTTGCCTCATCTCCGTTAGCTAATACTGGAAGAATGCACTTGTATTTTTCTTTATCTGCTGTTGTCATAATGACGTAATAATCTTCTTTGTATAGAACCCCAGCAGTAGGCTTAAGGGGAAGAAACACAAACAAACATTACTAAGAAGCAAGCGGGCCTTTGTTAGATAAAAATGAGATTTACAGATTTGCTATATACAGTATTTGGGTCTATACTTAGAGCTACAGAAAACATCATTGTTAAATAAGCCATTTGATTAAGATGCAAGCAGTGTCATGTTTAGAGATGAAATTTTAAAGCAAGCTCCCTTTCTACCCCATGACTAGAGAAGTTAAAAAGACATTTGATTATTTATAAATATAACAATTACAAAACAGCTTTTGCAAAAAAAAAAAAAAATAGTGCTTGAATAATAGTTGCATGATATGCTCTCAGTTGCACAGAAGATGATTCATCAGTTCCCACAGCCTGAAAGCAAGTATCGCTGATACTCATAGCAACATTTATCACCTTATACAATAAGTAATTGGTCCACATATCTGAGAATCTTCAACACTTATCAAACATAATTCTCTGGAGGTTCAGACACTCCTTTCCACAGAGGAAATTAGGGTTATGTTTTACTAATTTACAGTCTATCCACATAAATTGTACAGTGTTTGTTTGCTCCTACTGTATTCTTTGCCGAGTTGTTTTCTCCATAGCCTTGTTTCTATGTACATCATGCCCTTTAGCAATTTAGCACAGCAACAAAGCAGAATCCATGAAGATAAACCTTCATAGACCTTGACAAATAACATTTTTAGAAATACATAATTCAGTGGCACTTATCTCACCAATTATGGAAAATGTAATTCTGCTCTAAAAATAATATTTGCTCATAAACCCCAAAAAGATGGTCAATAATCCATTTTATTCCGGATTGGTGGCATGGTGGTGCAGTGGTTACAATGCAGTACTACAGGCTACTTCTGCTGACTGCTGGCTGTCGGCAGTTAGAGTCTCACCAGCTCAAGGTTGACTCAGCCTTCCATCCTTCCGAGGTCGGTAAAATGAGGACCCAGATTGTTGGGAGCAATATGCTGACTCTGTAAACCACTTAGAGAGGACTGTAAAGCACTGTGAAGCAGTATATAAGTGCTACTGCTATTCTCCACGAGTGAAACCCCCCCCCCTTATTTAAACAATATTCATAGTCTCATACAATGTTTCTTCTGCTTGTTAGGTTCAACCATCATCAATAAAGAAACAAGCAATCAAAAATATGCTGCAGATTAGCACTGGATAAAATAGCCTGGAAGACCTTGGAAAGGATATTCAAATACTGCGAAGTATCTATAATTACAAAGATCAGAGCAGTGCAAAGCAAAGTATTATCTGTGACACCCTAAGGAAGTAAAAGTTTATCGAGGTGGTTGCTACGAGTTGGCAACTTGATGGCATGTAATCAATCAAAATATAATGTTTATCAACCTTAATAATAGCTGGGGAATTTTGGGAGTTGAAGTCTACACTTCTTAAAGTTGTTGAGGTTGAGAAATACTGGTCTAAAACCTTCCCCAAACTGCATAACCTCTATGTGTATGGCCCACTAGTGGAGAATTGTGAAAATAGTTCAACATGTCTGGAAAAGATCCAGGTTCAGTAAGTCTAAAGCAGTGATGGCGAACATTTTTTTCCTCGGGTGCCGAAAGTGCACGCACGCGTGCCCATACTCATAATTCAATGCCCCCCCACGCATGTGTGTGTGACCCCCCACGCTGCCCCACCCCCGTGCATGCACACACAACCCCCCGCGGATCCACGCACGACCCCCCCGTGCCCCGTTTTGGGCCTAGCAGGCCTCCCTGAAGTCTCCGGAGGCTGGAAACGGCTCATTTCCAGACTTCCGGTAGGCCCGTGTTTCGCCCTCCCCAGGCTCCAGAGGCTTTCTTGGAGCTTGGGGAGGGCGAAAACGCGCCTGCCCACCCTCTGGAGGTTGAAAACGCCCTCCCAGAGCCTCCGCGCGAGCCCTGTACTTACCTGGCATCCAAAATGGGCCACGTGGAGACACCTGGGAGTGGAGGGGTGGCGTGCGCGGGGCCAGCCAAAAATCAGCTGACCGGTGCACGCATGCATGCTGGAGCTGAGCTAGGGGAACGGCTCGCATGCCTGCAGATATGGCTCCGCGTGCCACCTGTGGCACGTGTGCCATAGGTTCGCCATCACGGGTCTAAAGTAAATGGCTAAGAGGAAATGTTGAACTTTAGCTTTAAATGATGTTTTGAGCTAGTTTTGATTTACCAAATCAGCCTTATTTCTTTAATGACTTACATTTTCTCTAATCTATCTCTGACAATTATTTGGGCCACTCTCTCAGCCCAATCCACCTCACAGGGTTGTCATTGTGGGGACAATTAGAATTGACTTTAAAAAAATATAACAGCAACTTCAAGGGTAAAGAGCAATCCTGCTGGATCATATCAGTCATCCAATTTCATTCAGTGTTTCCATAGAGGATGTCCAGTACTGAGTGTCCATAACAGTAAACAGATGAATCTGAGGGATCCTTGGTGCTCTGAGCTTGCTTTCTTGCAGATGTTTCATTACCCTGTTGGAAGAAATGTCCATCTGGGTTCAGTTCCAAGTGGGGAGAAAGACACTGGAAACATGGAGACTGCTTGAAAAGATGGTTTAATGGTGGACAGGACCACATGGTTTTGAGGTCCTGGGCAAAAAAGCACATGGGTGTGAGAGAGATTTATACCCTCTGTTGGGCTTTGAATTTGAGCTTGTATTCTGATTGGTTGTCAGACTCCCATGGGGCCATGCAGGGGTAACTTTGTAGGTTGTCTTTTGAGTCCCAAGCTTGGTTGACTCTTGCTGGGTGATGATGTAATGAAAGGGCTTTGGGCAATTCCTACTATGGCTCTGCCTGAAGGAGGTAGATCTTTTAGAGGGCTAATCCTACCTTTGTTGGATCTTGGGTGAGGGCATTTGCTTATGAATAGACCTAGTTATCTCTTTAGCTCTTAAGTGCTGGCATCTGCTGTGGGCTATTGAGGAGGGTGGGGGCTATTAAGAGTGAGTCTGCTTCCTGCCTAAAAAACATGTTTCTCCATTTCTCATCCAGGGAAATATAATATTCTGCCTTTTTAAGATTTCCTAGAATATTTCATTCTTCTAGGAGAGGGGTGGGTGCTAACCTCCTACAACCCTAACTAGGTAACATCATCAGTACTAGCATTGATGATGTTACCTAGTTAGGGTAATGAAACATCTGCAAGCAAACAAACTCAGAAGGCACCAAGGACCCCTCATTTCAACAAATATTCTGTTTTATAGATGACTCTGACTCGCAGTGCAAGACACAACAAGCTCGCCTTCGGTGTGAGAAAGTGCCTTGGAGCACAAAGGCTCCATTAGTACAGGAACTGACAACCACACACAGATCAATCACTGTTCCTTTAAAAAAAAAAAAAAGAGGAAAGACACCACCAGTTCAAAGCGCACTGACGATGTCTCCTCGAATGGTGACGAAACGTTTGCAAACAAATTGCCAAGCTCGGCGCTCAGACCAACAGCCCGGAGGAAAGACAGCCCAACCACGTTGGCTCATTAGCAAAACGAAGGAAGGCGATCGCCGAGTAATATCCTACAACCAGCCAGTGTTTTACCAAGTAGCTAGCAACGTTTCGGGTTTTCAGGTAAAAAAAGCAAAAGCAAAAGCAAAAGCCCACAACTACCCACTCTGACGTAGCAAAGTACGGCTACAGTCCAAGGCAACAAGCAAAGGGTTAAGGCGGTGGTCTTTCTTCGCGGCGACCTAGCGCTCGCCCGTGATCCTCCACTTCAGTTCGAGCAATCTTACGAAAACCTGGCAAACGCCGGTCCGCCTCTCCTCGCTTCCTCATATAGTGGTCCCTCTTCCCGCCCCTCGCCCCCTTTCCTCCCCGGGTCCCTCTATTTCTCCTGGTCTTAAAAGTCCCTTCTCCAGCCAGAAAGCCACCCACCAGGATGAATTCTCTGCCCGGCCAGTTTACTCGGAAAGGCACGTCGTCGCTAAACTGCGTGAGGGACCGGCTGCCCGCGCCCGCCGCCGCCTTCGCTTCCAGGAGCCCCCACAGCAAGAGGCGCACCAGCACAGCCCCCCTGCGGGGCTCCGGCTTTCTCCGCTTCATTCTCTGCGGCGGGATCCCGTCCGAGACGGCCGGCAACTACCAATCATCACACGCCCAAAGAAGCCGGCCACGTCTACTTCCGGAGGAGGAAAGCACGTGATTTTTTTTCCTCCCTCCACTGAAATCCTAGAGTTACCGGCAGTGGAGTTTAGTTTCCGCTGCCCTCGGGTTTATTTATTTTGTTGTTGTTGTTGTTGTTGTTGTTGTTTCGGTTGCCCCACGGGGATTAAAAATAAGAGGGGACTTCGCAAACCTGATATTGTCGAAAAGTACGGATCCCTAAAATCTAACACCTCAAGCTAATTATTTTTGTGGTGCTGAGCCCACTCCGTGTCACAAGCATGAATGGCCTTCAAAGAGTCCTTGAAACGCCCCGCTTTCCATAGAGTTCGGCTCTTTCTGGCTAAGATTTCTCACCACACCGGTCTGCCCCTATAAATCCTTGGCCAACAATACCTTGGCAACAACGTTTGTATAGGCTACACAAGATTAGTTGGGGAGTCGAGTAATCATCTTGGAGGCTCAAAGCAGGCGCAGGTTGCGTGTGACTCTACACTCTGCGGTGCTCTATGAATTTCCCTCCCGCGGGTCCCGGCCTCTGGTCAACATCCGGGGCAGCCGGAGCGCGTTGCCTGAGGAGACGAAAGGAAGGTAAGACGCTGGAGGGACGAGGCGGGGGGAGGGAGCCCCTTCCTGATTTTCGGGACCGGTTTTTTTTTGGTTTTGTTTTGTTCCGGATGGTCCGGTGGAAACTGTCTCTCCATTTTTTTTTAATGTCTTTTGAGGCCGAGAAATCCGTGGTTGCGAGGGGTTTGCCGGGCTCTTGGTGGTGGGAAGTGGAATAAAGATACTTTAGTGGGAATTGGAAGGGTGGCGGTTTCGGAGCGCCCGTTCTTACGGCGTGGCGGCAAGAGAGAATGGGTTAAGCGATGTATTGTCGGCAATTGACCAAATCTACCTCAGAGGTTAAGCTGGTTCCCTGTGGGGATGGATCATATATGCCAGACCGCTAACCGAAATCTCAAAAGAGTTGTAGACCTTCATTATTTTACGTTAACAGGTTGCTTCAATCATAGTTTCTTCTCAACGGTTTACATTCCTGATTTGGAATAATGCGATTATAATAATAACAACAAAAATTGCACATACAGGTAGTCCTCGGGTTACAACAGTTCATTTAGTGACCATTCAAAGTTACAACGGTCCTGAAAAAAGTGATTTATGACCCTTTTTCACACTTATGACTATTGCAGCATCCCAGTGGTCACACAAACCAAATTCAGACGCTTAGCAACTGACTCATATTTATGACAGTTACAGTGTTCCAGGGTCATGTGATCACCTTTTGTGACCTGACTGACAAAGTCAATGGGGAAACCAGATTCATTTAACAACCATGTTACTAATGCAACAGTTGCAGTGATTCACTTAACAACTGCAGCAAGAAAGGTCGTAAAATGAGGCAAAATTCACTTAAGTGAAACTTAACAAATGTTTCACTTTGCAACAGAAATTTTGGGCTCAACTGTGGCCATAAGTCAAGGACTACCTGTACTTTGAACTGCCAAGAGCAAATAAATAAGATTCAGAGCAAAGTCTAACCCTACTGTAAACAAGGACTTGATTCATCTCCAGATCAATCCAGGAACAATGTTTTTGACGGCTGAAGTTAAACAGTAGGTTTCAGGGAGGCTTAGTATGCAGGCAAAGTAGTACAATGTAGTCCTGGACTTAACGACCACAACTGAGCCCAAAATTTCTGTTGCTAAGTGAGACATGTTAAGTGAATTTTGCCCCATTAGACGACCTTTCTTGCCACAGTTGTTAGTGCCACAGTTGTTAAATGTGTTAATGGCTTCCCCATTGACTTTACTTGTCAGAAGGTCGCAAAAGGGGATCATGTAACCAAAGGACACTGCAACCGTCATAAATATGAACCAGTTACCAAGCGTCTGAATTTTGATCAGGTGACCCCAGGGATGCTGCGAAGGTTGTAAGTGTGAAAAATGGTCATAAGTCACTTTTTTCAGTGCTGCTGTAACTTTGAACGGTCACTAAATGAACCATTCTAAAACAAGGGCTACCTCTAGTGCAAGATCGGAAGATCTGGAGAGACTTGGCCCATAGAATCACCAAGAGTCGGACACGACTGAATGGGTATTGCCATTTAGTATGCAGGGCTACCTGGAGTTTTCTGTTTTGTCATGTGGAGGGAGATTTTGTTAGTGCCTATTTTATGGCTTAGAGTTTTGTTTCTCACCAAACAATACCACTAAAATCCATAATGGAT
>QLTV01000775.1:778855-842462 GCA_003457575.1 Thermophis baileyi | reverse complement strand
ATTGAATATATTTCAGACCATACCAAAAAAAGTAATTTCAAAACAATGAAAAAAAAATGATATGCAAGGTCACTATTTTATAATATGACCATATGCTATAATAATAATAATAATAATAATAATAATAATAATAATAATGGATTATTAGGGTTGCAAAAAGGGGAGGGAATTTTAGCTCAGTAATTTGCCCTGCCTGATAAATCCCAAAAGTGTTTTTTCAAACTGCAACTGGACTTTGTTTTTTCTTTGAAGACATTTCGCTTCTCACCCAAGAAGCTTCTTCAGCTTCTTGAATGAGAAGCAAAACATCTTCAAGAAAAAAACCAAGTCCAGTTGCCTTTTGAAAAAGTACTTTTGGGATAACGATGACCTGGATGTCTGAGAATCTCCATAGACACCTGCCTGATTAAGAAAATATAATAACATGAGAAAACTCTTCTCTGTTAATTGAAACTGTTCCCAGGGCTTTGTCTGCCCCTGGCATTAGAAATTACTGTTAATTTAGAGTATGTATGTATCAAAGCAGGTAATTATGCAGAGAAGAGAAATGCATACTGATTTTCCATAACTTGGTACTCTCTGAATTTATAATTATTAATCAGCACAGCTATGGAGGAGTCGTACTCCCCAGACATCTTGGAACTAATAAGGTCAAACAAGGAACTATGGCTGTTAGATCTGTTACTCTAATGACATTCCACACTAATTCTAGCAAGGCATTTTATTAATCTTTATGCAGTAAAATTAAAGAAGGAAATACATTTTCTCCTAATCTGCATATTCTCATCTACATATTACCTGTATTTATAAGAAAAATATAGTACCATAGTAGCAACAACTACTGCAACTCATATATAAAAATACGGAATGTCGGATATTAATGTTTATCCATATTTAATTCAACAGATGCTACTCAACTAACTTGGAAGTATGCCCAATAGTGTTGCTTTTCACTTGATAGTTTATAATTGTCAGAAATATGTGAGTAATGCATGCACTTTTTAAATAATTCATCAGGATTTAATTGGTACATAATTTCATTGAAAAATATTGCACTTAATGATATTTAATTTGCTTTGACAGTTCTTTATCTGGTATTAATTTTTTGATGGCATCTTCATACAAGCATGAAAACTATTATTTTATAACAATCAAGTTTGAACTACCGTACTCCTAAAATAATAACTTCATTATTGGACCATTTTGACAGAATGCTAGTGATATTTCAGTATGTATTTAACAAACTAGTCCTTACTAAGAACATTGTTTTCATTAAGTTGTGGTAACATGGCAGATACATTTATGTCATTTTGTAATTATATTTTTTTTAATGATGTAAAAATTGGTTTAAAGTTGAAATGAAACATTTTGTACTTTTCTGGTGTGGTGATTATTTATTGAACCTTGTTAGGTGCACACAAGAGTATATAATACAATAGCTCATATTGCAGTATATTGTATGAAATGGGAAAATATCACTCCTTGGAATATTTTTATGACATCAAACACACAGTTGTAAAGACATCTAACAAATGCCTTTTTGCTTCCAATTAGGTTTTTTTTCCAGAAATATTGCAGATGCTTTAGGAATATGTACAATTGTTCTCCATGCTACAAGCTTTTTTCTCCATAGAAATTATTTTTGTCGTTCAGTCACTAAATTGTCTTCACAATCCCATGGACCACAGCACGCCAAGTTCCCCTGTCCTCCACCATCTATAGAGTTTGCTCAAATTCATGTTCATTGCTGGCACTATCTAATCATCTCATCCTCTGCTGTCCCCTTCTCCTTTTGCCTTCAATCTTTTCCAACATCAGAGTCCAATGAATCCTCTCTTCTCATTAGGTGGCAAAAGTATTTGAACTTCAGCTTCAGTATCTGTCCTTCCAAAGACTGATTTGATCTCCTTGCAGTCTAGGGGACACTCAAGAGTCTCCTCCAACACCACAATCCAAAAGCATCAATTCTTCAGCGCTCAGCCTTCCTTATGGTCCAACTCTCACAGTCATACAGTACTACTGAGAAAACCATATACCGACCTTTGTTGGCAAGGTGATGTCTCTGCTTTTTAATATGCTGCCTAACTTTGCCACGGCTTTCCTCCCAAGGAGCAAGAATCTTTTAATTTCATGGCTACTGTCGCCATCTCCTGTGATGTTAGAGCCCAAGAAAATAAAATATGTCACTGCTTCCATTTCTTCTCCTAACTGCCAGGAAGTGATGAGACCGGATGCCACGATCCAGTTTTTTTTAATGTTGAGTTTCAAACCAATTTTTGCACTCTCATCTTTCACCTTCATCAAGAACCTCTTAGTTCCTCTTCACATTCTGCCATTAGAACAGAAATTATATCCTGTAAATATATACAGGTAGTCCTCCAACTTGGAATTATATTTGTTATTGCAGTTGTTAGTGAGGTGCCCATGTGATCACCTTGCTTATGACCAGAATACTGGCTTTCCCCATGGTAATTGTTAAGCAGAACGCACAATGCCATAGCTGGTGGGGAACACCTAATGCAGGACTGCAATGCATACCTCCCCAGCTCACACATGGCCTGCATCAGGCCTCCCCCACTTCCTGAGACAGTCCTTCCACAGCTTCCTGCTCCCGTGTATCCCACACTCTTGTGTCTCCTCTCCTGCCTCACTCCACTTATCTTTTCCAAAGTTCACTTTTCCAAGAGTGCCCAATCCCAATGTGACATGCAGCCTTCCTGCAGAGGCCGCTTTGTGTCATTCTGGAGGCAAGCGCCAATCTGCGTGATTGTTGTGTGTCACATCAGCTGATTCTCTTTCCAAATGACAACCTTCAAAAAATGTCTTTCAGAAAGAGAAGCAGCAATTCACCACCACATTCACCTATACAGAAGTTGCCTGGTACCATACCGGAAACTGGTGCCATTTTAGAAGTGGCCACAGTTCTTGAGATCTGAGAATTATGGCCACTCCCAAAATGGCACATTTTCAAGATGGCACCAAGCCATTTTTATATAGGAAGGCTGCATGATGCATCAGCTATTTTCCTTTGGGAAAGGCAATCTTTGATAGAGGTAAGTGCAGCAAGGCATGGTGGGACCCAGCAAGATGGGAAGCAGGCCATGGGAAACAGTGGGGTGGATGGGAGGAAAATAGGCGAGTAGGGGCAACTGCAGCATCCCGGATGTTGATTGTATGGGTGCCTGAATTGTGATCCCATGGCCACGGGGGCAGTGCAATGGCCATAAGTTTGGGTATAGGTAATAAGTCCCTTTATTCAGCGCCATTGTAATTTTGAATGGTCACTGAATCATCACAAGTTGAAGGATACCTGTAACTCATTTAAAATATGTAAGTGCATTTATCTTCTAGTAAAACAAGCCACCCTCTGATGCTGAAACAGGTTCCTAAGAGCGGTGCTGGCTTTTCAGTGTACTTCTAATTTCAAGCTTAAAAGTCACCACATTTCACCTATAACTTTTTGCATATTTATACCACGGTACTGCATCTCTAGTGTTGATGGCTGGGATCCAAAGATTTTCAGAATGCCCAATGGAATTGTATATTTTTTTTTCATAGCAGCAATCTATGGATTACAAACTTATTAAAATTCCACTTAATTTTTTAAAGAAAGTAAAGTACTTGACACGCAACATGAGTTTCTACTTGGGAAATGAAAGTCGAACATTTCTTTGATTATATAGTACAATTCACATTTACTAGTTGCTGAGCTCTGCTTAATGTAATTGAATTACAATAAAATTGAATTAAAAATCAGTGATAAATTTTTTTGTGGTAGCTAAGTCCTATTTCTATATAGATGTTTTTGTAATGATATAATAATCATATTTAACCTAAATATGATTTATTTTACTGCGATCTGGAAATACCAGATCAGTTTATGGTTTGTATCAGAATTCCTTTTCATTGTGTAATCTCTTGATTAACTCCTTATTAAAACTACACCCTTCAGATTCAGACTTAGTTGTCACACTTTGTTGAATACAAGTGCCTTCAAAAACACAAACTAACAGCACAGCATAACATTTGCGAGTATTTGTTAAACAGAGGAAGAGAAACACTGTATGGGCTTAAATCATAATTGTTGTATTACTAATGCAAAATCATACAAGTTTCATTATGAAAATGACAGAAACATAGAACCAGTTTATGGTTTTGTTGAAAGTTTAAAGAAAAGAACTGAAACCGTGAGATGTACATGCATAGTTGGGACGGAAACTTTTGTTGTTATGAGATCATCATCAAGTTAACGCAGCAGATAATCATTTTAGTGGAAGTTGAGAAGGTTTAGAAGTCCCGGCAATTTACTGTGCAGCTTACCCTTGAACTCTTAAGTACAGAATCCTGAAAAAAGAGGTACATTTAGCTAAATCAATCAATTTTATTTACAGCCAAAAGACCCAAAAGCAACTTACAACCATAATCTAAATTTGACATTGGATAAAACAGTTTAGTAAGTAAAATATTTCAATTTATATTGTGTTTGTAAGTTGCTTATGGGCCTTCTGGATGCAAATAAAATTGGCTGATTTGATTTAAACTAAATCAACAGCTTATGCTTACCTGGTGTAAATTTTAATTTGGACTCTCAAATAAATATTTTGACATGGCTTCAAAAATATTTGACAGATGGCCTAGGTATATGTAATACAATCTTCAATAAACATCAAGTCCAAAGCACTATGGGAGAGAGATGCACAATTAGAATTTTTAAAGAGTATTTACTGGCCAGCTATAGCCATCAAAGAGGCATTCCATAGTGTTCTCTCTTGAAATCCTTGTCTATGGGAGGAGTTATAATAACATTTTTATATGTCTTTAAGAGATTGGAAATAGACTGGAGCTCATGTATTTTCCTTTGTTTACTGACAAGTTTATCATTGCAGTGGATATTTCAGTGAAAAATTCTAGCAAGCATTTCCAAATTCTTGTTAGTAGAAAATATAATTAAGTTAATTATAATAAGTTATCCAGGTACAACTAGAACTATGCTAATTAATGATAATAACTAGACTTGGAAATTTGCAGCGTAAATTTTCCTTCAAAACCTATGCTGCAAGTTATGTGCCAATATTTTCTGAGGAAGTTTGGCTTCCAAGGGAACTTATTCCTTATTTAGATGCTTGCCAGAGCTCTGCTAGTCCTTATAGAAACAATAATCCTGTTCTTCTGTTTGATTCTGTTTGAGGCAAAAAAGAATTACTATAGAATAGTGTCAAAAATTTGCTCTTGTATTGCAAATGCTGATCCTCTGCTTTTCAAATGGGCTGGGCTGCATAATCCATATACTTCCAAATTTTTCCAATTAGAGTGTACAAAGAGAAGTGCAGTCTTCATAATGAAAGCTTTACAAATGCATAGAAATTTATAAAAACTAAGGATTGTCACTAAAAACAAAAATTGAAGAAGAAATGTTCTTGTACCTCAATGTGTTATTGTGTATTTAGAAGCAAGAAGTTGTGAAATTATAGCATTAGGTATTGGTGACAACATCATGTTGGCATAGTAAAAGTTGAACAAAGGGTTATTGTGAATTTTAATTTATGGAGCTCTAATTACTGGGATAAGGGCAAATTTGACTATCTCTAAAAATGCCCAATGATTATGGATAGGAGTTTTGTTACATACTTATTACTCTAGATTCAAGTTGTTTCCCTGATTACAGTTATTTTCCAAAAAAATGAGAGAAAGCCTTGTGGTACCAGCATACATCATTTCTGAAGACATTGAAACCATGAATGCAAAGTGCTGTTTCCTTTCATTTGTAACTATTTGATCCTCTTATCACTAAGCAAATAGTTATATATAAATTATTGAATTTGGGCAAGTGAAACTAAATGATAATATATAATAAGCAATACGTTTCAAACAGTTGTACAAATAATCCAGGCCATTCATATAGATATAATTGCCATTTACAATGTAATCCTACACATATTTACTTTGTACCATGTTGGACTTAATCCTAAACAAGTGTACAAAGAATTTTTCTCTCAGTGCTGTAATCCACAAATCCCATTGGGAACATTTTTGAAGGAATATACTGACATTTATGTCAACACACATCACTCAATCCTATGCATTTCTTTCTTTGTTGAAAGGGACTTCCTTTTGTGCATAGGACTGCCTCCATACCTAAGTGAAGAATCTAGTTCAAAACTTTTTTTTTTTTAGAAAGGAAAACAAAATCTAATAATTTAAAGTTAAGAAAGTTTCCTTTCAACTTAAATCAGGCCTAAGTTATTCAAATTTGAGAAATGAACAGAAAAGCATTCTTAAAACTTTATGGAAATTCAAAGTTCCTTCTTAAATTTAAATATTTTAAAAATCTCTATTGCTCAAGGACAGTGATGCCTCAATGAAATATGAAAACTAATTTTTTAAAATTTTTGATGGATAATTTCCAAATTATATAAACAATATAAACAGAATAAACTTAGTCTGATAGTGAAGAAACTGTTTGCAAAGCGACTGTTATACAGGTTTGTCTTGCTCTTGTTCCAATAGTTCCTTTACTAGTTTCTCTAAAGCAAAAACATGTTCATCCACATCTTCTGGTACAAGATCCCTGAGGGAATTGCAAAGTTCAAATAGGTATTCTGTATTTCTTCCACTAGGACCAACTGCATTAAAAATCTGTTCGGCAATTTCTTCTAGGGGTGCAGGTCCGAGGTAGTTAGGGTTTTCACAGGTTCCAATATATAATAGCAGATTAAAAGGTTCCACTGCAGGATCTTTGGGATAGAAGACAATAGTTGTAGTCCTATATCCACCCTTCTCTCGAAAATCAAGATAGGCTTTTACTTCAACTTCTTGTCCTATTGGCAGTTTGTATGCAACACCCCATACACAGCCCTGTAGAAGAATACAACCAGAAAGATAAAGCGTACAAAGATCAGACTCTGTCAAAGAGTTGCAGAGGTCACTCTTCCAAACCATTATTGTCAGTAATGCATGCACATAACTTCTTTAATGAAAAACTAGAAAACAGGATATTAATGAGGGAACTGCAAATTTTCAAACCCAGGTTTCCAATTCTTCACTGGCTCTCTTCCCTTCTCACGGTTTCTTCCAGGGCTTTACTATGGTTAAGAACTCTCTACTCTCCGACACCTCTGTGCAGGTACTTCATCTAACAAGTACTGTTAATTTAGCAAGATAGATTGATGGAGATAAGCTAAAAATATTGCTAATTTCTAGTTATTTTAACTCTGCACTATTAGGATGACTACAGGGTATTGATTTGAAATAACTAGTTTGCAATGATTGGAGTTTGTTTTGCAATACAAATGCTGGGGAAAGAAAGAGAAAAAAACCCAAGCTAAACTATTCTTTGCTTATAGAGGAAGCTGTCTGCTAACATAATAGGATCTAACTGCACAGCAGTATGAAAAAACTTACCAGAAAAGTACAGAAGAATTCACAGTGACAGACACTGTGTTGCATTTTGCTGATCTTGTCAAGTACAAAAGGTTGAAATCTGTAGCTGCCATTACTCTGATCTAAATTCGGCAGCATTACAGGACAACTAGTGGTGTTCAAACCTCCTTGTTTTCATGACATTTATATTTATTCTCAAGAAAATATAAATACTGGGGGCGTATCACTGATGCTACTTAGAAAAGATATACACAATTGAGGCTTCAGGGCTATATGCAGTGACCATATCCTTCCAAAACTTGCCTCCAATTGTATTTTTAAGAGAAAGTGCTCAGTGCATCATAAGTAAATGGTACATATTTTAATGTAATGTATATTATATCACAATTAAACTATGGCAAAATGATTTTTATTTTTGTCTTAGCCACTTTTTAATCTTGGTTTCACTTTTTTTTTAACAGGGTCCCATTTAGCATACCATCTAGAAGTCAAGAGTGGTCCTTGGTGTGAACACTCCTAATGTAGAAGAAATAAAGATATATGATAGTAATAAGAACTGAGCTTATTTTATTTTAGTTCACAGTTTTTACTTTACAAAACATTTCACATGTATTTTCAGTAATATTGCAATAATTTTGCAACACCCTGTAAGTTTTTACTTTTGCTCTTCAGATTTGAGAACACACACCAGAACTCTGAGTTTGAAGGTGTTTTTTTTTTAAAAGAAATATAATGGAATATGCTCTAAAGAACTGGCACTTCAGAGAGAAGACAATCTTAATGTTTAGGTTTTTTTCTATATTTCTTTATTGACATTTTATTTTAGAATAATACTGACCAAATATATTTAAAATCAAGTTGCGTTTATATGGGACAGGACACTAATTTCTTTGCTATTCAAAAAGTATAAATAGCTGCTTTACCATTCAACTGGATATTACTTCTTGCTCACCTATGGTAAAGTCCAACACAAATACTGAACATATATACAACAGAAAGAAAATGCCACTAGGAGGGTGAATTTGGCACAGGATGTGTCTATGAGCACTGTCTGACAGCTTATTTTTCAGGCTGCAATATATCTCATCAGTGCTTTCTCCAATCCTGAAGACATAAGATCCACAAGTGGAACTAGACATTATAGGGAGCATATATATTCTCTTTTGATTTTCCCCCCATATCTACTCTGTGAAACTAATAGTAAGCTTGTTTGAAAGTTAAATTATCTTTTATAACAGCATCTCATTACATGTAGTGCTTGCTTAACCACCATTTGTTCAGCAACTGAACTTTCAACAGCGGTGAATGGTAGTTATGGCTGTTCCTTGAAGTTACAGCTGTTGCAGTGCCAACTTTGAATTATTATTATGGTTCATTTCACAGTCAACTAGATGTTTATATTGGATTTGGTACTTTTCCCCACTCACTGAGTCCTTCCCAAGGATCCGGATTAGGCAATTGTTTATGTTTCATATTTCTTAACTGCCCATCTCACTCGAGCAGGGAGGGAAATGTTATTTGTAGTGTTAAAGATATCATTGTAGGATGTAAGCTGTTCCAAATAAAGCTGCCTTTTGCAATTGACTAATGGGGATTTTGTCAATGCCAATGTTTTTTAAGTGGTGCTCCAAGTGTTTTGGGATTGCACCCAAGGGTGCAATTGGAACTATCTTTGTTTTCTTTTGCCACAGTCATTCTATTTGCAGGTTTTTGCATTTTGTGATTTTATCCAGTTCTTTCACAGTAGTTATAAAGCTAATACTGCAGTGATTAAGTGAACCAATGGTTTTGCTGAAAATTTGAAATAAATGTTAGTTTTGGGCAAAACCGTCATAAAATGTGGTCATATGACTGCATGGCGTTGCAAATAGCCATAAATGTGACCTGGTTGCCAAGCGCATGAAGTTGTCATGTGATTGCAGGGTGGGGTGGGATTGTTGAAACTCTGAACTTGGGTCGTAAATGGCTCCCTGCTAGGTCCATCATAACTTCCAAAGGTCACTGATCAGTCATAAGTTGAGAACTACCTGTAAATGTAGAAATGACAGGCTTCTAAGTTTATAAAGAATTTTCCAGACAGTCATTTGCCTTTCCTCTAATTTCATGAATTTAAGTTACAGCCAAATCTTCTTTGCTTCACAGATTATTTCTTAATTTCTAAAAGGAGAATCAGGGTATATTTGGGAAGACATGGAGGAAAATAAGTGGGTGGGCCAGTTGAAGTCAGAAATTCTGGTCTCAATTATGGCCATTAAGTAAGGTCTACCTGTACCTTGGCAAGTATAAATAGAGAATAAGGAGATGCTAAAATGAGATACTGAACCCTTTTGTTTAAATAGTAAAAATAACTTTTATGAGACCACTAATTGCAATACAGTTTCTTGTAAGGGCCACACAGTTTTAAAGGTATGGAGGTATGGAAATGAATAGCAATAGCAATAGCAATAGCACTTAGACTTATATACCGCTTTACAGTGCTTTACAGCACTCTCTAAGCGGTTCACAGAGTCAGCATATTGCCCCCAACAATCTGGGTTCTCATTTTACCCACCTCAGAAGGATGGAAGGCTGAGTCAACCTTGAGCCGGTGAGATTTGAACCGCTGAACTGCTGAACAGTCAGCTGAAGTAGCCTGCAGTACTGCACTCTAACCACTGCGCCACCTCGGCTCCTGAGAGAAGTTCATTCGTGTTTGACAGATAGTATTGTTAGAATTACTTTCTTAAATTAATTCTCAGCTATTTTCCAGGAGTCCTAATGCACCCTTCAGTATAGGTAGTCCTTGACTTACAACTACAATTGAGCCCAAAATTTCTGTTGCTAAGTGAGACATGTGTTGAGTGAGTTTTGCCCCATTTTATGACCTTTCTTGCCACAATTAAGTGAATCACTGCAATTGTTAAATTAGTAACATAGTTGTTATCTGAATCAGGTTTCCTCATTGTTTTTGCTTGTCAGAAGATCGCAAAAGGCGATCTCATGACCCTGGGACTCTGCAATGGTCATAAATATGAGTCAGTTGCCAAGCAACTGAATTTTGATCACGTGACCATGGGGATACCTCAATGGTCATATGTGAAAAATGCTCATAAGTCACTTTTTCCAGTGCTGTTGTAACTCTGGTCACTAAATGAACTGTTGTTAAGTTGAGGACTACCTGTACAGGTAGTTCTTGATTTGCAACTGTTCAAAGTTAAAATGGATGGCAAAAAAAAACAGCTTGGATTTGAAGTTTCAATGGCCACCCTCATCCATGGTCACATGCCTGCATTTTGGCACTTGGCAACCAGCCCACATTTACAGCTGTTTGCAGCATCCTGCAGTCACATGACCACGATTGATGATTATTTTTGCTGGAAACTAGCTTAGCTTCTGGTTTGCTGCAAAAAAATGCCCATTGAGGACAATTGATTTGCTTAATGACTGCAGTGGCCACTTTACAATTGCTGTGTTTAACAACTGCTGCAAAAAAGGTCATAAAATCAGGTGCAGTCATGTTATTACTGCTTAATAATGGCACAACTTACAACAGTAACTGAGGACTACCTATAAAAGCTGAATGGACATGGGGCAGGAAAGAAAAAAAGATCTTAAAGGTGAACAGGAATCAATTTATTTGAAACCAGTATTATGCATATTAAGATATTTTTTTCAGGAAAATGGAACTAGTTTCTTCAACTGAATGGTTTATAAACAGCTGTATACTATTTTGGCCGCTTTTCTATAGGAACAGGGCTTTTGTCCATGAAAAATGTCAATTTGATACATTTTAGGCTCAAGATGGTTCCTGGACCATCACTTTGAATTTTCTTCTTCATATCTTTGGAGAGAAATGATAACAATTGAAATTCTATGCATATTTATTTTGTAGTAATTTACATTGTGTCTATGAATTTATATCCCAATTGATGTGTATAAGATTGCAGATTAAAATTCTAGTTTTCTCTCTATATCAGAATTAGGAAGGCAGATGCTACATGCCACTATTGAGGACAAAACATATTTATAGAATATGTAAAAGTACAACTACTGTACCTCAGGATCTTCAATAAGTGTCACAACTCTTCCAGGCTAAAATTTAAAAACAAAACAAACAAAAATTCAGTAAAAACTTTAATTGTCAGAGCTGGTACAAAAGTGAAGGTTTTTTTAAAACAAAAATCCAAACCACAGGATCATTAAATAAATGAAATATAATTTTAAAATATTTGAATTCTGTCATAGTGATGGTATATTTGCTGGCTGAGGAGCTTATATTTGCTAAGAATGCAGATTGTAACATAAATCCATTTGTAATCATTTTATTTATGTACAAGTGTTTTGTGTGCTTTTAGGCTGGTTTAATCAAGCAAAATAATTCACCTCAGAGTAATAACAAACCAATAAGCAGTGTCCATATGATTCCCAGGCACATTTATCATTGGTTCCTCAGCCCTTAAATGCCTGTTAAATATTTTCATAGACTTTAAAATATCAAGATGCTCATCTTATTTTAGAAGACAGCTACTTCCATAAAAGGAGAGATCCAGGAGAGAATGCTTTTTTTTTTAAAGTCCCTTCTATAGACATTTTTTGGGATGTGTGAATATTCTAACTACGCTCCTTCTATTTGCCTTGTTAGAGGCAGATTCTACTTGAAGCTCCCAAGTAGAAATGATTTTATAGATATCAAGGTCTCTCATCTTTAACTTTTATAGTTATAACTGCAATAATTATTAATAATAATGTAATAATTAATAATTCTTACAGCATAATGAATTGCATCCAGAAATAAACTGGCAACTGTTGTAGCTTCTATAATATAGATGTTGTATGATAATGAGCCAGTTGTCCTAGTGGTTAAGGTACCAGGCTAGAAACCAGGAGGTATGACAGGTAGCTGGATGATTTTGGACCAATCACTCTCTCTCAGCCCAATCCACCTCACATGTTATTGTAGGGAAAATTGGAGGATGAAGGAGTATTACGTAAGTATATTTGCTTCCTTAAGTTATTTATAAAAATAATACATGTTGGACATAAATAAATAAAATTTAAATAAAAATAAATAAAAAGCTGCATTTTGTACCAGTTAACGTTTTTTTTATTCACAAATTTGTCCCCAGGCAAACTCACTTGCTAGATTCTCTATCTTATCTGAGTTTTTTTTTTTAAGATGAAAATGATGATGATAATGATAGTAAAAGCAGGAAGCTGGCATGCTACAAAGCACAAGCCTCTAGAATCATGTAGTCTTTGAGTCACACATATATCTTACTGGGAAATGAAACTTGGCTTTAGGAACTGGCTTGCCTTCTGATAAATGAGTATTGTGAGATTGGCTATGCATACAGTACTATGATAGCTATGTTCTGAATCCACATACCACTATGTTTTCAAAATTTTAAATTTGCCCCTAGCCCATAACTACTAGGTTTGCCATGTTGTGTAATTGTAATTATCAATAAAGTCATATGGGTGATGAGATTTGCCTGGAGGCTGTTGAGGTCTGGATGGGGAGCAGCAGGCTTAATCTAAACCCTGGCAAGACAGACTGGCTCTGGGTTAGGGGCTCTTTGACTCTTGAAGAATTGCCATCTTTGGTTGTGGATGGGGTTGCACTTCCCCATACTGACCCATTGCATAATCAGGGAGTTCTTCTGGACTCGTGACTCTTGCTTGAGGAGCCGGTGGCAGTCTCTGCACAACTATGACCAACATGCCCTTATAGTCACCCATGCCTTGGTCATCACCCATCTGGACTGTTGTAACACGGTTTACACAGTACAGAATGCAGTGGCCTGAAGAGTTTTATGCAAGCCTAAAGCTCTGCATGTGTCATCTCTCTTGTAGGAGTTGCAGTGGCTGCCAATATGCTCCCAGATACAATTCAAGGTGCTGGTTATAGCAATAGCAATAGCACTTAGACTTATATACCACTTCATAGTGCTTTACAGCCCCCTCTAAGCGGTTCACAGAGTCAGCATATTGCCCCCAACAATCTGGGTTATCACCTTTAAAGCCCTACGTGGCTTTGACTTTGAAGGACCACCTCTCCCCTATTACATCCACCTAGCCTATCAGGACAGGAAGACAGGATATGTTATGGGTCCCATCAGTTGGGGATATACATCTGGTGAGACCAAGAAAAAGGTCTTCTCAGTGGTGGCCACCTCTCTATTGAATATCTTTCTTGCTGAGGTGTGGCTGGCCCTCTATCCTGTTGCTTTTCTAAAAGGCAACAGGTCTGGGGACCCCAAATGAAGATGAAGCTGCCAGGTACAAGAAATTGGGAACCAGGATAGAGTTCAAAATGCTGCAAGTTTATTTTATGCTACCTATACACAAGAATCTGATCTATTAACTGTCAAGGTGAATTGGCTCCACATAAGTTAACAGACTTCAAGGTCTCTTATTGGGGTGTAGACATTCCAAACTGATTATGTGTTTGACCCCACCCTCAGGCTCAGCTGATCATCTCCTACAGGAGCCAATCATGGCTAATTTGATTGTGTTGCTGCTGCCATGGAGGGAGGGGGTTATGTGTTTTTATATTTGTGGTTTTTAATGTTGTAAGCCCCTTGGAATCACCTAGAAGTGAGTTTAGTGGTCCTGTAAGTTTGTTTAATAAATTTGAAAAATGAGATTTGGCCTTAGAAATGTATTCATGTGTGCATTCATAAGATTGACCACATTTGTACAGGTATAAGAATGAAGTGTCCTCTCTACCACAAACGGGATCTTTGTGCCCAGTTGTCTAACTGTGTTAAGATGAGGTCATCTGGTATCTAATAGCTAGGAAATTGGTACTGACAGACAGAAACTTTATATTGGTCATTGACTAATAAAAAACATTCTATAAAACAAAGCAAAATTATCCCTTAACTTCAACCAAGGCACTGTTGGCAACCATTTATAGGCAAAATTTATACATACTGTAGCAAAATTCTGCTATGTTTACAGAAATAAATTTAATTATTTAATAGATAATACAAATGAAAATATTAGAGTGCCTTGGAAATGTATGTAAAAAGGGGTAATCAACTGGTGATGAATTTCTGTGTAGAACTGACAATACAAAAGAACATGGGCTGTGGTTTCTATAGCACCCAAGTCACAGGGGCAATATCTGCTTTCATATGGGACTTTCCTATAATTCCTTTAAAAAAACAGCGGTGGGAAAAATGGCATTGTGTTATCTTAGTTAAAAACTTTTTAAAAGGCCTAAGCTAAGGTGCTACCTCTTAGTCTGAGTTCATGTCAACAATATAGGAATCTGTATTCATATTACTATTACTGTATTCGTGATTACTATTTCTCTGAACTTTTAAAAAGACAGAATCATTTACAATCTAGACATTAACTGATAACTAAATTAAGTCACTTTTTCATTAAATGTTCAGAAGTACATAGGTATTGTATTATCCAATCATGAAGATGTTTAGATGATTAATCTGAATGTTGTTCGTCGATTTTCTAATTTTGTAGTATATTCCATTATCTACCTTAGTACTAATTTGTATCAGAAAAACCTTAATCTTTATAGCTTTCTTTGGCATACAGATGAAAAGAAAAATGCAAAAATGTATTCCTTAAAATACTTTTTTGTTAATTTACTGTGGGTGTTCTAAATTTATGCTGAAATATTATAAGAAGCATATACTTTGAAATAAGTTTTCAAAATTTGTTGTAAGGATTTCAGACTGGAGATGTGAATTTGTATAAAAAGCAAACATTATTTGAAAGGTGTAAGCTCTACTGAATATTAATGTTGTTGCATATTGTCTAATCCCAGAAGAATGCCAATTATTTTTAAGTATTGGCTCATTTATGTTGAAGTCAGTCAGTATTTCTGATGACTGACAAATCTGCTGCATATACAGCAGTAAATAACATAGCCTTGCCTTGTCAATGCCATTCTCCTAGATTGCTGGATGTTTCTGAACTCCATTGTTTCCTCTGCTCCACAAATACTATTTAGAATTTTATAAGCTCTATAATCCTTGTATAGCGAGGCACGCTGGGTTTCAAAGTACTGTAAAATTTAATATTTTTGTTCAATTTTTATTTTTTATGAAATAGAAAATAGGAAAGGCTTTACTTGTTTTAATCTTAATTCATTGATATTGTTATTAACCTATGGCAGGCAATGCTTTCTGAAAAGCATTTTCAAATAATAACTAGACCATAGCTTATTATCAGTCCTTTATTTAGGCTACAAATTCAAAATATGGTTTTCTTCTGAGAAATCCCTGAAAGTTGGAGAAGTATACATCAGTGGGCTTTAGTAGGCAATGAACAGCATATTGTTATCATTATACAGACACCTGCACTAATAACTAAAATCCTTCATTCTGAGGAAATTAGTGGTTGTGGTTCCAAAAAAATCTGTTTTTATGCTTAAACAGGAATGATTAAGTACTTGCATAAAAACAAACATTTTAAAATTTGACCGAATATATTTAAAAATCCCCCACACATTAACAAATAATCTAGATCAACACAACCAATTTTCTTATAATATCAAATGATTTAGAAGAGTGAAATCCAGTGCATCCTGGCGGTGCTTGAAATCAGCTATTTAAAATTCTGTTTAACCATAAGAAGCAGGTTGTTAGTCCATGCTGTTTGCTTGCTTTGGTTTAACTCCACAGAATTTTGGTTCAAAGTAAAAGGCCATTGGGCAATCTAATTCCTATGGGTAGCATATAAAAATGAATAGTAACACGCTTCTGTTGATGTAACTCAGTAGTTTGATTGAGAGCCATACTTCCATGTTTCTGGATTGTTATAGGACAGAAACAAGTGAAAATTACTGGTTTGCGCACAACTCCATACAAATCATATGCAAAACCTTCAGAATGATTTATCCCTGGTGGTTTGTGGGAACTACCTGTACCACATATTACTCATATGCTATACAGACTTATTTATTTATTTTAAAGATTTATATAGCCTCTTATTTTATACAACATAATGGTGGGCAGTTTACAAACACACAAAAAACCCCAGAACCAGTATAAAAACTTGCAGTGGCCCTAAAAAAAATGCACTCCTTAGATCTACCAACAACTTTATCAGGCTCCAGTCAGATGCTATCCCAACTTTGTTGGAAAAACAAAGTCTTCAAGGCTTTTCAGAAAACCAGGTGGGTAGGGGTCTGCTGGATTTCCGAGGGAAGGTTGTTCCAAAGGGCAGGAGCTACCACCAAGAAGGCAGACTACTTCAATCCTCCTAGATGGCAACATTTAAGGGAAGGAACCTGGAGCAAGCCCACTCTATCTGATCTGATGGAGAAGGCAAATAATCTCAAGTGGTCCCACAAATAATCTGGCCCCATGCCATTCAGGGCTTTAAAGGAGATAATAAGAATCTTGAATTGCAGTCAAAAAGAAAATTGAAGATAGTATAGCTTGCATAGCATCAGAGTACCATGGGCAAACCATGGGATGCCCAAAACTTCACATGCCACTGCATTCTGGATCAATTCTGTCTTAAAGGTTCTATTTCAATGTAATGTTCAGATGCAGCCACTATGAAATACTATCTCTATTAAAAATGGAAGGAATAAAATAGCAAATAAAACCAATAAAAAACAGGGAAAGGATGCATACTGGGCAACATGTCCTTGTCTCGGTTATACTACAACAGTCAGTTTGTAAACATTTCAGAACTATCCATAATCCTGCTGTACTATGAGCTGCAATGTGCTTTAAACTTCATCTAAGATTTATTAGATTAGATTCAACAAATAATTTATGTACTTTTTGACCAATCCTGCACTTTCATTTGCAAGTATTTTGGCCCTTTTCCCTTTACATAACAGCTTTGTTTCATTGATAGTTTGGGGTTGTCTTAGATGAACTTGTTTTAGGTCAGATATATTTTCAGTTTAGGCTAACTGTTGTAAATACCCAGCAGTCTCCTCCCAACAGTAAAATTTGCTATTTCCTCCCTAATTATGAATTGCCAAAGTCATAAGGCTGAGAAACAGCTCCAATCCATGAAAATTCGCATCACTATGCTTACAATGAGTTACTTTTACTGGAATTCAATATTTCACTTTCTTCAAAAATAAAATTTCTCATTAATATCCAAAGTTCTATTTTTATCTCAGTCTGTCCACAGAACCATGTTCCAGTAGCCTGCTGGATCATCTTTGACAAACTTGAAACCTGTGGCATTGAGGGTTTTTTTTGGAAACCAGTGGTTTCCTCTTTGATAACCTTCCATTCAGATCATTCTTCTTCAGTGTCTGTCTTATGGTAGAGTCATGAACACTGACATCAGTCCATTGTTCATTGCAAGAACGGCCTGATTCTTTGCTGTTCTCTGGGCTCTTTGTGATCTCCCAGAAAATTGAAAGGTTTGGTCTTGGGAAATTTTGTGTTGGACGACCAGTCTTGGGAGTAATAGTCATGTTGCATTTTCTCCATTTGTACACTACCTGACTGTGAATTGATGGAGGCCATTCTAGTTTCATGAACACCAACAACACTTTTTCTTAGGGCTACAAAATTGAGCATGTTTACACAAACCTGGACTGTGAGCAACATTCTGATGATGACAGGCAATGTTTGTTTTATTAATAGGCTTACATGAGCTCTGAGGACATTGTAAGTCAAAGTGTTGCAGGATTACAGATAGCTCCAAAAGATTCATGTACTTTCTCTTCTCTTTTTTTCCTTCCTAGCATCTTTTTGCAAGTGCAGGATCCTGGCCCATATTCACCTAATCAGCCTTCATGTTCAAGATGGGACTAGAAATCACAGTCTTCTGGTTTCTAGCCTGGAGCCTTACCTACTAGACCAAACCGGTTCTTAGACTTTTCCTCATTTTGTTCTGTCCAAAAAAGATACTGAAGGATGTTCATTTAATCAAAATTTTCTTATTAATTCTAGTATAATGGTAAAGAAGTAAAAAAATGGAAAATTAACAGCTACTATAGTATTTTCTTACAATTATTTAATATAATCAGAAGTTAACATCGTTTCAACAGCAATCATAAATCAGAATGGGTGCAGAAATTATGACCTTTCTAATGTGCCACTGAATTCATTGACACTTATTTCTTGGTAAGGATGCAATGGTTACAAACTAGGATGTTTTTAGTGAACGAAGTTTGGGCTCATATTATTGATACATTTATATAAAAAGAGAAATGGGGACTGAAGCAGTATAAATGATGTAGAGACAAAATTATTATCTTATCAGTTGATCATGCAATGACATTTATTTAAATTAATTGGCCACCCAATTCCAACTAATTTTTCATTAGTTTTAATGTTGCTCAATATTCATTTTAAATGAAATGTAGTCTGAATTTATCAGTTGATTAGTAAGCTCTATAGATAAACAAGTCAAACAAGTCAAAAAATTGAACACCGTAGGCCTCTCAACTGAAATATGGAAAAAAGTAACACTTATTCAAACAAAAGGGCATTCACTGAGAACATAAAGTGCAAACCCACATTCTACCCTGGAAATTTTGGAACACTGCTTGACTGCTAATTTTAGAAGAATTGTGGTCTGCCAGTTCTGTTATAGTATCACTTCAGAAAGTTGTAAATTGTTTCCCCAAATATACAGAAACCCTCTACACACAGGAATGAATTACACAGCACACACAGTAAGCAGTAAATCCAAGATTCTACCTTCCCATTTCAGAAGATTTTAAAATATTGGATGCACAGCTCATCTCAGTACACAGAGCACATTATGTTTTTGTTTTGCAACCAAAATCCACATGTAGTAAGTGGAAGTTGGTCTTTTTAAATATTTGAAACAACTTCTTTCATCTTACATTATTTTATTTATTAAACAATCTCATTTGGCTTAGTGTAGCCTATTCAGAGAAAACATGGAGGATTGAGCTGTGCATCTCAATCCTGTGACACGTTTATTTTTCTTATGAAATAGTCTGAAATTTTTCTCAAATTACATTCAAGAACAAAATGGATGCAGCCATTAAAAGACTTGCTGATGGCAAATGCCTTAAGACAGTTTCAGAGGGAGACAATACTTTTCTTGATCTTTAACAAATAATTTATGTTTCTCAGGAGATGATCACACCTGTTCATATTTGCACAATATGCTAAATAATAACTGATTAAACTATACATGCTAAGCTAAAACCAAACAAATCCTGTTATGTCTTAGTATGTTGTGCGAATCAGGCTATCATTTTAAGCCATAATGTGATTTGTTTTGGTATAACATGTTGGAATACAGCCAGCATTATCCATGGGTTTGGATTTAAACATGATATGCAAGGTCAGTAATTTTATTTTTAGCAGAAAATCAAATCTTGCCATTGAAGTTTTCTTCATAGTGTGTTCAGAAGGAATCTGGGCAAATATAAATAATTTTATAGAAGATGACCCAAACATTGAAGTGTAGTGCAACCATAAAAAAACAAACCCTAGCTTGGGAACTTTGTCCTTTTCCTTGTTGCCTGCAAGATACACTGTCCTGTCTGCATTTCCCCAACGGGAAAAAACCCCCAATTGTACCCAAGTTGCATTGTTAACTATATTAGTATTCGAGGTTTGTCTGTGTATAGATTAAATAGACAAGTTAAAAGCCTAGAGAGTAGTTGTGGGAAACAAAGACACCTTTCCTCTATTATTCCAACAATAATAAGCGCTGGACTGTGCGTGTGAAAAGTGCACCTGGGTTCTGGAATCGCTCCACCCGTAGTAAATTGGCACTCGGCTTATTTTACTCCAAACGTGGAAGATCTGCCTCGGCAGTTATGCACACAAACATCAATCCGACCAGTGGGCACGCAGGCACTTGCCAAGCTCCTCTGCAACAGGGTGGCTGGCGGGTCAGCTCTTGTCAGTCGCACAGGTCCACCTCCCCAAACCTTTTCTTTCTCTGTCCCAGTTCGATTCCAACCCAGCTCCCATCTGGCAGATAACAAATTCTCCCCACTAACTAAAAGAGAGAGCGAGTCCTGGCATCTCTCAGTGCCCCACTGGCACCGAGCGGGTAACGAGGTAGCCCCGCTTCTCCGCTCCGTCTGCCTACCGCAGCTCACCTTGCCCGGCACTCCACGGTGATCCGTGCTGCCTTGCCAGAACCTCCTGCTGTAGCCCGTGATGTATCCTACCATCTTGTCCTCGTAAGGAAAATCCACCTTCCAGATGAGAGAGCCATATCCGAACACCCACATGTTTCTAGCCCCGTCACTCTTTGCTTCGCTGACTGGGGAAGAGGGAGGGGACGGGCAACAGCGGCCCTGGGGGCTGCTACGGCTTTGCATATTCTCTCCAGGCTTTGTTGAGCAGGCAGAGCACACAGCAGAGCGCAGGGCCCGCGCTCAAAAGAGCCCCAACCTCCGAGCGGGCTCCGCTTCCACTTAACCACGTGCCCCTCCACTGACTGTCTCGCCGGGAGAACTGGGGAGTCAGAGGCACCACTGGCTTTTTGCCGTAGACCGAGCTCAAACTACAGCTCCCGGCATCCCCTTCTGAGCCAGGAAAAGAAAGGCTGGGTGTCAGCGGGCTGCTCCTGCTCGGCAAAGCTTTTGATGCTCTTTGGGAGAGCCGCTCCGAGCCCCAAGGGTTGAGCGGTTGCCCCTCCTTTCCTAGAAAGGGAGCCTCGCTCGGCCACGGCAGCCCCAGGTGCCCCGGCGAAGATTTCGGGTGAGAAGAGCGGGCAATGAAGGGAGCGGTGCTGTGACCGATTCCATTGATCTGCTGGGCTCCTGCTCTTTCTTTGGCAAAGGCAGGAAGGAGAAGTGGCCGCCTCTCCTGGGAGGCGCGTTGGCTGCTTCGTCCTGCTCGGCGAGGGGCAAGCCGGATTGGCGACGGCTGTTTGGCGCGGCCCTTTTTTTTTTACAAGACGCCTCCGCCATCTTACGGAATATCCCGCGCCGAGCGGCCGAGGCCGCCGAGGGAAGCATCTTCACCGCTTTCCCTTCAGGCTGCCCCGGCAACCGAGAGGGAAGAGGAATCGTCGTGGTGGCAAGGGGGTTGCGCCAGCTTCCCCCTTTGAGGTTCTTGGGCCAGGCAGCGGGTTTTAACTTCAAACTAGGGAAGTGAGGATCCGGGTCCTGCAGCCCGCTGAGTCTCAAAGGAGGCGTCCTCGCTCTTTGCTTATTTTGCTGCACGAATTTAACCTGTAACTTTCGCGATGCTTGAGTATGGGCTTTGAATCCAGTTGGGTCAGTGCACTAATTCGTATTCAGTTAATTATTGCATTTCTATCCCCTCTTCCTTCTGGGAGTTTAGAGTGGCCGATGTGGGGATCATGTAACAACCTCTGAGGAAGGCCAATTGAGTGTGATCAGCCCCAAGTCAGCCACTTTCTGGTCTCTTCAGCCCAAGCCATAATCAGTATTAATTCTTGCCTTAGCTGTGTATTCATACATTGCACTAGTGATGAAACAAACTACTGTTGGGTTCGTGGCACACTGAATTATAAACTATATAATTTGTTATGTAGTCATGTACTATAGCGGCTAAGTATACTGTGAGCCATAATGATTTTGATATTGGGTGAACTCATTCAAAGCATTAAACGTATGTTGGTGACAATAGAAGAATTATTACATGGAAGAGATTTTGCAATTGTGATGAGTTTAAAAAGGGTAGCTTTCTAAGTTTATAAAGAAATTTCCAGAAAGCATTCTGACTTTCTTCTACCTACATAAGTTTAGTTTATACAGTGTGTGAGTGATCTGTGAAAAGGGCCAGTTACCTCTGTTGATGCTGTGCAGCTGAAGTTCAACTCCTCTTGAATCTGAGTGGTTTCATTAGCTAGAAGTCATAAAATTCTTCACAGTGGGCCTTTCAGACTTTTTATGAAAATCGTCTTTTCTATCTTTAATCAGATGCAACAAAGTGACAAAATATCTCAATTTGGTTGTTGGATTTTCACTGTGTAGATGCAAATGTGAACTCTTACTAGTGGTTGGACTCAAAATGGGTCTTCCTCTGTGATTTCATCTCCATAAGCTCTTTGGTAAACCAAGGAGCAGTATTGGATCTGAGAAGACAGAGATCACTCCAGTGTAATTTGGTCAAACTCCTCAGCTTCCCCTTTATTTTAATGGATAATCAATCTTAACTGCTCGTCAGATTCTTGGAATCAGTCTTAACTGCCCATCAGATTCTTGGAAAACTGCGCAGGTGTCTTCTGAAACTTCATTGGATCCATTAGGCACCATGAGTTGACTGATCTGATAGATCACCCCTGTGAAGAGAGGTTGCACAGCAAAACTCCTAAACAAAGTTGTTCCTTTTTTGTTTTTCATGTTCAGAGTACTACAGTAGCAAACAATGTGATCTCCATTTCAGTTAACTTAAAATGTCAGCATGTAGTTGTTTCACTTAATCTTTCACTATGTTGAACATGCTCATGCTTCATATGTTGCATTTCCCACTATAATTCTGTCTTTGCATCTTTGCATTTTCTTTTTCTATGTGGCACCGTTAGTGACTAGGTGTCCTGAAGAATTTAACCAATCTGACATGAACACTATGGAAAATCCTTAGCTCTTTCTCAGTAGCATGTTGAGTGCCATCTGACCTCAGAGGCCCAGCACCAGCCTCTATATTGTCAGTCACCATAACTAACATCCAAACTACCCAAGTAGTTTTCTAGTAAAATACAGGAGTGGTTTACCATTGTCTTCTCTCATACAATATGAAATGGTGCCTTTACTGTTGTTACTAAAGTGATTGTTCTCTTCCAGCATTTTCCTACATTGCTGCTGCCTGATACATGGGTCTGTTTGCTTTAGCTGGGATGCTCTTTACGCCTTGGTGATCCTGCTAGATATATATACTCTGGGCATGGCCTTCTGATGTTCTTAATACTTTCTGAAAATAAATTTATTGTAGAGGTGCCTATCAGATATATTTGTGTAGATTTATATTCTAATGAGGATAACTTTTGTTGAAATAATACACTGTTGTATTCTTTTTCCATTAAGTTTATGGGCAATGCCTCTTCATTTTCTCCTACCCCAATTTGTTAGGATGGATTTTACAGAAGCCTATTCTGATAGATGTTCGGCTGTTGGGCTTGCAGCCAGAGAAGGCAATATTAAACTTTTGAAGAAACTAATCAAAAAGGGATACAGCATTGATGTTCCTGATAACAGAGGTTGGATGGCTATTCATGAAGCTGCATTTCAAAACACAAATGAATGTCTAAAGCTTTTAATTCAAGCAGGTAAGGAGAAATGTATCAGCAGTAGTGATATTTACAGTATATGCTTTCTGTTTCAGAGTAATGGGAATTTTCAGAGACTCCAATTTTTTTCAGGAGATTAGTTTCTTTAAACGGGTAAATATTTCAGAAATTACAAAAAGCATAAGATCTGACCCTTAAACCATACTCTCCATAGCTTGGGCTACTGATACTCAAGGAGCAAAAGGTCAAAATTTGGCATTATGATTTTTGGGTTTTTTTTCTATCCTAAGCAAAACAGGTGCATTAGAATTCCAGCATTATTTTAACACATTTAATCTAAATTCCTTCAAAATATGGCCAAATATTTTCCTGTCTCCCTCTAGTGTCATTATTGCTACTATGACTCTTGGAGGCTGAAATAATGTGTGATCTTCATTTCCATGATTGTCTTCCCTTGATTTTAAAGGAGATTACTGCCACTTATTTACAAATATATATAAAATGAAGATAAAATTTAGCCTTATAGTATTAGTTCTCCAATTGACTCCAATTTCCCATCAGATATCTAATTGATGAAAAGTAGACTAATCATATCTGCCAATTGTCTGTGTACAGCATTGGAAAGCATCATCATATCTTACCATCTCTTGACTTACTTTTGCTAGGTCTTGAGCTGTCGTTTATAGCATTCCAGGTGAGAGGTATACTTACTGAAATTTTCAAGTCAACAATCACTGAGTTAGTGGGGTTCTGTGAGGTCATCACCCCAACACCCTATTGTTATAATAATGACAATTCGGTCAACTATATTTTTCAGGATAAGTGTTTTAAAATCTGTTAAAAAAATCTGTGCAGCAAGAACAGATTTTTTCAGCAAGGTTTTTTTTTTTTAAGTATGGAAAATGTAAAGTATATACCTGTGTTTTTGCTAAGTGCTATTGCTACATGCAAATCAAGCCTTTATCATATTAGTAAAATGATTTCTTCTAAGGCTCTTTTAAAGAACCAAGATATATTACCTGAATTATTTTCTTCATGAGAGGATTTTTGACATGATGATTTTTGCTAAATTTTAACTTAATAAATGTTGAATAGGGGTAGAGAAACTTGTACATCCTGGAAGCCACACTTTATTCATCTTTGGGGACGCAAAAATTGTGGTTGATGATTATTATGACACTAGAGTGGAGGAGCAAATTAGGCTTACCATTGATTGATTGATTGATTGATTGATTGAAGTATTTAGAAGGTATTTAAATGCCCCGCAAATGATTCAACGATGAAATGTTAGAGACTATGATTTGTATACCCTTGATATCAAAGTGCAATATTTCATTATATTTCAGTACTATTTCCAGCTGTAAAATAGTAATTGTAAGATTATATGATATTTGTATAAAAGAAAATAATTAATAAAAACAGCTAAAATGCAATACTGATCCTAAATTGGCATTGTAAGGGAATGCCTTCTAGGAAAGGGCTGTCTTTACTTTCTCAAGATAAAGCAGGCAGGAGGCAGATAGGCAAAAAAATGTGCTCCTTTTTGCATATTTAGATTAGCAATAGAAAGCTGCCTTGTACTAGTTCAGAGTGATTGTCCAAGTAGCTCAGAATTTCTTCCTAGGAACAACAGCAAGTTATGATTGTTTTAAATAAAGATGTGAACTGGAACCTTTTATGTGAGAAACACATGCTTTGCCACCATGTTGTGATTCTGTTTATTTATGTAGATGGTCTGCAGTTAGGGGTGGAAAATGGCAACTTCTCCAACTTTTGTGTATTATTCTTTTACTCAGTTTACTCTGTTATCATTTGCAGCATCCTCTGCTAACTACATAAGATCCAAAACATTTGAGGGTACTTGTCCATTACATCTTTCTGCAAGAAGGGGAAATCTGGAATGTACTGCTATTCTTCTGGAATCTGGTGCTGATCCTAATGAAGTCACTAATGATGCCACCACACCCTTATTTCTAGGTCAGTATATTGTTATCAAAAAGTTAAGAGTTACACAGGGAAAAATTCCTCAAACGTAGATGTTTCAAATTTCTTCTTTTCATAACTGATTATCATCACTTTAATTGTTCTAGCTGTGTGCTTTGGCATAAACAAATAGAAATATAAAAATAACAAAAATGTCATTATTTTATATTAATACAAACTTTCAGCTAGTCATACTTCTTGAATATACTGCAAATATAGCTATTATTGGATTGCTTCCTTTATCAGTGTTCAGGAAATACAAATCCAACTATGGCAAGTGCATGGACACGTCTGTGCAGTTTTGTACTGTGTAGTTTTCCATTTTCCCCACCGGTGTTGTCCAGTGCTCTTCAGTTTGAAGTGTTGGGCAAGTAGTTCACAGTTGCTTCTATTTTAGAAAGGTTTTGCTATATGTGGGTAAGATTGATAGGTCATTTGGCTTCATATTTTCAATATAATTTCATTCTTGAGAGTAAACTATATTTGGGTTTTTGAATAGTTTTTGAAAGCAAGATTTGTGATTCAGTACATACTGTATGTGTGTGTTTTACATTATGATTAACCATTTAAAAAGGCCAAAAGCTCACAGAGGGTAGGAACATCTGTAGCAGTAGGACTGTGAAGGAATGATTGTGCAAAGTAAATGGCACTGTTTATATGGTCCAAGCTTTTTGGTTCTTTTTCTTGTGTTTTGAAGATTCCTCCCCCCCCTTGTTTGAATAATGATGAGCCTATTTTAGCACTTTGATAATATTTTTTGGATATTTCCTGTATCAGGGTGCCAGACCAGTGTCACTGATTGTTGGCAGTTACATTCAGAAGAGTTCTGGGTGCCACATAACAGAGTCTGTATTAGGGATTGACTTTATCCTTGTCACTTGAATTGGTACTTGTTGTGGATGCTTCATCACTGGAGGTTTTTAAGAAGAGACTGGACAGTCACTTGTCTGAAATGGTATAGGATCTCCTGCTTGAGCAGGGGGCTGGAGTAGAAGACCTCCAAGCAACGGTGAAATCTACTTACCTTCCCTACCGGTTCGGAAGCGCACATTTTGCGCCACTGTCACGTGTGCTTTTTCACCCTCTGCGCATGCGCAGAACGCTTTGCGCATGCGCAGAGGGTTAAAAACAAGAAAATGGCGATGTCCGGGCGGGTGGGCAGAGCCTCGCGCTGCCGCCGCTACCGGTTCTCCGAACCACCGGCGCCCGCTGCTACCGGTACGGCCGGACCCTCCAAGGTCCCTTCCAGCTCTATTCTGATTCTGATTCTGATAAGCAAGGTGCTTATTTTGCTTTGAACCAAAACCAAGGTAGATTATTCTCATCATCTTTCAAATATGTTTCTTATTTCCCACATGTTGTTTAATACATCTGTTGCTATTTTTCAGGCAGGAAACTGCCTCCTTACAACATCAATTACCAGTTCCTTGTACAAATGGGCAAAATTCTGTTGGTCATTTAGTTTTTTAGCTGAAAGGGAAGAAAAGGTGTCTCATTCAAGTTCTTAGGCCCATGCACCAAGGTTTACTCCCAAAGACTGTATTGGAAAGGCAAGGTTGTGAAACATTTTGGAGGATTATTCAGTAATTGAACAATAGTCACAGGACTAACAGAAATGACAATCTTTAAATAGGGAGGAATCAACTGCTATGTATGAGCCGGTAGGTGTCAGTGTTATCCAAGGAGCAGCAAAATGTTGAATTGATTTTAAACATCTTAGACTTATAAATTACAGCACTTGTTTCAAAAATTCAATGATGCTTTGACTAAGGAAGAAACCCTTTACTGGAAATTCAGAATTGTGTAATTGGTCTCTGGATAGGCTGCAAAAATATCAGGATATCGGTAATGAGTAGTGGTGTAGGGAAATCACAAGGCTAGTGTTGAGAGTGATTATATGCTCTGGAAGGAATAGAATTTGCCTCAGTGCATCCTGGACTGATGGCTGCCTTTGGATATGTTTGCATTATGTCTTAATTTTGTATTGCTTATCACTCTGATCTTTTGGCTAAAGAATTAGATTTATTGCAGAGGAAATAAAACAATGAGTTTGGAGGCTGCCAGGAGAAAAGACTCATTAGTCATACTAGCTTCAGAATTAATAATGCTTTACTTGTCAAGCTGAATTCTAGCCCGCAGAACTGCTAGAACTATATTTCTGTATTGTGAACAATTGTTTCTTAAGTAATTAGAGATTTTCTGCTGGATTAGAGATCTGTTATAGATTAGAATGTTCTTACATATAACTTTTCAGTTTATCCCCAATGTCAACATTGCTAGCTGGTTAGTATAGAGTAATATTGCTGTACATCAGTAGATATAAAAGAACTCTTTTTCTTTCTTTGCCTCAAAGTTACAGTAAAGCAAACACATATTCATTCCCCAGTCTAGAAATCAGAGCGCCGATCGGTGTAAAGTAGCTATGGTGTTGGTCTGGCTTATAAAATATGATGGTAGAAAATATATAATAAACTCCTCAAAGGTTCATTTTATATTGCGTGTAGGTACTAGTCAGTCTTGAATTATGCAAAATATGCCTGAGTTTCAAATTATTTATTAAAAGGAAATTTGATGTTTTGATGTCTTTTTTTTTTGTTTTGTTTCAAAAGATAAAAGAAGAGTATTGTGTTTGTTTGAAAAGAGAAACCTCTTTTTCAAAACTCCATTCAGAGCAAAGCATTACAAGAGTGCTCTGAAAATCAGCCTGAAAGCCATAGGCTCTCAATTGAACTTGGCTACTTCTAGAAATCCTGTCCAACATCTCTTTACTGTTGTAGCTTTTGTTGTTATTTGGTCTCAGCCACAATAAAATCTATTTTCAAAGAGTTCCTGACTTTGCATCTTCTTGATGTGTGAGGATTTGGGATTATGGAGTTAATACATCAGTGGGAGAGTCAAGTCTACATGGAGAATTAAAAGTGATCAAGGCAAATTCCTGGCTTAATGTGAAATAGAAACTGTCTTGGCAATGCAATAATCAGACAGGCAAAAACCTGGAAAGAAATAATATATTCTCAGTTCTTCCTTTGTTCAACTTTTTAAGATCATGCAAGTTTCTTTAAAAATGATGTTCTTAACAATGCCTTTTAAACTTTTCCACCTGTATAGGATAGTAATGAACCTCCACAATTTATAAATTAACTGATTCATTAGAAGCACTTACCACTGTTGGACCTTGTATCTTCAATCCTCTACTCGCCACTTTTTCACTGTACAGTAATCTTGTTGCTGTCAATGAAGCATGTTTTTCATAGTATTCATCCCTCTGTTCCTAGAGTTATGAATTTATATTGCAATAGACATATATCCATTAGATATATAATGCAAACCATCCAGAGTCACCTTGCAGTGAGATGGATGGCAAACAAATTAAATATCTATCTATCTATCTATCTATCTATCTATCTATCTATCTATCTATCTATCTATCTATCTATCTATCTATCTATCTATCTATCTATCTATCTATCTATCTATCTATCTATCTATCTATCTATCTATCTATCTATCTATCTATCTATCTATCTATCTCCTACATGTGCTGCTTGTGTATATCAATTTCTCTCTTTTTCCCCATTCTGTACCTCCCATCTCAATTCTGATCTGGAAGATCAACCGTCTCTATAAAATTTGCTGTATTGGAGGGAATAGAATAAAAAGAACCTTTCCAGTTACAAAATTTCTACTACTGAATTGAACATTGGGTGCAATCCACAGAATCCACTTGACTTTTAAGTGCATATGCAATATAGTATTTTCATAATTTTTTAAAATAAGCTTTCATTTTCTTTTTGTGAGAGAGAATAGCACAGATAATATAAGCATTCAGGATTTTTTCATTTTAGAAAAGTATTCTCTGAATACTTTGGTCTGTTTGCACAATTCATATAATATACATTATGTGCAAGATATTTAAATCTTGTTGCTGTCTGATCTTGAATTGCTGATGAAGCTACAGAAAATAATTGCAGTGATGCTGATGTTTCCAAAACTGCCTTAGCACGAATGAAAAATTACTGAATAATAATTGCATTTGTTACCAGAGATGAGATCTATGACGTGCTGTTAGGAAGATAAGTTAATATCTCTTTCTAGGTTTTTTTTAATTAACTGAAAGCCTAATGAAAGATGAATCTTAAACAGACTTTTAAAATAATGTATGATGGTCAAAATCAGCTGCCAAAGAGGTGCTTTCCATAGTGTGGGAGCAATACAGAAAAAAAAAAAAGAAAAAAGAAAAAAAAGAAAAAAGCCCTTTCTTATTAACCATAAAAATGGGCCTCCTTTAACAGGCATGTCTTCAGAAAGCCATCTCCCACATTTCTGAATAGTCAGACAAGTTACTCTTAAATAGTAAGGCCCTAAGTCAAAGGAAAGGAAAGGAAAGAAGGAAAGGGAAGGGAAGGGAAGGGAAGGGAAGGGAAGGAAGGAAGGAAGGAAGGAAGGAAGGAAGGAAGGAAGGAAGGAAGGAAGGAAGGAAGGATGGATTTCCAATGCTCCCTGCCAGATTCTTACAAGGAAACTCAATGGGGAAGCTGCAGGAAGTTGGAAGTTGTTCTTACTCCCACTGGTTTTTTTTTTTGCCTGCTCTTGGTCATTCTTTTTCTCTGTTTAGGTAAGAAAATATGTCTGAAATGATGACCCAGAGGGGTATGGGTTGTCTAGTGTATAATAACAATAGCTTTTAACCCACTCTTTGAAGCTGTTGAAAACGAACATACTAATGTGATTAAGCTTCTCCTTCAACATGGAGCCAATCTTAATGGATCCCACTGCTGGTCTGAATGGAATTCTTTGCACCAGGCTGCTTTTCAGGTAAGCTATAAATCCATAATTTAATTTCCTCATGAATAAAAGTTTTACTCTTGTTCTCTTTAAAGAACAGGTTTGTGTGGTTTTTTCAAGCCATTTACTTTTTGATCTGTGACAGTGTAGTAAACTCAGTTTAAATGCAAATGATCATCCTCAATATGACAAGAGCTGAAGAGAGTATGAAACAATATACGTTTTAAATAACAAAAGTATTACACATATTTAAGAAATGATCAGATGTAACATGGGTCATAAATCTGTTATTGAACAATAATTCACTTAAAATACTTGTTTTATCCCATTACACTGAGACCTTCAAATAAATGGCATTTTGGTATTTAAAAGGTAAGCACCAGCCTATGGTTTCTTGGATAGACTCTTAATCTCTTTAGTTCTTTGGACTGCATTCCGACATTTACAATACCTTTTTATTTCACAGTTCTTAGTATGGTAATAGTTTTAATAATGACTTCTTTGGGTTGTGGCGGGCAGATCTTGTTGAAATCCACTGTAATACCTAAATATTCATGTACAAGTGGGAAACGGCTTCTGCTTTCAGAAATCACTCTGCTTCCTTATCTTGATTCGGCCCTTTGTTTCTGATCCTGTCCTATTTTGAATGAAGAAGCTGTTAAGGGAATGTGAGGGAGGAATTTAAAAAGCCCCACTGCATGAGCAAAATGTCGCAGAAACACCTCTGGATTTAAACCAGTGAGAATTCTAAGTAATGGGGACTTTTTGACTGGAAGTTATAATTTTGACGAAATCCCTTTCATTTAATGCCTTTGTTTGTTTATTTACCATGTATGTCTTTAAGATCTTCCTGAGAGTTCGTTAGACTTTTAGTCATCCCACATCTGTAAAAACTCAAATCCTGCTTTAATTTAATCTATTGTTTTGATTTTTTTAGGTTTTATAGCAAAACTGGCTCATTTCTTCAGTTATCTTGATGTCCATCTAGTCTTTAAGACCTAAAAAAGCCAAAAAAATCTTATGGAGTCATTTTGTTTGTTTTTTTCTCCCTTGAGAACTGCTTTAAAAACTCTTTCGTAAATCAGTTTTTCACTTGAGCAGAATTAAATGTTACAAGAAACAAAAGGCTGCATTATAAAATGGCAGTCCTCTAAATCTGCTTTGGCTTATATTTTGCCGGTATCCCATTGTGTGTTTTCAGTTGTCACTGGCAATATTGTAATGGGCTAGCATCAGCTGAATTTAGCTTTAAGGGACGAAGGAACTGGCTACAAATAATAACCAAAGTGGAAAGATTTCAGTTCTATAGCCGTATTTAACAACCTATCTTTTCCCCCCATTTCAGAATTATTCTGAAATACTGAAATTACTCCTGGATGAAGGAGCCAACAAGGAGTCTGTAGATGATTTTGGGATCACACCTTTATTTATTGCTGCACAATATGGAAAACTGGAATGCTTAAGGATACTTATATCATATGGTAATTTCTGCAAAACTACAGTCGTCATGGCTTTCATTAGTAGAAGCTGTGGGTGAATTGTAGCAGATAGATTATACTATTAGCTGCTTATTTTCTGTTAAGACTCCTGATCTAGGGACTGACTGGCAGAATAGAATGCCATATGAAAAACAGTTTGAGTGGTTATACATCTCTTGTTGTATGATGAGACCAAATGATGTGTCTATGGTCAACTTTATATGACCTCCCACCCCCAAGCAGTCTCACATGGAATGGCTGGCAACTTCTCATAGAACCTTAGGGTTCCACTGAACCCTAGTTGAGAAACTCTGGGTTAGACAATAAAGAATTGAAGCTGGAAATAGACAATGCTAATAGCAAACAACAACAACAACAGGTTGCAGCAGGCAGCAGTGGCAGAGGCTGTGGTTGAATTCGTGGGCGGTGGTTTCCACAACACCTGATCCACCATGGCTGATGAACTGGACTTCGAGACTGGCGATGCCGGTGCCTCCGCCACCTTCCCCATGCAGTGCTCCGCCCTCCGGAAGAACGGCTTTGTGGTGCTCAAGGGGCGTCCCTGCAAGATTGTGGAGATGTCCACTTCGAAGACGGGCAAGCACGGCCACACCAAAGTGCATCTCGTCGGCATAGACATCTTCACTGGGAAAAAATATGAAGATATCTGCCCCTCCACTCACAACATGGACATGCCCAACATCAAGAGAAATGACTTCCAGCTTATTGGGATCCAAGATGGCTATCTTTCTCTGCTCCAGGACAGCGGGGATGTCTGGGAGGATCTGCATCTCCCTGAGGGAGACCTGGGTAAGGAGATCGAACAGAAATATGACAGCGGAGAAGAAATACTGATCACCGTTCTGTCTGCAATGACCAAGGAAGCTGCTGTCGCCATCAAAGCCATGGCTAAATAAAGGAACTGCAGGCAACAGCCGTAACCGCAACAAACTTGTAATGAACCAGAGAGGAATCGCAACCCGCACTGTCAGATTGGGCTCCAAACCACCCAAAATCTTGGTCCCTCCCCCTTTTCTTCATCATCATCTTCTCTCTTTCCCTTCCTTTGAAACAAAACAACGACCCCCCCCCCACCCTTCTTCGAATCCTCCCGTTCCTCCCTTTTGAATTAAAGCGAAAGAAAACCAAGCTTTTTATTTTGTGGTCTTTTTAAAAAAGATCAAAAAATGAGTCAAAACAACAACAACAACAACAACAAAAACCCCAATGAACAGTTGGGTCAAACATGAAGTAATTAGAATTTCTTGAGTCTTTTATCAGAAGTTATGTACATTTTTTGCTATAATGTTCATAATATGAATGTTAGTCTTGCTAAATTTTACTGTGTTAAAATAAATGCCTAACTGAAGCTGGAAATAAGGATGATTCTGTCCCTATGACTGTTCTGGTGAGCAATAAAAGATCCAGCTCTTGTGTAGGGCTTTTGAAGAGAATAGAGTGATGAACATTGCTCCTAACGGAATTGAGGCTATATGTTTGAATTGCATTTAATACCTGGTGTTTGGATAGAAATAGGTACATTGCTGATTTGTAGAAATCCCTAAAAGATTCAGCAACGTTATTGTAATTCTAGTAGTTATACTAGTTCCTGTCTAAGCATAGAGTATAAAAATAAGGTTTAGTGAGCCATTAAAAATGAGCATTATCAAATTATTAAAATTCCCTTATCAGGAGCAAACATCAATTGTCAAGCAAAAGATCAAGCCACACCCCTCTTCATTGCGGCCCAGGAGGGCAATGACAAATGTGTGGAGCTGTTACTAGCTGAAGGAGCCAATCCAAACCTATACTGCAATGAAGAGGAATGGCAGCTACCTATCCATGCAGCAGCACAAATGGGACACAGCAAGTAGGTGATATGAAAAAATTGCTCTTAGTTTCTGTTAAGCCTTGAGCTCCATAAAGGAAGAAAGGCCGAGCATAAATTATGAAATAAAAATTAATATAAGACATTTTGAATAATGGAAATAAGACATTGCTATTTATGACTATATTTTCTAAGCAATATTAGAAATTATTTAATCTTTCAGAATTTTTACAGTTGATGAATCAGTTTTGCATCTGCTCTGATTTTGACTAGTAGTAAAATTTTACTTTAAATGTTTTTCTAATATATTTCACTTCATTGTGTTTTTTATATATTTATATATATATAATATAAATATATATTTATATATTTATATTTTCTTCATTGTTTTTTATATATTTAGCAATAGCACTTATACTTATATACCGCTTTACAGTGCTTTACAGCCCTCTCTAAGCGGTTTACAGAGTCAGCCTATTGCCTCCAACAATTTGGTCCTCATTTTACCCACCTCGGAAGGCTGGAAGGCTGAGTCAACCTTGAGTCTGGTGAGATTTGAACTGCCAAATTGCAGTCAGCAGGCAGTCAGCAGAAGTAGCCTGTAGTACTACACTCTAACCCAGTGATGGCTAATCTTTTTCTTGGCCGCGTGCCGAAAGCGCGCACCGGTACCCATAATGCAATGCGCACGTGACACCCCCCGTGTGCCCTGCACATGCATCCCCCTCCTGCGCATGCGTGTGCGACCCCCGCGCTTCCCCACGCATGCGTGCGTGACCCCCCCGCGCTTCCCCCGCCCCCTCCGGAGGGCCTCTAGAGCCCGGGGGTGGCCATTTTCGCCCTCCCGGAGGCTTGAGGAAAGCCTCCGGAGCCTGGGGATGCACCCCGCCCTCCACGCATGCGCGGCAGATACACGAAAATCAGCTGTCAGGTGGGAGGTGCACGTGCATGCGCGGTGGAGGTGAGCTGGGCGACGGCTCGCGTGCCCGCAGAGGGCTCTGCATGCCACCTGTGGCATGCGTGCCATAGGTTCGCCATCACGGCTCTAACCACTGTGCCACTGTGGCTGTTTATGATTTAAAGTGTCTTTGTAGTAGCTCAGGTTATACATTATCTAATGTAATATGTGGGTTAATAGTAAAAGAAGTTTATTTTTATAAAATATAAAATATTTTATAATATAAAAATAATTAATATGAATAATAAAATAATCACATAAAAGTAAAAAAAAGTTGATATTTCTCTGAAATGAGTCAGGGTATCACGATTGCCTTGATGACTCCTGAATGACCCAATTTGCCCTTGAGAATTCCAGAAAATAGCAATGTTTGGATTGAAAATTTTAAGCCCTAAATTTCATGCTTTTAATCAGAACCAAAGAACAAACCAGCAGTTTGTTATGAGGCATTGACACAGAATAAGAAGAAAAGCAGGATAAAGAAAAAGAAACTGTTGTATGAGTGGAAGTTCCCTTTTTCCTTTAGGGCATGGATGTCCAACCCTTTGGCTTACCTGGGAGGAAGAGGAATTGTCCTGGGACGCATATAAAATATGTAATATATTTAATGTATACAAATAACAGGGGTGCGATGGCTCAGTGGTTAAAGAAGCTGAGCTTGTCCTCTGGAAAGCTGACAGCCCAGGTTTGAGACTCTGTGTTTTGCGACACGGTGAGCTCCCATTACTTGCCCCAGTCCTGCCCACCTAGCAGTTCAAAAGCATACAAATATGAGTAGATAAATAGGTACCACTTCGGTGGCAAGGTAACAACGTTTTGTGCAGTTCAGCTTATGGTCATTCTGGCCACATGACCACAGAAATGTCTTTGGGTAAGAAACAGAGATAAGCACTGCCCCCTAGAGTCAGACATAACTGGATGGACAAACCTTTACGTTTAACTTTACACAAATAACAAACTTCCATTATTTTTTATTTTCTTGTGGGACCACATAACTAGCTGTCTAGGGTCTCATGCAGCGCATGGGCTGCGGGTTGGATATGCCTGTTTTGAGGTATTTGATGTACTTCATGTATTTGTGAACCAAGTGGGAAAGTTACACATGGTAAATTATGAAAAAAATCTGTAGATAATAGCAATAGCAGTTAGACTTATATACCGCTTCATAGTGCTTTCCAGCTCTCTCTAAGCGGTTTACAGAGTTAGCATATTGCCCCCAACAATCTGGGTCCTCATTTTACCCACCTCGGAAGGATGGAAGGCTGAGTCAACCTTGAGCCGGTGAGATTTGAACCGCTGAACTGCAGCTAGCAGTCAGCTGAAGTAGCCTGCAGTGCTGCACTCTAACCACTGCGCCACCTCGGCTCTTAATCACCTAGCAATAGAGAAAAGTATAAACCTTTAGGAATATAGAAAGCAGCTTTTCATCAGATCAGGTTATTTGTCCATTGCTAACTCTGAGAAGAAGCAGCTTTCTACCAAAACACTTTGTTTCCCATTTCCTGACACTTCATTTTTTTAATTAGAGCTGTCAGAAATTGGACCATCTGCATGCAGAGCAGGTTCTGTGCTTCTCAAATGTGGTTACAGGAATCACAGAGGCAGTCTAATAGTTCAAAACACTAAATGCATCATTTATGCAAGGGAAGAAATAATGTGTTATTATTATTGTTATTATTGACCTGGCTTTTTCTCAGGCTTTGGGACAGATTGATGTTTAAATCCCTGTTAGATGTATTTTTCATTTATTTGGATTATTCTTATTTCAATTTCTGTATTTTTGTTATTTTTTGATAGTAAGCTGCCCTTACTATCAGTAAGTAACCAGGACTTGGGCAGCTTTTAAATCTGTATGTCTGTCTAAATAATCATGACAGTAATGGAGACTGTCCATTATGGTCAGAGTTTGTGACAGTCATTAAGTGAAGCATCCATGTGATTGCTTCACTTTGGATCGTCCATCCCTGATCTTCTCAATGTGGTTGTTAAACAAATGTGCAGGATGTTACGTGGTGTGCCTGGGACCCCCAAGGCCTCCCCCACCCTATGAGACAGCTGATGCTCTGCTTCCCACCCCTCACAGTGCTGCCCCATTGGGCCCCAAACCCTCCTCCCCACCCCATGTTACCCATTGCACACTTACCTAGCAAAGATCTTTGGAACTCAATTAGGGAAGCAAAGCAAGCTGCTTTGTTGCTGGGCTGCCCAGCGCAATCCCAGAAGCAGCTGCCATTGTGGCAGCTGAGAAGATGGTGGCTCTTCTGGGATTGCACTGTGCAGCCCATCAACAAAGCGATTTGCTTTGCTTCCCTAACCTGAATGGAGTTCCGGAGATCTTCAAAAAGTGACCACAAGAGTGACGTGGAAGATGTGGAGTCTGGTGGATGGGATAGGGGGAGATAGGTGGGGGGTGCTGCAGTATCCCTGTGGCTGGTCCTAATGGCAAATGACTGTGGGGGTGCTGTAGCAGCCATAACTTTGAGACCATGTTGTTAGCTTTTAGGGAGGTCTGCCATAACTTTGAACGGTTGCTAAGCAACTGCTTGTAAGTTGAGGACAACCTCAACTTAAAATCAGTTGAATTTTGTGTTAAATTTGTATTTTGGAGAAACATTCGGACTACCATGGCTTACAATAAAAAAGTACAGTAGAATAGAAGCAACCCCAGTTAGGAAAAAAATACAAATATATTTGCATAAAAATAAAAAAATAAGCAGCTTAAAATCATTGTTTCATAACTTCAGAATTCCAAAACAACTAAAAAACCCAAAGCTACAACAGTAAGAATAAAAAATGAAAAACATAATACAAATAGTTATGACTAAGAATCACTTCTCATACTCTCTCTTGTATTCAGCCTTTGCTAACTTCTGGAATATTATTACTGGAGGGGCCAGTCTAACATCTGGAGCAGTGTTTCTCAAACTTGGCAACTTTGAGATGTGTGGATTTCAACTCCCAGAATTCCCTAGCCACCCAGGGGAATTCTGGGAGTTGAAGTTCACACACCTTAAAATTGCCAAGTGTGATAAACACATCTAGAGGAAACCTGTTCCAAAGAATAATTGTTGGAAAACAATGTTTTCTAGCCTCAGCTTCCCCATCTCCTGAAAATGGGGCACTATAAGCAATATCTAATGGGACAGCCTCCCTTTCCTTATAATTTAAAATATCTGTCCCAGCTTCACTATGACCTATGAGGTAATTTTATTGGGTTCCTCCTCAGACATTTTATTTAATGCATAACAGGCAATCTTTTCAAAGGCAAGATTTCTTTCTTCCAGGCTAGGTATGGATAACCTCTAAATTCCAAGGTAGTGAAGGAAATGTGGTTTTGGGATGAAGGGAATTTAAAGTCTTCTGCTTACAGCTTTCTGTAAAAAGTTCTGGCTTCATATCAAATTTTTGGCAGCATATGTCTGGAATGCTGTTTGAATGAACACACCAAGCTACGGAACTTGGTTAGATTAAAAGAGGGCTATCAGGGAAGAGAAAATAGATTTAAAAATAAAATACTGTATTTTTCGGAGTATAAGACGCACCGGAGTATAAGATGCACCTTCGTTTTTGGGGAGGAAATGAGGGGGGGGGAATTCTGCCTACCAGGTATTCTAGCGTCCTTAGTCTGGTCAGCTTCAGTGCATTAGTTCGCTGGTTTTGAGCACGCGCGCACGCTTTTTATCCCCTGGTTGGGGATAAAAAACAGCTTCTAAAGCACAGCTGATTGTTGGAGGAGCAGCAATGAGAAAAGCAGGCAAAGCGCGGAAGATCGCCTCCTTAGGGCTGAAAAAAAGCTTAGAAAAAGCTACATTCGGAGTATAAGACACACCCAACTTTCCTCTTTTGGGGGGGGGGAGTGCGTTTTATACTCCAAAAAATATGGTATATCTCTGTCACAATGTATTAACATTTAGATTTATCTTTGTAGTAGCTTTAAAAAAAATCAATGAGATTTCTTTACTGTAAAAGCTTGTTCCCAAAACCTAGGTGCTGTTTAAGTTTTAAAAAAGGTAAAGAAGCATCATTGAGTGTGGTTACCTCAGCTTCTCCCTCTGCTGGAAAAAGAAAAGTTCTGCTCCTTTTAAAATCTGGGACCAAAATTCCATAATTTGAATTGAGACTGGGAAAACCAGGGATTAATATTCCAATCTAAGTAGCTGAAGAACTGGGAATATCTGTTTAAGCAGGTGGCTTGTTTAACATTGCACTGGCTTTTGATTTATATTTCTTTGTGGTGCTAAAGTCTAATGTTATTTCTTTGATGAATTGAGCATGTAACCTCAGTCTTCAATCTATCAGGTTGCATATGGAGATTCCAAATCTTCTCTGGAATGTTTATGTAATCTTTAATATTAATTTGAAATACCTAACCCGTCTTCTTTTTTCTCTCAGAATGAGAAACAGCATCTTGCCTGTCTAGAATATTGCATTATCCTTTGTATTTTTCCTTTCAGTCAGCTGTTTTATTGCAATCTGAACAGGCCTGTCATTTATCTTTCACATTCACCATTTGGATTTTTTAAAAATTAAATAGGAATACATTTTATCATTTCTGTTTTTAAAATAAAATTTGGTTGTGTTTTTTTCTGGTGAGATTGGTCTATCACCCAAGGAGGAGAGGAAGGGTGGATAATCCAGCTACATGCTTACATGCTAGATGGCCAGGAGGTTACATTACTGCAATTATTTTGCTTGTTTGGTTTTTTTTAAATCAGTTAATTGCTTAAAAAGGCAACATTGGTTTGAGAGTCCTATTTCCCACACATACTAAAATTACACTCAAGATGAAATGTTGCCATTCCAAAGCAAAAGATGGGCCCAGAAGACTCACCTCTGAAAGAAAAGGTTTGAAACCTTGTACTTTTTACCATATGGGCTCAGTTATCCACTATGGAAGCCCTTGAATCCAGCTCAACTGCTATTAACAGCATGAAAGAAATTATGCAATGTTCTTGGCAGCAAAATTTACTTGAGGTTACTTGCCACTGCCTTTTCTGAGATTTTTTTAACCAATATATCTTGTCTCAGCGCTGGTATTTTTTAAAGGTCTCGTATCCATTAGGCGGGACCCTACTTAGTTTTAGACTGCAGATGAGATCAGCCAGTTTTTACCATTTGCTGAGATTTCAATTTTATACAGACCACATTAAAAGGTAGCAAATAATGGTTTTTGTTTTAAGGTCAGGAAAATGATGTTTTCATGTATAAGATACATAACAAAGATTTTTTTTTTGCTTGCACAGTAACATCCATTTTATATTTTTGCAGTATATTGCGCATGCTGATACCAGTTACTGACCGGGCTTGTGGTAGTGCTGAAGGCAAAGTGAGTCCTGTCTACTCTGCAATCTACAGTGGTCAGGAAATTTGCTTGGAACTTTTGCTTAAAGAAGGTTACAGTCCGGATGCTCAGTCTTGTCCTGTTTTTGGCTGCAAATCGCCAATGTCTCTTGCTTTTCAAAAAGGGTGCGTATGTTTTTTGCAGTTATTATAGGACAAGAAAGTTATGGGAACTATAAACCTGTGGTAAGATGGGCGGCCAATAAAATTTAAAAATAAACAACATAGCAAACAAGGTGAATATTATGGGAGCAGTACCTGGTTTGTATTAAAGGTTTTTCAAACTCTCTCCTTTCAGATAATATTTCATCTTTAGTGTGCCTGTTAAAGTAGATGCTTGGAAATGCCTTAGAGTAATATTACATAAACATATTGGCCTCAGGACCCCTTTACATTTTTAAAAATGATTGAGGATTCCAAAGAGCTTTTGTTTATGTGGGTTATATCTTGCAATATTTATTGTATTAGAAATCAAAACTGAGAAATGTTAAAATATTTATTTGACTTTGTGACATCTGTAAAGGTCTCAGGGACCCCTGGGGGTTCCCAGACCTCACTTTGAGAACCGCTGCTTTAGAACATACAGCTTCACATTTCAGGAGAAATCAGCCAATATGGGAAGGTGAAATAGTTTATCTGCTGTTATTGATCCTTTTTATGGAACTGTTATTAAACTAATATGTTCTCCATATCAGATTACAATATTATTGTAACCTTGTAGAGGGCTCACATGATATAGGAAACTTGTTGACAAACTCTGAAATGATTTTTACCTAAATGAAAAGTTAAAGAATTAGGGCAACAAAGTTGAGAGAATTGTTATTTTATAAAAAACAACAATGCATCGCTTATTATACTTCCACAAGCAGTTGGGTAGAATCATAGTAAAAAAACTCTGGCATCCACTGCCAGTGAGATGAATTCATGCACAAGAGAGCTGTTAACAGGTTTGGTCTAATGGTTAAGGCACCAGGCTAGAAACTGGGAAACTGAGTTCTAGTACTGCCTTAGCCAGTGAAAACCAGCTGGGTGTCCTTGGGCCAATCACTCTTTCTTAGCCCAACTCACTTCACAAGGTTGCTGTTGGGTGGACAATAGGAGGAAGAAGGAATATTAGATATGTTTACTTCCTTAAGTTTATAAATAAAATAATAAAGGTGGGATAAAGGAATAAAAATAAATAAAATACATAAATACATAAATATACAGTATATTATTGACTTGTATTATAAAATATTTACATATTTATGAAATATTTCAGTAAAAATAAATTTCAAAGCCATGTCTTGAATTTATTTGACTAGAACACTTATAACACACCATATATTTGGTAATCCAAATTAAATATTTCTGTTCAATTGCTCTTGGAAAGGTTTTAAGAATTACTTACATGTTAGGCATATTTTGTTCACTAAATGTTAAATAGGCTTTTAAGTGGATTTAGAATAGTGAAAAAAAAAATCCAGGAAAATAAATTGAGTTCATCTCTTTGCAAATTTAATATTACTGTTTTACTTTCTACTACTCATTATTGACCCTTCAACTTATGGCTATGAAACAAAGGTTATGTAAAATTAACTTTTTATTTTCAATACTGCTTTCTCTTCTTTTAGCAGAGCATTTGCTCTAAACCACTAAATCATACTTTCAGAGTTACCTAGGAATAGCCTAGCTAGACTTAGTTGGACATATTTCTAAGCATCCAGAAATCCCAGTACTAGATCATCTCTAGGTACATAACATCCTTGTAAAAAATCTTTTAAGGGGTATTCTTCCCTTTGAATAGATTTTTTTCTTTCTGTTATAATTTTTTTGAAAGCTGTCTCTCATGAACACTTGATATGATTTATGAAATTGAATGAAATGATTCTTTTTACAATTTTTTTTGCTCAAAATGGCTGTTGTTGTATTCTCTTATTCTTAATCTGTCTTTTTTAAAAATTTAAAGTGCACGTTATTAAGATGCTAGTATGCATTCTTCAGCCGTTGCATTTAATTTACAGAGGGGTTAGTTGAAACATTTATTGAACATCAAGTTGCCCATATTCTACTTTGAAATAAGAGAGCCTTTTTGAAATACGTTCAAATAGATATTGCTAATCCAGTATTTCCTGGCTATGTACTATCTTCTGTAATGTGTGTTTTGCTGAAACTCTTCAGTGATAAGATAATTTGACAGTTTGTCAATAATAATTTGTGAAAAATGAGGTAGTGGGAAGACAAAATTGAGAACATTCAAGTCCTCTCTCTATCATACTATATTTTAGTATATAATGTATGATAAGGTATACAGTTGTAATGTACGATAACCACTGAACTGATCTTTGCGAGAAAGTGCTGGAAAGTGAAGAACAAGCAGACAACTGGTTTTTCATACTTACAACTCACTCTATGCATTGAAGTGTAACAAGTAAACAAATCTTTTTATTTCTAGTGCTCAGAGATGAGAGCTGTTGGTTATGTAGGCAAAGCAGCATTATCTGCACAAAAGGGGAAGATATTGGCAGATTCATGAAAATCCCAGAGTTTCAAGAAACATTAAAAAAAATCTTAACTGCTGTAAAAGAAGAAGTAGAATGGAATGTTCTGAACAGGAGTCCTTCAGATTGTATTTGTTGCATTTCCTAATTGTAGCAATAGCACCTTAGTTGAAGGTATAAGATGTGATTAATGCAGTTTCTCTCTCTCTCTCTCTCTCTCTCTCTCTTTCTCTCTCTCTCTCTCACACACACACACATATACAAAAGCACACCCTTTATAGACAACTTTAGAAAATACTGTGAATCCACCAAAGGATTTGATAAGCCAGTTTTCTTCAAATTCCTGGCCTCCACGTGCATTTGGAGATCATTGTCTCCTGCCCTGCTCAGTCTGTCTGTTTAGCACACCAAGGGGACTTAGTGGAGGTGGCGCAGTGGTTAGAGTGCAGTACTGCAGGCTACTTCAGCTGACTGTTCAGCAGTTCAGCGGTTCAAATCTCACCGGCTCAAGGTCGACTCAGCCTTCCATCCTTCCGAGGTGGGTAAAATGAGGACCCAGATTGTTGGGGGCAATATGCTGACTCTGTGAACCGCTTAGAGAGTGCTGTAAAGCACTGTAAAGCGGTATATAAGTCTAAGTGCTATTGCTATTGCTATTAGTGGTTTTCAAAGTAACGTAGAGCTTTTTAGAGGGCTCTGTGTTGGAAAGATTGTTGCAGATAGAAACTCACCCCTGAGATCATGTTTGGCGACCTCTATGGATCGTTCGTTAAAATATTCTGCTGAACTGTATTCAAAGAGATCAACTAATTTCATGGATGGTGTAGAGAGGTCCAGCCATTGACTTAGTGCTATTTAATAAGTAGGAATTAATCAGCTATCTAGCAAATTAACTAACTGGTAGGTTACAGGTTAATTTCTGAAAAATTTGTTTGAATAAATACTGTGTTACCATTTTTTAATATGATGATTTGTCACACAGTCAGCCAGATGTTCAGACTGGATTGGGGATTTTTGTCTACCTGTTGAGACCTTTCCAAGGGATAGGCAGATGTGGATATTTATGGTGTTACACATATTGTCACACCACTTTTTTATATGTTTGTTCAGCATGTCTGAAGCAGACTACTATCACTGAATTTTAATATATGGTTATGGTGTCCAGTATTACTTTATATGCCATTGTGAGTGTCTTGAATTGGGCTAGGAAAGCAATTGGACAGTTGGTTATCGTATCAAGACATCAATGCAAGAAGGTGTACAGCTTAAGATGAAATCAACAGAATAATTAACTGCAGAGGGATTTAGTTTGGTTTTTCTATGCACAATTACACATATTGTCACAGGATGAGAGATGTTCTGAGTAAAGCTGCCTTTTGCAATTGACTTGATGGTGAATTTGCCAATGTCGATGATGCTCAAGTGGTGTTGCAGTTGTAATGAAATTGCACCTTTGCTTTGCTTTGCTTTGGCCAAGCTAGCCACTCTTCTGTTATTTCTTACTCTGGTCGTTGTTCTTTCCAGAACTGGTCCATTCGTTTCAAATATCCTCTTGTTGTAATAATCTGTAACAATATCTGCATTCTTTGTTTTCAATCACTGTATATTTGTGACGGGTAAACACCTTTTCTTCCAGTAGTTCTGAAGCTGTTGATCCTGGTTGCTCAGCCAACAGTTCGGACTTCGGTAGTCCATTTTTCACTAGATGTCCAGGAACTCCCAACTTCTAGTGTGGTCCTTGTTAACCCGGGTGACAACCGAGCCAATATGGATTTCTGTAATTTATGTTTCACCATATTTTTTAAGGGGGAAACACTGTATGTCTGACTCCTCTGATGAGACCTGCCCAGTATGGTTGAACCTCTGGCATAGTTCTCATCTTCCTCAGAGCACACAAGCCCCACAACCATGTCAAGGTAGTGTCTCACTGGGGTTGTTATTAAATTTATTTGCTGCCCATCTCACCACAAGGCAACTCTTGAGTGGCTTGCAAGGTGTAACATGTATATGTCTTGTACATTGCTTGCAGAAGTGAAATAATTCTCATTCTTCTGAAATACGGAATCAAAATTCTTGAAATAGATTTAGGCCTCTGCCTGCTACATAGAAGATACGGTCTATTTCGGCATTTCTTGAGGAAGGATTGCAAGCTCCCATGTCAGCAGCATCTGGCAGAATTTTCAAAGTATGCAGTCAGTGCAGGACATGACTACAGAGAATGGCTGCCCTCACTCTTGCTAGCTGGGTTTAATCCTGTGAATCTTCTCTTTCATGATTGGTAAGCAAGGCAATATAGGCATATAAGTATACTGTATGATTGGGTATGCGTACTGGTGTGCTGCTAAATGTTTTAAGAAACAGTTCTGCTGGCTCCATTGCTACTACTGTTAGCGGTGGAACAGCTGATTAATGTACTAAGTGTTGAGGCTCACCTCTGCTGTGAACCAGCTCACAAAATTAAGAAAACGTATCAATTGGCTCAGCAAGCTGGCTCCAGCTCACCACTATGTAAATATATTTACATACATCTCTTTGTAGGCATACAGATATACAAACATCTGTTCATTCATGCATCCATACATTATATGTCGTAGGAATTGCTTTTGTTACTCAGCATTATTGTGTGGAAATGCTATCTCGAATATAAGTGGGTAGTTCAGGTAGGATTTCAAATTTATGAGATTTCTCCCCTTCCAAATAGGAATTCACCAATCAAACAAATTACAGAAACAAATTTATTTAGGATTATGGAATGTTGAGGCCTTAATTTGGAGTTGATACCAGAACTGTACTGACTGCCAAGCCTTTCCTAAAGTTAGAATGCATTCCTGACAACTACCAGACTTCTTTTATCCATTCATATTACAAAAAGAGATGTGTAATTTTGTTATTACCGTGGTTAAAAGTTGCTTGTCAGAAATCCATAATCTCTTGCAGATCAGTAAATTCTGATAGTAACTTTTGCCCACTTCTGTCTCATATACTGTAGTGTCCTCATTCTCACTATGTGTGGAATGTTGCATATGTTTGGACATACATGCATGAAGCTTCTGCAACAGGGACATCTTACCAGCTTGACTTTGTGTGTCCATGAAGGATGTTTTACAAGTGCATATTCATATGTGTATAGTAGTCACTTCAGGTGGATACCTATTATTATGCGATGTTCATTATTCAGAGCCTTGTTCAATATCTCACAGAGTAGGATTGGGCTACAAGCATGAAAGCTTTTTTATATGTTCAGCATATCTGAAGCAGTCTACTATCACTGAATTTAAATATATGGTTATAGTGTCCAATATTACTTATATGCCATTGTGAGTGTCTTGAATTGGGCTAGGAAAGCAATCGGACAGTTGGTTATCGTATCAAGACATTAATGCAGGAAGATGTACAGTTTAAGATGAAACCAACAGAATAATTAACTGAAGAGGGATTTAGTTTTGTTTTTCTATGCACAATTAAGAGAGAAATTTAATGTAGCTAAAAAGCTAACTGGAATGGAACAATATAAGATGAAGTTTGAAATTGAATTATGTACATGTGATTGCTTAAACGTACAAACTTTTGTTGAAATTTAAACTTGAAAGAACATGTTAAAAAGTGCATAATGAAATGGATTAAGATTTTGGGTTCCAATATACAGATGGATCAAAGGAAGAGAATGTGATTAAAAGGACTGAAATTCACATTATGTTATAATTTAAGAGAAAATTTATATAAAATAATGTACTACTAATATATGTCACCAGAGAATTATCTAAGATATATAAAGGCATTTCTAATTAATGTTGGAAATGTGAAAAGCACAAAGGGATTTTTTTTTTCATAAAAAAAAAAAAAAAAAAAAAAAAAAAAAAAAAAAAAAGTTGGATACAAATACACATGATGATTCAAAGAATTTTAATAATTTGATATTTTAATAATATTTTATTTTATTATATATTAATAATAAAATTTTAAGAATTTTAATAATAAGATGAAATCAGAATATTTTTATTGAGACTTTCGGCGTCCAATTAAAAAACACTCATAGAAGATTATTTTTGTATATGGTAACTACAGTGAGGCTATTATATGCATAAAGATTATTAAGTGCATATGATGATGCAAAGAATTTTAAAGATTAATGTTGAGATGAAATCAGAATTCTTTTTATATGGATTTGGGATTGTCAATTATAGACAACTTATGGAAGACTGATTTTATATATGGTAATGCAACAAGATTATTATATGCACAAAGATGGGGAAATACTGATATACCCACAATGGAGATAAGGATTGTGAAGATGGCAGAACTAACAGATGGCAAAACTGACCTACTGTATTTAGTCAGGAACTAGACAATAAGTATTATTTTGACTGATGTAAACATTTTCATAGGTGGACTGCTGATTTATATATACAGTTATTGTGTACCTCAGTCTCCCACCTGTCATTTATCAGAGTATCAGGAATCACAAAAAACCTACTTGCAAGCCTGGGATGAGTGCTTAGATTCCACTCTATGGGTATGGAAAGCAATATTATAATACAGTAGCAATAACAATAGCACTCAGACTTATATACTGCCCTGTATTGCTTTACAGCACTCTCTGGGCAGTTTATGATGTCAGCATATTGCCCCCAACATCTGGGTGCTCGGAATGATGGAAGACTGAGTCAACCTTGAACCCATCAAGGATCGAACTCCAGGCTGTGGGCAGAGTCAGCCTGCAATACTGCATTCTAACCACTGTGCCACCAGGGCTTATAACTCAGAATGCTGCCATCCTGGGAGTCCAGGAGGTAGTCTCATGCTATTATCTGGGCTTGTTGCATAATAATATTAATGTTGTTACTGCAGCAAATTAATATAATGCTCCTTTGCATTCATTGACTTGTCTGCCATCTGTTATGTATGTGGGATAGGTGGCTATATACATTTATCAAATAAGTAGCTTGGCATATCCTTCAAATGGTATGAAAATAATACTGGCTTTTCTCTTATCTTAATTTAAAGCCTGTATCAGTCTATCCCCTCTTTCTGGGATTCTGCCACCTGACTCTGCTAATACTTAGAATTCAGAGCCTGAGCTAAGATTTAGAAATATAGAATGGAAACTCTATGACCTAAGTAAATAATTATGGTTAAAGCTATTGGAAGTGAACTTGCAAATTGCATGTTTTCCCCAGTGGAATAAGCCAGGTTGATAAAGAAGTTAATTCTGTGAACCAGTTTCAGCTTTCAGTGTCAAGCTCTGATAATCAGGTTTTGCATTAATATGAGTGCTGATGTAATACAACACCATAGTTAATGCTGAAAAAGGGGAGAATTTGTACTACAGAGAAAATATGTGAGTTAGGGCAAATAGCATTCGTTGAATTTTAATGATAATTACGACATTAAAGAAAATTATTTCTGCCTTAGGCCTAATGAAGAGCAAACTCGGGATAGCATTTAGCCATGATTATTATGTTAAGCTGCACCATGATTAAATGTTCTAATGGGAGTAGTGAAAAGTTGTAAGGGGCTTTAGGGGAGAAGCATATGATGTTGCTCCTCAACTCCCTAATACCGGTATTACATCTACACCTTAGAACATCTTAAATCTTAGAACAGGAGGAAGTTTGGAACAAAAGTGAATTATTGGAAGACAATGAGGTTGGAGGTGAATTTGAACACCATTGTGCTGGTCCTTCGCAGTTCTGTGTTCTGTGTCAAATTCAAACTCTGTTGATTCCTCAGTGAAAGCAGGTGGTCTGATTTTTTTTTCCAGTGAAAGGGAAAATTGCTTTATACTGTGTTCCTAAAACTTTGAACAAATACAAAAAAAATGAAACATACGCACACTCCTTCCCATGTAGAAAAGACCAAATATCTTCTCTTTGCTTTTAAAGGGCAGAAGTCATCTTGTTGCAGAATACATTAGATTTACAGCCATTTTAAATTAATAAAAAGACCTTGTGTTCTGAAGCCAAATATCATCAAAGGTCACAAGAAACACAGCCTCGGTATGATTCTGGTAACTGCTTTGATCCTTTGTGGATACTCTTCACTGCATGTGTGAGAGAATGAAACTGATTGATTACAATAGTTGAACAAAGTTAGGATTTCCAGTTGGCAGTATGATTTTTGAATAATTTACTACATACTCTGTAATTGGAGTATGTGTGTGTTTGTTATGTATTAATACCCAGAATGCAAGCATTCTGTAGTGAAGATCTATTACAGAGATACTCAGATTACAGGAGACTGGTATTAAATTCATTTTATCTGAATGAACAGAGTACTACGGTAGTAGTAGAACTGGCCCATGTGAATTCTATTAAGATATATTTGATATGGCATGTTTTCCAGTTAAATAAAAATTTTGCATTTTAGGAGTACATCACGTAATATCCTCTAAAATTTACTACTATTCATCTTTATATTTCTTTTGTGAACTGAGAATATTATATGTTTATCTGAAAGACAATAATTGGTCTCAAATCACTCGGTTGGTTACATGGCTGATTAGGAATTTGAACTCTTGAACTCTTTTACCAGAAGCTGACACCATTCAATATGATACGCTGCTTCTTATAGTAATTTATTTTTGTTCACTTCTAGGATTTTCTCTGTAAGCAGTGATGCTCTGAACTTCCTTCTGGAGTTTACTAATTGGAAGAGGCTTCCGTGGAATGTGGAGCAGGTTCTTTCCAGCCGCAAGGCCACTTCCATGTGGATGCCCTGTACTTACTTTGGTAAGCAAAGAATGAGCCAGCTTATTTTTATATGGTCTGTTTATTAATGTCTGAATAACAAATAGTTTGTTGGTCGATAATGCAAGGGACTGTAGCCTTGACATACATGCTCAGACAGCATAATGTTGATTTAAATATACATACAAATAAAGTATTAATCATTGCATAATGTGTTCAAAATAGAATCGTTTGAATCTGATAATTTTGTGGTCCAAGTGAAAAGTCTGGATTGATTTGTTCTGTGATCTATTTACTATCCTAACTATCCATGGCATTCTCAGGAGTCCTTTCCAACACAAACATTCAACACTGTCAATACTCTTTGTCCTGCTTCTTTGAAGTCCAACTTTGCATCCAGAGAGAGTCACAGGAAAAACTGTTGCCTGTACAGTTCTGATCTTTGTTATGGCCTCTTAAAATCTTTTTCAAGGCCTTTATTGCTACTCACCAAGTATAAGTCTATGGTGTATTTCTTACAGCTGGTTCCTTAACTGTTGATAATCAATTCTATAAAATAGACTATTTGCCTGTATAATGTCTTCATTGTCGATTTTAAGGTTGGTTGCTGTGCTTATTGTATTAGATTTTTTAGATTTAAGTCATTTTTTTCAGTGCCCCTTGACTTTTGTTATTTTGTTTCATTTCAGATCCTTTATTTATTAGAGTATATATTAGAGTAGTATCATCAGCATAGTTCAGGTTACTGAGATTTCTTCCTCCAATTTCAAAATCATGCCCATGTTCTTCTAATCCAGACTCTCTCAACATACCTTAAGCATACACCTGAATAAATAAGGAAAGAGTATACAACTTCATTATTTTCTAACCTGGAGACCGCTTTGCTATGGAATATGGCTTTGTTTTATTTAGGTTTTGTATGAGGATATTGAATAGTTGTGAGCTTCCCATTTTTATACTACAGCTTGATGTAATAGATATCAATCAATAAAGTACATTATGACTTCTTTTTGATAGTGTTTTACATTCTCACTTATCCCGAAATAATTTACTTTATTGGGCTTTTCTGTGTATGTTTCAATCTTCAATATCTAGAAATGTGATTGTAACAATCCTTCTTAAGAGTTGTTTGACATTCTTCTTCTCGAGATGTTGTCTTTCTTGTCAAGACTTCGACTTCTCTTTTTTCAGTTTCTATCATTCTGTTTCCTAGACCTAGAAACATTCGTGCTTCTTACATTTCAAGTTCTCACTGTAATTCTGTTCATGCAGCTCTGCATTTCCCCCCCTTCATGACAGCACCAGCTACTAGACACTCCAAAGGCTTTAATGTAGCCACATCATAAACACTATTAATATTCTGAAAAATCCTTAGTTCTTCCTCAGTAGTATATTGACTGCAATCTGACCTAAGGGGCCGATCATCTGATACTAAATATTGCCAATCACTTTATATTGTCTGTCTTTGTGGTTTTTTGATAACATATAGGAGTGATTTACCATTGCTTTTCTTAGCATGGTATGAAACGATGCCTTGTTATGGTATTTAAGTGATCCTCCTCTTCCACAATTTTCCAATATTGCTGCTGCCTGATATAGGTGTCGGCTTGCTTTAGCTGAGCAACTGAGAAGACCTTCAGGCCTTGAGTGATGCTGCTGGGAATATGCACTCTTGAGATTGATTCTTAGCATTCTTTGCACGTTTCTCCCACAAACACACCCCTTGTCACAGTGAGGCATCATAGCAGCACCTTGGTGCTTTTGTGGGTTAAAAAGATATACAAAAGAGAAAGCAGACGTATAGATAGTATCTCGGGGTCAGCTTAATGTGCCATGAACACCAATTTATTATTACTGATGAAGCAAATGTTTTGACAAATTGAAGGATCCTGGATTTTCTAGTTTTAAGTAGAGAGACCTTGGGAATATCTAGATTATTCTGGGCCATATGCTGAGTGGCTAGAAGATTTCCTAAACAGTGGATGCTAGTGTTAAAGTAGTAGAGGCATCTGTGCAACTTGGCTTTTTTTCTTCTTCTTCAAATTAGACTTCTGAAACCAGTGTGCTGTTGTGTTTTTAATAAATGATCCTGTGGCTCTGCTTAATCCTGCTCTGGAAATAAAGGTCATCCAATTACTGCAGGCAACAGTGAAGCTTCAGACTGCCTGCCAGGCGGGGAGAATAGTGCAGATATAGTCTGCAATCATCAGTTGCTAACTAGATACCCTGGAGACCGAAATACCATCTTTTAATAATGGAAAGGTTAGGAAAGCCTCTGATCAGAAAATGTCTCTTTTCTTTTGTGTTCAAATCCAGCAAATGCATGGAGAGAGTTCTGCCTGAATGGTGTTTTAATTAATCTCAGTTTATGGTCTCTATCAGCTTGCCAACTAGATCTTTTTTCCTTATTTTTTTCTGCTTAAAAATCTCTTTAAAAAATTCAAACTTACCGCCTGTTAGTATGGTCTGAATTGACTTCGTTCCAATATTTTCTTTTGAAATATTAGGATGCAGAGCTTTCTTGGTGAACACTCACATGGTTGCATTCCAAAATACATTGACTTCAAGAATTAAATGGAAGTATGATAAATATATATTTTATGCTATTAGAATTAAATACAATATTAGTCTCTAGTCATTCATTTATTAATTGCCTTTCTGTCACATTAAACATTGGAAGTTGATCATACTTTTGAAGGTTTCTGGGGGCTACATAGAAGCGTTTTAAACATTTTGTGGTGCCTTGAAAACATAAAATATACTGCTGTGGTGTACAGCAAGAACTGGCTTGATATATCTGATAATCCAGTGTCCTTTACCTGTTGTCATCTAAATATTGCCTGGGGAATTCTTGGCAATTGTTATTCTAGTACAGTGATGGCGAACCTATGGCACGTGTGCCACAGGTGGCATGCAGAGCCATATCTGAGGGCACACGAGGCGTTGCCCTATGTCAGCTCCAACACCCATGCGCATGCTGACCAGCTGATTTTCAGCCTTCTTTTTGGCCGTTTTTGCGCTCTCCAGGCTTCAGGAAAGCCTCCTGAAGCCTAGAGACAGCGAAAAACGGCCCAACCGGAAGTTTACTTGTGTGCTCACCCCCAGCCTCCTTTTCACTGTCAGAGGTCTTCAGGAACTTCTTTGGTTTTGGACAGTTGTAGCCAGTCCTCGCACACCTCGGCCCATTTCTTCTGCAGCCAGCAAGGCTTTTCTGAAAGCCTCTGCAGCCGATAACAGAGCTCCACATCGATCGGCTAGAGAGGCCTTTAGGAAAGGCCTCTGCAGCTGATAACAGAGCTCCAGATCTCGGGAGCGCGCTCCAGATCGATCCGGAGCTCTGTAATCGGCTACAGAGGCCTTCAGGAAAGCCTTGCAGGCTGCAGAAGAAATGGGCCGAGGTGTGCGAGGACTGGTTGCAACTATCTGAAGGTAAGTAGTAGGGCAGCTCCACTGAAGGTAAGTAGTAAGGCAGCACCACAGTTTCAGTGAGCCCTGTGCGCATGCGCGGGGGGGGGCAGCGCAGGGGTTGTGCGCATGCGTGGGGGGAGGGCATTGCATTATGAATGTGGGCACCTGCGTGCATGCTATCACGCACGCGCGCACCCTTTTGGCACCCGAGCCAAAAAAGGTTCGCCATCACTGTTCTAGTATATCTAGAAAGCACTGAGTTGGAAAAGGTTTGTGTTGGTTGTTAGATTCTGCGCAAAATAGAATTAATCTGCATTTGTTGTTGCAAAATATGATTGCCTCTAACAAATATAGATTTAGAAAGCATTAATAGTTATTATTATTATTAAATTTATTTGCCGCCCATATTTCCACAAGCCATTAATTGTTTATAAATGGTTGTTAGCTACCTGAAATGCAAATTTTCCATGTCCAAGTATACCTCTGAATATTACTTGTGGAAAGATAACAGTGACCCAGCATATTTTACTCATGCACTTCTTAGAGTCCTCTAGTTAGCTCCTGTGGGAAATAAGATGGTGAACTAGATAGGTTTTTGGTTTGATCCTGCAGAGTGCTTATTCAATTATGTTCTAAGGGATCCAAAGGTAAGCCTTTATAGAAGAACATAAGAGGAGATTAATGAGAACAAATATTTGAGCATATGTGAACCCATAAAACTAGCACCTTTTGCAAAATCTTAGCAATAAATAGACACACCTGAAATTGAGTATTGCTATCACTTTTATTTTTATTTTTTTCAGTTCCTCCCTGAATTTCTCCCTACTTCAACCAGGGGGATTCATCACAACATCTTTTGTCAAACGATCACCCTTATTTTCTACCAATCTTACTTTTCCTGCTCACTTTTCCTATCACTTTCCTTATTTTAAATAACCCTAACAATATGCTAATTTGCAAAGAGAACACTCACAATTAACCATTCCCAGCCAGTTAACTCTGGAGTTAAAAAGTAATAATCCCCCCCGAGCACCATTTTAGAGCACACGTCCCTTCAGATACAATGGAGAGGAATCTCAATAAAAGAAACCAAATATATGATCTTGATCAATTTGTGTCTCTTTCATGGGTAATGTTCTGAAATGGGTCTCAGTTAACTGCCACCAATATCACTCACTGTATATACCCATATGGACCTTGGTTTTAAGATGATCTCCCAAAGGAAGAATATGTGCATATATATGCATGATCACTGTTAAAAACTCCTGTGCACTGTGTTGTTCTTCCCCGTGTTTTCAGTAAAGTGAACTCCAGCTGCAGCCAATCCTGGAGATTTCCCTTTTGCTCTGAAAGAGTGCATGTGTTGTGTGTGTATATGTGAATGTGTACACGTGTACATGTATACATAGAGAGACAGATACACAAAATATGTTTCTGTATATACCTGTGTAGTAGACCCAGCTGATGGTAGACTGGGGGTATCGAAACCAGAAGGTAGGAATTTTATCCCAGCCCTCACCTCCAACTTTGGGATAACAGTTTGGTTGTTCCTACTGCCACCATTTCCTGACAGTTAGAACAATTAATCTGAACAGCTTCTTTCCGAAGTTGTGGGTGCTCCCTCACTGGGTTTTCAGAAGGTTTTTAAATCATTGTTTTCCTGAATGAACATTATGTGAGGCATCTATTCTTCTGCTTCAGTTTTGTTCTTTTCGCTAACTGGGATTCCAGTAGGTTAAATCTGTTATAGTTATAGAATATATGGAAGGAACTGTTTTTCTAGGCTTAGTGTGCATTTTTTTCAGTTTTCTTTTTAATTCTGCACCTAGAATTAAGCCAAGTTTTTCCCTATATTCAGGAGTGGGAAAGCTGAGGTGGTCTGACCAGCCCAAAGACAAGTTAACTGTCATTTGGGAGTGGAGAGGGAAGAATGGATTATGTTATCCTCAGCCCACCTCAGCCTCCTGTGAACTCCATCCAAGTTTCTGCATCCTATGCAAATTTTTCCGTTTGAGTTGGTTAGTGTGTGTTTTTTTTTTTGGGGGGGGGTGCTTAACAACCGTTCAGCAACCGTTCAAAATTACAACCTGTGTCTGATCATATGGCTGTTATAGTACCCCCCTGCATTCACGCGATAGTGATCTGGGCACTTGGTAACCTGTTTCAACTTAAGGCGGGCTGCCAAGCACCCTATGACCATGTGGTCGCCATGTTTAGTCTTCCCTGCCAGCTTCCCCAGCAAGTCAATGGGGAAGCCAGCAGGAAAGGTTGCCAGCCATGGCCTCTTGCTCAGAAGACGCCCTCTGCTTCCTGGGGGCTGAGTGAAAAAGATCCTTTTCAAATGTGCTGCATGGTGGAGCGTCTCTGTAAGGAGGCTGAGTGAAATCGTTCCTCCCAAAATCCAAGGGCATTTAAAGCATAAGGCATTTCCAGCCAACTTCCTCCAGAAATGAGAGGATTCCCTCATTTCTGGGAGCTGGCTCCGAATGCACCATACAGCAAACACTTCATGCCAAAATCCTGCTTGGATTTCAGGATGGAGTTCTCCAGCTCAGTGCTACAGTTTCCTTCTGCTCACAGAGGGGAACTGTCTGCCCCCCTTCCCCCTTTGGCAGGTAATTCTTTTGCTCTGCTTAATGACCCACAGGATCACTTAATCACTACAACAGAGAGAGTCAGGATTGTGGTTTTTGAGTAAGGTGATCATGTGAGCATCTCACTTAGGAATTGCAATGACTTATGGTTTAAATTCTGGGCTCAATTGTGATAGTAAGTCAAGGACTATGTGTGAAGTTGTGACTTCAGGGTGTGTAACTCCCAGCTCTGCAAAGTAGCTTCCCAATCAGCATTCCCACAGTTTCTGTATAAACAGAAGAAAAGTGTTAACAAATGTACTTGTTTGAAGGCCAAAATATTTTTGATCAGTCCATAAAGATTCCTGCCTTCCTTATAGTTTTCTTTGTAACCAAAAACTGTTGGAAATAATTTGTTCTTCAACATGAGCCTGTTTATTTGAGAATGTTAGCCAAAACACCCTTTTCCTTTTCTTTCCAACCAATGTAAATATTTTCCATAACTTCTTTCAGTGCAAATATTTTTCCATTCCCATGATAAAATTGGAAGAAGCTTTTGGGTCCATCCAGTCCTTCGGTCAGTGCAAGAATCTAGATTAAAGCATTCATATGTCTATCCAGCTCCTACTTGAACATATACAGTGAACCAGAGCTTACCACTTCTTTCAGTAATTGGTCCCAGTCGTCAAAATATTGTTAGCTTTACAATTTTCTTAACATTTAAAAGGAATCTTCCTTTGAGTTAAATCCATTTATTGTATCCTGCACTCTGGGACAATGGATAATAGCCTTCTCCTATGAGAATCTCTTCAGGTATTTGAAGTGAGTCATCAAATCCCTCCCTAGTTGGCTTCCTTCAACTTATATTTCAACCTGGTATCTGAAAGTTCAGTTCTGTTTTCTTCCATATTTAAAAACATTGGAAATGTAAGTTTTACACATCTAAATCTATCTTTTCCTTCCTTCCTTCCTTCCTTCCTTCCTTCCTTCCTTCCTTCCTTCCTTCCTTCCTTCCTTTTCCTTGTGGGAAGATGACAGAGAGCACTGGAAATTTCCTTCATTCCTGCCTTCCTTCCTTCCTTCCTTCCTTCCTTCCTTCCTTCCTTCCTTCCTTCCTTCCTTCCTTCCACCCATCCATCCATCCATCCATCCATCCATCCATCCATATGCACACAGGCAGACCCACACCCACATATAGTACATACAGTAGAACCTCTGGTCACGCCCATAATTTGTTCCATAACTTTGGTCGCAACCCGATTTGGTCGTGACCCACACCTAATTTTGGAAATTTGGCGCTTACAAAAAAAAAATAATGGCGCGGAAGGGGAAATCGGCCGTGAAAATTTTTTTTTGTGAATTTTTTGGTCGGAACCCGATTTGGTTGTGGTCAGAAGCGTTTGAGACCAGAGGTTCTACTGTATATGAAATAGAGAAATAAATCAGAAAACCTGAATGAAAAAAAGGAAAAGAAAAAAGAAAAGTTGCTGTCTCAACACTTAGGCTTGCTGCTTACCCTTATTTCAGGTCCTGATTTAAATCTGCCTTGCTTTGTTAGTGGCTGTCCTTTGATCTTATTTAATTTAATTTTAAAACACTGTTTATTTTTATTGTTTTAGTCCAGAATATAGCTTTCTTTGAAGATTAGGCATGAGAAAGTCAAGTATTTCCAATTCAGTAAATAATTAACAACCCCTTTTTTCCCCTATTATTACCAAAGAGGAAATATAAATATACAAATTTTATTGTAAAATAGGAAATCCAGGTACCAGTCCAGAAGACTGTCTGTACCCCCAAGAGAGACAAAGTCAAAGAATGGCTGAGACTAAGAGTAGGTCCTTCAATTCATGAAGGAATACATCAGTTCAAGACTCTAGAAGTTTTGTATGAAGCCCATTGTTATTCTCTTTGTAAACTACAGAAGGGAAACCAATAATTTCCCAAAGTCCCCAGAACACCAAAAATTGTTATCAAATGGTAACAGTGATAATGTTTAATGTGATAGAAAAATAGAATTATTACATTACATAACTTGTCAATAATTATTTGCTATATATAAGTTGGAATTAGATGAAATAAAATCCAATTTTGCTCTGGACTCTGTTACTCTGTGTTGTATAGCCTGGGACATACTTACCCTTCAGAAGCCAAGTGTAATTCTTGAGTCAGGAAAGGTATTGGCCTCCCTCTAAAGGCCTTTGGCACTGAAGCAGAAGGTCCATGAAACACTCAGTTGTTTTGCTCCTGATCAATGCATGTTTCTTTCTTGTGACAGAACATATCCCATCTTTGTCTCATCTGTGCCGCCTGGAGATTCGGTCACTTTTAACAAGTGTTTGTTTGCAATCAGACCAGCACATCCGCCAGTTGCCGATACCTACTTGCCTACAAGACTTTTTACTTTATTTGGATGTATTAAGAACATACTCCATTTCAGAATCTTGGCTTAAGGTGGGAGAAGTCTATGAAGAAAGTATCCTGCCATCTTGTTCTAATTCAGAACATAAAGAAAAGAAAAAATAGAACTGATTCAAGGTCATCTGAACGTTTATAGAGTTTTCCACTTTTATAAATAATGAACTATGCTCTGTTTGATGGTTGTTGCAAAGGTATTCATTTCTCTTCTGTTGCTCACTATAGGATAATTTCATTCAACAGTCCAGAAGGAATTTCCTCACATGTCTCTCAGATGTGTTGGACCTAAATTACTTCAGGTCAGCAATGTTTTGAATGCAGCGTGGATGCTTTCAGATAACATATACCTTTTGCGAGTTCCTACTCAAAAAATTAGAATTTAAATAAATAAAAATGGCATGTAAACATAGATCAGGTCAATGATCAATTGCATCTAAAACAAGTTATGATGACATCAAAATGGCCACCTGTGTGACTTGACCTTATGGCACTGACTTTTCATGCTACCATGACATCTGATACAACTACTTCCTTTGTGTAACAAAGTTGTCATACATGTGTTATTCATTTGGTCTCCAGTGGACACCGATGGCAGTGGTCATTCCAAAATTAAAATAAGTTTCTTGGAAGTATTCTTGGTAAAGTATCTTGTTGCCTTTGCTCACAATAATATGAATTTATTAATGATAATAAATGAAATTTATGAAATAAATAAATGAATTCATGTGTTGCCAGAGATCTCACTGTAACAAGCTCTGTCCTAAATACCATGCTTTCCCAATCTGGTACTCTCCAGAAGTGTAGGACTACTACTCTCTCACTGATGGCTGGCATGGCCATTGGAATGACAGTCAGGGAGGATGGGAATTGTGATTCAGCAAATCTGAGGAGCATAGGTTTTGGGAAGGTTGCCATTCTCTCAATGAAGGGAGTGTCTTAATTAAAATAATTTAGGTTAAAGACAAGGATTGATTCTGACTGGGACCCTGGAGAGATGCAGCCAGTCAGAGGAGACAGTATTGGCCTAAACGGATGAATGATCTGATTCATTGTGAAACAGTTTTCCCCCTCCCATACAAAATAGTTACGATTCATCTTTGGAAATTCTAGCCATCTATAGTCAAAAGCCATGAATATACAGTATTTTCAGGGATGTCTACAGGAAGGCAGGATGGAAAACGCTGCATTGTGATCAAGACCTGCCTCTTTTCTCTGTGTGCTATGCATTTTAAGAAAAGTGGCAGATTCTTGAAGATGCTGCTGTTTTATGTGTTGCCGTGACTAAAAAGTGTGGATAAAATGCAGCAATTTAAAGAAGATTGGAGGGTATCTTTCTTTCAAATTAAGTTATCAACAGCTATTCCCCAAATAATAAGATCAACAGTGCATAGGTCTGCATGCACCCATCACAGCTAAAAAGAGACCAGCTGCCTATACTTGCAAAGGTGGTGTGCTTGTGCAAGACATTTGTAAAGACTGATGACACTCAGATTTTACACTACTTTGTAGAATTACTAGTATACATATGGCAAAAATTAATACAGCATTCCTGGCTTATGATATTCCTGTCAGGTTCTTTCAAGCCTTGTTTTTTTTTTTAAAAAAAAACATTGTCATATTTCCAGTATTCACTGCTAAAAGATATGCACCCCCATTCCCCGGACAAATTATATTTCCAACCATTTTTTTTCAGACACCCTGCTCAAACTATTTCCCCTGCCTCTACCTTGCTTCTCATCTTACTACCCTGATTCTTTACTGCTGGATTTAGATCACAAATGGTTCCCAAATTTCTAAATTTACAGATCAACTCTGTTTTTTACAATGCAGTTCTACTCCAGGGAAAAATGCAGTGAGGCCACTTTTGGGCTAACAGAAGGTGAGCATAAATATTTGATGCCTCATTCCGACAGAGAGCATGGAAGGTGGAAGCAGAGGCAGGAACAATGTCTCTGTATTTGCCACACTGCAGTGATAGTGTGCTGTGAAACTACATTTTTGTCTCTTAAAAATCAAATACATTTCATTTTGATTCCTCCAAAGAGACAGCAGAGAAGGATGACTGCTGTGTGTCCACATCTAAATGATACTTACTTGATTTTTAAAATGTAAGTTATGCTGATTGTATGGCATCATGTTGCGGCATGCGGCAGAGTGTCAGAAGAGATTTATTTCAAATCGTCATGGATCCAGGAGGTTCAGTGAGAGGAAAAAACTCCAGCTACTCTCTCTCACAGTAGCTGACTTCATATGATTGCTAGATAAAATAGCAGGAAGAAGAATGCTCTATTCTGAATTTCTTTGATGAAGACTGGGATAATTGTGCTTAAGGCACCAGGCTAGAAATCTGGAGACCATTAGTTTGACTGAGGCATAAAAGCCAGCTGAGTGAACTTGGGCCAATCACTTTCTCTCAGCCCAACCCACCTTATAGGGTGGTTTCTGGGAAAATAGGATGGAGGAGTGCCATGTATGTTTGCTGCCTTAAAAATAACTCTTTCTTTCTTTCTTTCTTTCTTTCTTTCTTTCTTTCTTTCTTTCTTTCTTTCTTTCTTTCTTTCTTTCTTTCTTTCTTTCTTTCTTTCTTTCTTTCTTTCTTTCTTATTTCTTTCTCTCTCTCTCTCTCTCTCTCTCTCTCTCTCTCTCTCTCTCTCTCTCTCTCTCTCTCTCTCTCTCTCTCTCTCTCTCTCTCTCTCTCTCTCTCTCTCACACACACACACACACACACACACACACACAGTTTCTGGGTTAAAAACATTTGACTTAAGGACCACCCCTACATGTAAACAGACTGCCTATTACTAAAAATGGCAGACAACATTCTCCTTCCTCAAAATGATAAACTGCTGAAGCCACTTTTTACATTACGTATTACAAGTCAGTTTTATAACTGCACAATTATTAAATCTTCAGACTAAATTCTATTTTTTTGTTTCAAGCATAAAAACCAGAAGCAATATCCCAATAGAAACAAGACCAAATAAAATCTCTTTGTTTAAAAGTTTACATCGCATCTTAACCATTATTCTGTTAAATTCTGTTAAATCCATTTTTCCTTCTTTTCCCCGCTGTGGGAAATGATATATATTTCTATTTACATTTATTAATCTTTCTAAATTCAATACTCTAAACATTTCTTTAAAAATTTCATCTATAACTAAAATAAATTCTAATGTATCTTTTTAGCTTCCTTTTAACAAACACACTTTCAAATTCACTTTCAATAATATTTTCTATAAATATATAGAAAACTTATTTCCCCCCCTTTCCTCATCCCATTCTCAAGCCCCTTTATAAGCCCAAAACAGTGCATTTGAATTTTAAAGTTCTTTTGAGTTTAAAAGTAGGCTATGTGCTTATAAAAATGTGGTTGAGAAGGGCTAAATTCATATGAATCCTCTGGCTGTGTTGATAAACACTCAAATACAGATAGTCCACAATTGAGCCCAAAATTTCTGTTGCTAAGTGAGATATTTGTTAAGTGAGTTTAGCCCCATTTTACTTTCTTGCCAGTGTTGTTAAGTGAATCACTGCAGTTATTAGTGACACTGTTGTTAAATGAATCTGCCTTCCCCATTGACTTTGCTTGTTAGAAGGTTGCAAAAGGTGAACGCCTGACCCTGGGACCTTGCAACTGTCATAAATATGAGTGGGTTGCCAAGCATCTGAATTTTGATCACATGACCATGGGGATGCTGCAACGGTTGTGTGAAAAATGGTCATAAGTCACTTTTTTTCAGTGCTGTAACTTCAAATGGTCACTAAATGAACTGTTGTAAGTCAACTACCTGTAGTGTCTCGGTTTTAGTTGCTGGCATGCCTTGTAATAGAGCTATGCTAAGTGGACAATAAAAAGGCAGGGAGACTGGCCAATGGGTAGCTGGCAACATTCATTCCTCTCTAGTACTGGCTTAAAGTGACAATAGGCCCTTTGGTCTTATTACTACAGTGTTTCCCCAAAAATAAGACCCTGTCTTATATTTTTTTTTGCCACCAAAAAAGGCACCAGGTCTTATTTTCCTGGGGGGGGGGATGTCGTCCACTGACTCACCTCACTTGCGCACATCGCCCCCGGCCTCTTTTTCGCTATCAGAGGCCTTCAGGAACTTTTTTATCCGGAAAGGCCAGCAAGGCTTTCCTGAAGGCCTCTTCAGGTGATAACAGAGCTCCGTATTGATCCAGAGCTCTGTTATCGGCTACAGAGGCCTTCAGGAAAGCCTTGCCGGCTGCAGCAGAAGAAATGGGCCGAGGTATGCGAGGCCTGGCTGCAACAATCTGAAGGTAAGTAGTATGGCAGCTCCAGCTCCCCCCATCCCCACCCTAGCTTAATTTTTACCTGTGCACCCTGGAGTGGGTGGGGGTCTTAATTAGGGCTTATTTTGGGGGTAGGGCTTTTATTGGGCGCACGTGTAAAAATCAAGCTAGGACTTACTTTCTGAGTAGGTTGTATTTTCGGGGAAACACGGTAGATGCCCTATTCTCCCAGGATATGGCATGATTGGATTGATGCTGAAAAGATGAGAAGATGATATTGCTTTGTAGGTGTCTTGACCAGAAAGTTCAGACATAAGAATCAGTGAGGGAAGATGGGCAAAGGTATTTAACTGAACAGGAAACACAGTGTAATAAAAGAGTATACTGCAGACTTGCTTATTGCCACTATGTCCTTCCGTTTGGGAATGGGTACCTAGTGGCATTAGAGACACCAGGAATATATTATGAAATAAGGACCAAAATAGAAGATAAAAGTAATGAATACCTGCTGAACATCAGTCGGGGGATAAGTTACTGTTTCCATACCATCTTATCTCTTTCCTTGTATCGTAAATTTTTGCGTGTTTAGAAACTATTTACTGGCACAGTGAATTTTGTTTTTATCTTCCTGCTAGAAGGTGAGCTACTTATTGACTGACAATAAATCCTCTTCAGATGCCAGATACCAAGACAGTTAAAACTGTGTTCTTGCAGCTGAGGAATGTTCAACATTTGGCCAGGGAATAAATTTCACAAACTTTTTATGTCAAGTCAATAAAGGTCTTCAGTTGTGTAGGGGTCCCCATATTAATACATTGCTTTGATGGAAGAATTACAACACAGAAGTGTCAGTGAGCTGTGGGGCAGTTATTGACCCGGTAATATTATTGAAAGTTTGTTGGAAAATGACTGGAAATTAATGGCATAATTAGCCTAGAAAATCACTATTGCTTGCGGAGTGGTGCTATAATCTTTAAAAGCTATTTATTGTTACTAGTGTTTTGTATGGAAGGTTGGTTTGAATGGCAGAAGGCAATGTAAAGAAGGTCTATGTGTGTATATTTTTCAAATGTGCATCAAGAATGATTATTACTTTCCTTATTGATAGAAATGTTTTTTTTCCACCTTTTACTATTTTTCTTTTTCTTTGATTTCTATGTTCTTCCAAAAAACCTAGAGCCCTTTACAAGAAAACAATAACAATGTCTTAAATAAAATTTGATAATGTTTAGGTACAGGATGTGTAAAAATGTATACAAAACAAAAACAGCTCACCAAAATAACAAACAGTCAAAAGTGTGATCCTACAATCTCTGCTGTCCTATGAGTGCCTGGATGAATAGTTCCATAATTCCATAATTGGAGCTCCGCCACTGTCTGATAAGCCATTAGGAGAAGTCCAAGGACAGAAAATGAATATATGCACAGATGCATTTGTGTACGGCTAATGTCTGGTTAAATCTAATGGTGAAATGGGTTGGTATGTCGGTCTTTGAATTCTATAATGCCAGTTTCATCTCTAATGACTATGTACAAGAGTAAGTATCATCTATAAAAGTGGAGGATTTTTAGCAGGTAAATAGCAGAGAGAAAGAAAGCAGGTGTAAAATCATGCATTTTGGATCTCCCATGCGGCACTTCATAGGTGAGTTCACCTGTACACTGGACTAGACTAAAACGTGTGATTTAGAGTATAGTGGGATCTCAGCACTGTATTATTATACCATAAGATTTATTGGGAGGGAATAGTATGTTCACATAACATACAAGACCATTTCTCTTTTGCTATCCCTGGTTTAAAATTTAGCATGTTGAGTTGATGGGATGGTGTGTGTGTTTGTGTGTATGTAGTGTAGAGGCAATATCCAGGGTGGAATATCAACAGGGACTAAATTAGGATGGGATGATGGGGGT
>QLTV01000775.1:759338-778075 GCA_003457575.1 Thermophis baileyi | reverse complement strand
AACATTAGTAAGGACCAGGGGTGAAATGCTCCCGGTTCGCTCGTGCCTGTCGGTCGCCGTAGAGCCAGTCACCAAGGTAGCGTGAGGCTCCGCCTACCCGTCCAGATGCCGCTATTTAGGTTTCTTTTACCCTCTGCGCATGCGCAAAGCATTCTGCGCATGCGCAGATAGAAGAACTCAAATGGCGGCGTCCGGGCTACCAGCTATCCGGCGACCCGCAGCACGGCCGAACCGGGACCTTTTCACCCCTGCAGTGACGGTGGCAGCAAGATGGCGGGCTAACGCGCGCGGCGACCCCTGTGAAATGGTCGTTCGACCCCCAAAGGGGTCGCGACCCACAGGTTGAGAACCGCTGCATTACACTAAAGAAACAATCAACCATTTGATCATGATTACTCCAAGCAGCCTGGTTAGGAAATAATGAAGGGTCATCAAATTATTTGTGATTGAATTTATTTTATTGCCAAAGAAGGGAGAAAATGCTTGAGGGGATTCTGTTGGCTGATTTCACATACCATTATGCACACATATGCGCACACATACACATATAATTTTATTAAAGTTTTTTTTTAAAGGAAGATAAAAACTTATACAAACCAATATAAAAGAAAAAAGAAAAGTGTTCTTCTCACTGATGCACAATGGCCAGGGAGGAGGGGATTTGTGATTCAACACAACTGGGAAGCACAAAGTTTGAGGAGTTAGCTATCATCTCAGTGAAGGAAGGAACCATAGTTAAAGTAACTTGGGATAAAACAAGGCTCGGCCTAAATGGGTGAATGATTTGATTCATTGTAAAACAGTTTATCCCATGTTGGAGAATTTGAATTGTGATTCAACAGATCTGGAGTTCCCAAAGTTTGAAGAGGCTGCTATCCTAGCTATCATCTTTGGATAAAGGAACAAGGCAAATTCCGGCTGATCACATGGAAGAAGCTAGGTCTCCCCGCCTGTCTACCTACAAATTCAACGGTTTTTAATAACTCTGAAATCTTCACTTAACTTTGACTGGCTTTTAATTTACAGAGTATATAGCTGTTAGATAAGAATGCAAATGCATTAACCCTGGGACTTGGAGGGATAGAAGTGATAATTTTGAATTTGCAGTAGGTGTTGAGTGCCAATGTCATATCATTCCTTTAATTAATAATTATATACATAGGGTACTCATCAGTAGTGGGTTCTAAAACCTGTTGCTACCGGTTTGCGCGTGCCACTTCTGTGCATTCGCAGAAGTGTCCTGGGCGGGTGGGCGGAGTTTCCCGCCGCCGCTACCGGTTCTAAGAACCAGTCCGAACCGTGAGCAACCCACCGCTGGTACTCATGAATGCATTAACGCTATACAATTCAATGAAATGAAAATGAATTTTCAATTCTGACCAACTATAAATGCAAAATCTGATTGCCCACCAGAGGATGCTGTTTAGACATTATTGCAAATGAACATATCTGAGCTTTGCCTGATTCGCTCTTTAAGCTCTGAATCTTAAAAAGGTAACTCTGTGTGACAAATAAATAATAAACAGGGTTTATCCTTTCATTTAACTCAACTGTTTTTCAAATTTAGCAACTTTGAGATGTGTGGATTTCACCTTCCAGAATTCCCAGCCAACATGCAATCTTAACGTTGCCACATTTGAAAAACACTGATTTAAGTAATGAGCAATTATATTTTTCAGGGGTTCCAATACTCAGTGCTTATAGAAATAGACATTATCATGTTTTGATACAAATGACAAGAAAGCTAGGGTCCACCAATATAACTGGTGAAATCAGACTGCAACTATATGATCTGTCAGTAATTACTGAAGATTTCTATTAGCCTAGGAAGACAGAATTAAAACACTCTGACTATAAACAGAGAAAACTTAGAAGCTTCTCTTAAGAGAGAGATGGACAATAGTTTTGCGCCATACTTTCAAAACCGTTTCCTGCTTCCAAATACCAGAGGAAGTAATAGCAGTAATGCCACAGGAAGGGAACGTGCTGGAATTTCTGTTCTGTTGCGTAGAATAGGTATCTTAAGTATCGCCCAATTCGGCAGAACCCTTCACAATTTCAACAGTATAATTTTGGGATGGAGATCGTAAGGTCTGGGAGGCCTGGACATGACCCATATGTTGCCCTCCCCTTTCAAAATAATAGTAGACAAATATATAAATATTTATAATAACCAGGTTCTGCTGTTCAGAACAAAATGTAGGAAGTGGATGGTCAATGCTGCTTGCAATAATCTGATATAATCCCAGTCCTAGGACGGCTCTTCCTTTAATTCTTTGTTTTTATGTTTTGCAATAATAGCGAATTGCATTTTATACAGTTGGGGGTTTCCCTTCCACTGCTTACATTGACATAACTTGAGGATGATTTTCAGATTGTAATTCAATGGTCTGAGATGACTTCGCATCTCCCGTCTTAAAAAAATTTATGTCTAACTAGGTTACAGAGTTAAAAACCCGGGTTGTGGGTTTGCACAATAGTTTGAATCATAATCTACCCAATTAAACTGGGTTTTCCGATTGTGCTAACCACTCTGTCCCCCTGGCTCAAACTAGTCAGTGTTAGAGTTTGTAAAGCTTTGTACTTTGTGCAAATGTGATGACTGGACTCTCGATGTGGTTAAACATTCTGTGGAAATACAGCTGTTATGTCCCAAGGCCAAGATGGGCTGTGCCCACAGTGGTTTGAAACAATTGTGGCCAGCCAACTAGATAAATCCTTTGTGTTTCATTTCTTTGAAATTAGAAATATTAAGTATTTGCACTGATCACCAGGCAAATTTAAATATTAGCAGGAAAGAAAACAACTTGATTCCCTTCAGGCCATGTGGAGTTCACCCAGTTAGAATTAGGGTTAACTCTAAAGTGAGATTTGAACATCTTAATAGTACTGGAAATGCTCAAATAGCAAGAGCTTTTATGACATTTTAACAGGATTTGATGAACTTTGCAAGATATTTATTTATTTGGCTTATCAGGCCTTTCCCTTCTGATGACTCTGACCAGAGTAGTTCGCTACATATTCTGGCAGTCTATTTTATTTTTTAAAGAAATACTCCCTTTTCTTTTTAAAATGGAAAGAAAAGTGAGCTGGATTTGTACAATAGCAATGTTTATGATTTGGGGAGGGAAGAAAAAAGGTTCAGTGGTTGTTCCAGTTGTAACAGTAACAATTCCTTTGAATTGTTGAAACAATTCCTTTGAAGATGTAACAGTTGTAACAATTCCTTTGTAGATAGACACATGGTCTATCCCAGCTCAGATCTAGTTACCATAAAGGAAATTCTGCTTTATCTGGAGAAGCCAAAGGCCCTCTTCCTAAAGCCTGCTGGCATTCAGGAACAACGCCAACAAATCTGAAACACGATGCGCCCCTGGCATCTCCTGTCCTTTGCCACTGAACTTCAAAGGACCCCCCGGGTGCTTTCGTTGCTCCAAGCCCTTCCTTGCAATTCTTCGGTTTCCTCCCTGCACTTCACTTGGCAGAACCCCTTGCCTTTCTCATAAGAGCTTTTGAACATTATATCCTGTTGATGTCTTTGGCTCAGAACTCACAGTATTCGCTACAATATTTTTTTTCTCTTTTTCAATATATTTCACTATTTTTCCTTTTAAAAACTTTGGTTGGCTTTGTCTGCTTTTGTCTGAGGGCAGGACAAGAAGCCCTGCATGGAAGCTCGTTAAAGAGAGATGTTACCTGGAACTAGGGAGAAATTTCCTGAGAGTGAGAGCAATTAAGCAATGGAAGAGCTTGCCTCCTGGAGTTGTGGGTACTCCATTGCTGGAATCCCAAAGGTGCTTTTTTATCAGGAGGCAACTGGACTTTCTTATTTTTTCTTTTGAAGACATTTCACTTCTCATCCAAGAAGCTTCTTCAGCTCTGACAGGATAGTGGGGAATGGAAGGATTTATATTCCTTGCAGATGGAATATAAATCTGCAAGGAATATAAATCTGCAAGGAGTATAAATCCTTCCATTCCCCACTATCATGTCAGACCTGAAGAAGCTTCTTGAATGAGAAGTGAAATGTCTTCAAAGAAGAAAAAACCAGAAAGTCCAATTGCCTCCTGAAAAAGCACCTTTGGGACAACCATGACCTGGATGACTGAGAATCTCACCGGCTCAAGGTTGACTCAGCCTTCCATCCTTCCGAGGTGGGTAAAATGAGGACCCAGATTGTTGGGGGCAATATGCTGACTCTGTGAACCGCTTAGAGAGGGCTGTAAAGCACTATGAAGCGGTATATAAGTCTAAGTGATATTGCTATTGCTATCTCTACAGACTATTAGCTATACAATTTGGGATGAACACCCTTTGAATGGTGTGGGAGTAGGAATGGATTTCCAGAGGAGAAAAAAAATTGCAGACTACAGGAACCAGGAGCACTACTCAGGTGACCCTGAGGACACAGATAAACCTCCAAGTGCTTTAATGACTCTAAATAAGGATGCAAATGACCAGCTGTCTGCAAGGAATATAAATCCTTCCATTCCCCACTATCCTGTCAGAGCTGAAGAAGCTTCTTAGATGAGAAGTGAAACATCTTCAAAGAAAAAAAAAAGAAAGTCCAGTTGCCTCCTGAAAAAGCACCTTTGGGACAACCATGACCTGGATGACTGAGAATCTCTACAGACCATGGCTATGGACCTGTGCAGCTTGAAACTCAATGGATATTAAACCTTTTTTGGGGGGGGGGAAAGAGAGGGAATCTACTTTATGTGAAGGTTGTTCAGAGGTCATGACTGATGTGTCTCTCACTGGACCTGATCCAGAGCAGGTTGGTTGCAACTACAAGGACAGAAAAGGACCATTGGTCCACTGTCCTGGGCAAAAGGCACTTCCTCCAGGAGCTCCTACCAAGTGACCCTCACTGCTGTAGTTAAGTCAAGGTGCTGAGGACTCTTTGTTCAGGACTCTTTGTGGGTTGTGACTGGCACACCCAGAGGTTTATGGTGCCTGATTAATTAATTGGGAGTAACTTAATTTTATCTGTACTCAACATTTTACTATCTGCATGTGGTAAAAAGTGTGATAGTACTTGTGCACACACTTTAGAGGGAACATAGCAGTGGTGGGTTGCTGCCGGTTCGGACCGGTTCTCCCGTACTGGTGGCGGAAATTTGCATCCGCTCGCCAAACCGGCAGCGATGACCTGCTGTCCACACCCCTGAACCGGTTCTCTGGTCGCCATGGCTGGCAAAAGAATCTTCTGCGCATGCGACATGACGTAGGCACGCAAGTAAAGCGCACGTGCGCGCGCAAAACAAGCACTTCCATCACGATGCGAACTGGTAGGGAAGATAAGTGGAACCCACCCCTGGAACATAGCATACAACCCTCCCCTCCACCTATTTCCTAGCCTGTTTTAGAAATCTGTTTTCCACAAAACACTCTTGGCTCCCCTATCTTTTATTAATGCTGATTTGAAAAACATTCTCAGTTCTTATCTCGCTTTTCAAAGAAAGACTGTAGATCAGGGATGGAGCATATGCTTTCCAGGCAGAGGTTCTCACGTCCAGCCCTCAGTATCTCGAGTTATCGACTCATTCTGTTTTGTTTTTAAAGCATCAGCAGGAGATGTGAGAGCCCCTCTCCTGGATTGCTGCAGCCAATAATGAAATTAAAAAGCAGATAGTCTGACATGAGTGATGCAGCTGCCTCCGCTCACTGTGCGAATGGACTGTTGCTGATCTGATAGGGAGAATCAAACATCTAATGAAACCGTAAAGAGTGAGCAGATTTAAACTCTGCTTGTTTTAATCTATGGAATGACATCACCTTGAACGATGCTGCCCTTGAAGAGTATTTAGAAACTCTGGTGAGTGCAAAATTAAAGTATATTGCATTGATGTTGATATTATATAGACTGAGGTTGATTTTAGGTGATTGCGTTTGTTTTGCATCAGCTCAGTGATCTGTAAAGCCCAAGAGGCTTTAGATATGAAATATCTGAGAGAAAGAATGCTTTCTTTTATATGAAGTTCCCTCCAATTTGAAATCTCCACCAAAAAGCTAGGATGGGGGGTAGGAGAGTCCAGGGATATCAAAAAGTCAACATGGCAGCAGCCATGGCACAACCCTGTCTTTTGTGTACAAGAAATACATGTGTGGTACATTTGGAAAGGAGGTTGTGATCATGTGATTTCAACTACTATCTTGAATTTTTGACCACTGCCCTCTCCATGGATGCCCCTGGATGAAGAAGAAGATGGCATACGACGTTTGGTGTCCTTTTGGAACTCTCTCCCCAGGGAGAAAGTTACTATTTAATTTATATTTTTTATTATTTTATTTTATTTTATTTATACAGTTTACAGTTATAGGCTGTCCAAACTCCCATTGCCTCTGAGAAGTTAACAATTAAAGAAGTAAACAATTGCAGGTAGTCCTCGATTTATGACCACAGAATTAAGCCCAAAATTTCTGTTGCTAAGCAAGTCAGTTGTTAAGTGAGTTTTGCTCCATTTTACGACCTTTCTTGCCACAGTTGTTAAGTGAATCATTACAGTTGTTAAGTTAGTAACAACTGTGAATCTGGCTTCCCTATTGACTTTGCTTGTCAGAAGGTCACAAAAGGGGATCACATGACACTTCAACGGGACACTTCAACCATCATAAATACAGTATGAATCAGTTCCAAGCATCTGAATTTTGATCACGTGACTATGGGGATGCTGCAACGGTTGTGTGAAAAACGATCATAAGTCACTTTTTTCATTGCCATTGTAACTTCAAACAGTCACTAAACTAACCGTTGTACGTCAAGGACTACCTATATAAAAGACAAAAAAGAATTTGTTAATGGTCTCCAAAACAGCATGTAACCAAAAAGCCTTTCAGCACGAGCTCAGCCTTCATTCTGTCGTCAATCTTCAGCTGACAGCCAGGTCTTCAATAGTTTCCTTAACATCATCATGGTGGGAGGCATCTGGATTTCTGGGTGGATATCAATCCAGAGGACAGGTGGCACAACAGAGAAAGCATGCTTATGAAGTCTCACCAGATGACATTGCTTAATTAATGGACCCTAGAGCCCATCTACTCTGTCTGGATGCACAAGATGGGCAGAAACAACTAGAGACAAGCAGCCCCCAAATAACCAGGCCGGATGCCACGAAGGGCTTTGTTGGTGATGTTTTGAATTGCACTCAGAAGTAACAGTGTAGCTCATGGAACAAAGGAGTCCCAAGGTCATCATTGCCAGCTCTGCTGCATTCTGGACCAGCTGTAGTTTCTGAAAAGTCTTCAGGCTTACCTCCATGTAGAACACATCGTACTAATCCATGTCTTTGTCCCATTCTTTGTTTCTTTTGGAGGGGCCCAAAGGTGCTTTACAAAAGGTAACCCCTCATCCAAGAAGCTTCTTCAGTTCTTGGATGAGAAGCAAAACGTTTTCAAGGAAAAAAACCAAGAAAGTCCAGTTGCCTTTTGAAAAACAACTTTGGGACAACCATGACCGGGATGATTGAGAATCTCCATAGACTTGTAAATGACCATTAGAATACTATGGTATTTGGTTTTGCTATGGTTTTCACATGGATTTTGAAATGTAATTGGTATGTTTGGTGTTTTATTTCTCTGTTGCTATAAATTTTATTTATTGTCTTTAACCTTGTCAAGTGATTGCAGAAGAAATAAGTCAGAAATACCTCTATAAATAAGCATAATTCTATGACCAGTATTTGATGAGTACAACTGTTGCAATGTGCTAGCTCCAGCTGGATAAGCCAGCAACAGGATGTTCCATTCTGTTCTTTCCCATTTCAGTCCTTTCTCCGGCAATCAATTCTTCCTCAATAGCAATAACAATAGCACTTAGACTTACATACCGCTTCACAGTGCTTTACAGCCCTCTCTAAGCGGTTTATAGAGTCAACATATTGCCCTCAACATTCTGGGTACTCCTTTTACAGACCTCGGAAGGATGGAAGTCAACCTTGAACTGGTGAGAATCGAACTCTGGCAGTCGTCAGAATAAGCCTGCAATACTGCATTCTAACCACTGCGCCACCATGGCGCAATCCCACTGACTTTCTCAGTCCTTTCAATATTATTACTGGATGTCTTTCTTGATAGACCCCCCCCCTCTGTTTTTGGTAAATTTTGGGGTTCCTCTCAGCCTGCAGTTACCTAGCTACTGATGGAAAGAACTTTGAGAAGGGAAATTAGGTTTGCTCTGCCTAAAAACTTTCAACAATAATAATAAAAAAATCTCTTTCCTCTGGGACCAGCAGAATCTGCCAGAATAGGTGTCCCAAAAACTTTTGTAATAAAAAGAGAATGAATTTACATTTGGGGAAAGAAACAAAATGGATCTTAATAAAATCCATAGATTCGATGGATTCTAAAATCCATAGATTTGCCTCTCCTCTATTTTTTTTTTAAAACCTAACTTTGGCCTTCTAAGGAGATGCTTGGAAGAACAAGGTGTCCTGTCATTGTGTCATGGTGGTTAAACTATTCTAGGAGCCTCATTGAAATCAATAGGATTTATTCTGTTTCAGCATACATTGAGCCGAGGTGGCGCAGTGGTTAGAGTGCAGCACTGCAGGCTACTTCAGCTGACTGCTAGCTGCAGTTCGGCAGTTCGAGTCTCACCGGCTCAAGGTTGACTCAGCCTTCCATCCTTCCGAGGTGGGTAAAATGAGGACCCCAGATTGTTGGGGGCAATATGCTGACTCTGTGAACCGCTTAGAGAGGGCTGTAAAAGCCCTATGAAGCGGTATACAAGTCTAAGTGCTATTGCTATTGCTACATAGGGTTGCACTGCTGGTGTTTATTATGTTACAGAAATTAGAAAACAAAGGAAATAAATTTTACCTAGTTTTCCACTCTTGGTAGTGGTAAAACTATTTTTTATTAGATTCCTGCCTCTCCCAATGCTGAGCTCACATCTTTTTCTTCTGATTTTGCATCAAAGGATTCTCTAAGTAGAGGAGTGTACAGCCAAGACATTTACACAATTTTAATTACGTCCCTTTGTTCAGTTTGTGAACTAATACTTTTTTTCTATTCTGATATGCATATGTATGAACATTTAAAGTTCCCTGTACCCTGATGCTTAAAACAACCATATTAGACCCATGAAGGGTTTTTTTTAAAGCTGTTTTTAATTCTATAGGAGTTGCCCCTTGGAATGTAATTAAATCTGATCTCTTTCACTTGAAGCCAAATGAATAATTCATAGGTTTTAATCAGCTTTTGTGCTTTGTGAAATTCTCAGATGATGCATGGAAAGGTTTTTTTTCACTCTTGAAAAAGAAGAGAAGAAATATTCTGTTTCCTTTTCAGTATACAGGTCTGTGTATGATTGCATATGTACAGACCTATTATCTCAGATATACAACAATGCAAGTTGTGTAGAATACCATATTATTGGGTAGCAAACCATGTGTGTATCACTCACTGCTCACAAGCAATTTTCATAATTTTAGATAAACAGAGCCTCCATGTTTAGTGGCAGGCTGCTGCCTGGCAACAGCAGGGGAAAGTTGACACCATCAAGTGATATTTGTTGGGTTCTTGGTGGTATTTTGTTGCTATAATAACAGAAATGCTGAATTAAAATGAATACTGCTGTATTTGTCTGGTTTTGTTATGTAATTACCTTTTAATAGAATTAAATTCAACATGGTTCACATTCACATTCACTCTCTCCGGTTCTCTTTTACAGTAAGACGCATAATATATATTTAAGGTTTGGGGAAATCACAGGGCATTTAAACTCCTGATTAAACTTCTAAGAAAAAAATAATGCTGAACAAAAACACATCAACTCACCCCTATATCACTTTAGCAGAATGTTACAGGCTGGAGTGCTTCTGTTTAGGCTCCGACTCACAACTTTCCACTCCCATTCTCTTCCATGTTATTTCCATTTTTCCCTTTCAATAGATAGCATTCTGGGCCTCAGTTAGGCCCAAATTATATTTGCTTTTTAATGCAGTCTTTCCTCTGAATTCTCTAGAATTGTTTCCAATTGTTGTGGTACTTTTTATGTCTTCGTCTCTTTAGATACATAAAAAAACAACATCCAGAAGATACTGTTAGTACAAATAAGGCTTGTATGCCTATGGGCTGCCTGAAATTGTGAGCGGTTTAGTCTTGCAGAACAGCCAAAGGCTCTGGGAAATCACCAGAACTCACCAGCTAATTGGTATCTAAAGAACCAGCCAGACTTTTATTTGCACACTTTGAAAGATAGATCAAAACCAGAGTGCCCCATTCTGTGCATCTAGACCAGGGCAGGGGTGAAATTCAGGTTCTGACAGGTTCTGGAGAACCGGTAACAGAAATTTTGAGTAGTTTGGAGAACCGGCAAATACCACCTCTGGCTGGCCCCAGAGTCGGGTGGGAATGGAGATTTTGCAATATCCTTCCCCTGCCACGCCCACCAAGCCACGCCCACAGAACTGGTAGGGAAAATTTTTGAATTTCACCCCTGGACCAGGGATGTCAAACTCGTGTCGTCACGGCGTTGTCACGTGATGAATCGCGACTTCCCCCCCTTTGCTAAACCGGCCATGGGTGTGGCCAGCACGTGACACATCTGGCCCGCGGGCCGTGAGTTTGACAGCCCTGATCTAGACTATATCTTCTTCTCTTATGTTTTTCCAGTTTTGAAGGACTCCTTGTTCCTCTTAGTGTTGTCTTCAAGATTTGATTGCTGTCTCATACGGTCATCCTGGATATTGGCCCAGACTATTTTGTGTCATTCACATATTTGATTAACAGCCTATCAGTTCTGTTCTCAAGACATTAATAAAAATGTCAAGTAACATTGGTGTCTGTAGGACCCCATTGGTTATCATTCTCTAACATGAGGTAGAAACATTAATGTTGACTTTGTGAGAGTAGTTAGCCAGCCACTGCAGGTGCTCAGTTTATAGCAATGATTGAGTTGTCAATTTGTGAAAAGGCATTTCCTTATTTTTCTCAGAATTGGCTCATCAATTAGCAGGAAGCTTTGATCAGCCATCTATAACAGTATAGCATCAAAATATGTCAGCAGACGTCAACCATCTCCTGCTCACTGCTTCAGTGTCTGCAACTGTTGTGCCTCTTTTTCCAACAGAGAGGAAACAGCAGGACGGAATAAGATGGAAAAGCTCATGTCATGCAACTTGAAAATTAAATACATTCCTTGAGTGAATGCATCATGTAAATCAATAATAATAATAATAATGATTGATTCTAAGGTTCGTAAAAAAAAAGAATTCTCCATGTAGTGGTACACTTGTATTCTTTCATGTTCTCCAGAACTAAAGTAGACCTTAGAGAAATTATCTTGAAAAGTAAAGTGTGGAAAGGAAACCTAACACTATATTTTTTCCCTTGGACCCAGACAACAAAATTGCCTATCCAAAACTCCTATTTGTATCGAGTCTCTATTGAACCCAATTGGAGTTTCTTTGAGATGCAAAGGGAAAATTCACAAATAGGCTTGCGTCATTGACAAGCTGCGGGAGGGAAGTGCCAAGATGAGTCTAAGTGTTTCCCTGGGTTAGAGCCTAGTAAACCGTTCACTGCCTTTTCCAATCTGCCTATCCCATCCCCTCAATCCTTTTCATTTCCGCCTGTTGATATCAGAGCAGGAAGGGCACTGGAAATCCTAGCAGAACTCCAGGCTAGAGATGCCAAGAGAACTGTAGCCCAACCAAAACTAGAGTCAAAATTAATTATCCAACTGCAGTGAAGAGCTAGACTATTTGTGACTGCATGCCCTGGATATAGGAAATGACAACTCTGTAACATCAGTAAGGATGTGAACAGGAATGGGCTGGATTTGGCTAAAAATGTAGAATTTATTTGTTTATTTCAGGGATCCCCAAACTTGGCAACTTTAAGACTTGTGGACTTCAAGCATAGCTGGCTGGAGAATTCTGGGAGTTGAAGTCCACAAGTCTTAAAGTTGCCAAGTTTGAAGACCTCTGGTTTATTTGTTTATTTAATCAAATTTATATAGCTATCTATCTTACCAAGGTGATTCTGAGCAGCACCCAAAAGATTTTAGATAAATAGATAAAAAAAATCTATATTTAACATAGAAGCATGATCAGGCATGCAAGATTGTTTAGAACTAAAACAAAGATGATTGCCTATATGATGCAATGGAAGCATGCTAAAGATGTCAGTCTTCCTCTTAGCTGTAGCCCCAATGTTTGACATCTTTATAATAATCAAGAATGTGGCTTTGGGAACATAGGAAAGCTGGCTAAAAGAATTATGCAAGACTGAAAGGAGGCATCTACATCTGATTTGCAACAATGGATTGTTAATATGTACTGTTTGCTAATATTATGATTTTTTTTTGACAAAAGGCCAAAGAAGGGAACTTTCAAGCATGATACTGTAGTAAAATTTGGAATGTGTATGTTCTAGTTATAATACAATTTTCAGACTTTTTAAGAAATTATTTTCCTTTCCCTTTTTATTATCATGATTATTAATTTTGAAATTACTTTATGTTGTTAATATCATTGTTGTATGCTAATCTTTTTTCTTTAGTTAACTACTGTAACATCATCAACAACAACAGCAACAACAGTAATATTTTTTGAAAACAAAAAAGAATTTTGCTGCTGCAGGACTATTATATGCACACAAGACTTTGAAATATCCACAATGGAGAAATGGTTAGTGAAGACCACAGAACAATCAGAGATGGCAAAAGTAACATGTTTGACTGGAGAAAGTTCAATAACGACATTTATCAGTGACTAGAAATCCCTTATGGACTTTTTGCTGAAATTAATGAATGGATAAATGAAGTTGTTGCTTGGTTGGTTACAAATTCTAATGTACTTTTGCTTAGTGTAGCATTCTAGATAGGTCTCCTTTATGGAGTTTAAAAACATGTAGATAAAAGTAAATAAGTTGCTAAATAGGCATAGTGGTTTGGGAACTCTGAGGAAAGATATCCTACCTCAGAATAATGGAATCCTACAATAATTTATTTACCCAGCACTATTTTGGCTGACATCATGTAATGCTTATTTATTAGTCCATTTTGAGGTGATCTGAATTTTGACATACATGCTTTCAGCAGTGTCAGCATAGAGATGTGAAGGCCCGGAAAAAAACTGGAAAAATTCGGAAAAAAAACGGTTTTTTTCCGTTTTTTTTCCGTTTTTTTCCTGAAGGCTTTTTTGTTTTTTTCCAAAAAATTGGAAAAATTGAAAAAAGAAAAAACAAACATTGTGGAATATTTTATTTTAACATGATGAATAAAATATTTTAAGACAGGGTGTTCAAATATTTTCCAAATCATTTCTAAAAAAAATGTATGATATCAGATTATTCTAATTTCTGTGCACTGAGGACAAGCAAGTCCTAGGTAACAAACTGAACCCTCCACTGCAAGAACAGTATGCATTTCTTCCTTTAGGAGGTGCTGCTATTGTATTTTTTATTGCTATTTTTTTCAATTTTTCCGAAAATTTCCGTTCCCCCCCCCCAAAAAAAACCCGAAAAAAACCCGGGGTTTTTTCCTGAGCTTCAAAATTTACGGAAATTTTACATCTCTATGTCAGCAGGAGGGGCAAGATGGTCAGGCTGATATCAATAGCGGTGTGGAGTTGCGGTACCAAGGCTTGGCCCTTTTCTATGTATATTTCAATGTTGCATTGGGGGAGAGGAGGTTGGGTGCAATGTTGGAATTCTGTTTTTGTTATTCTGATGAAAGTAGGGAGCTCTTCCAGATGCCACTGCTTATATCTTTCCTCATGCAACGTGTAATCTTGGATAATTAATGCCTAACACTGACCACTCTGTACTATGAGATTTGGAAGCTCCCATGACCCTCAAAGCAGTGGTGAAATCCTCCCGGTTCTGTCCGGCACATGCGAGTTGGTAGCGGCAGCGGCAGCGGCATGTGGTTTGGAGAACTGGTAGCGGCGGCAGCGTGAAGCTCCGCCCACCTGCTCAGATGTCAGTTACTTCCTGGTTTTAACCCTCTGCGCATGCGCAGTGGATCAATAATCAGACGTGACATCGGCGCACGCACTTCTGAACTGGTAGGAAAGGTAAGTAGATTTCACCCCTGCCTCAAAGCCTTGATCTTCATTTTATTTTTCATTCTCTGGAATTATCTGTAGAAAGGGAAATGGAGAAGAGAGGTGGTTAGATAGGCTGCTCCTGCTCCTTCCTATTCCAGGGTTTTTTGAGAAAGGATGGCATGCAGAAATCAATTTTCTTGTTCTGAACCCACCCTTTAACATTTTTGGAATAAGATTTTCATGCCCTAAAATAGTGTACATGCAACTTGCCAGGAGTTCAGTTCGGAAACCAACACTTTCCCCTCCTGGTACTGTCTATGAGTGTGTGTCTAATTTTTTATTGAATGGCACACAACAACCTGGGTGGGAGGATGGGGAGCGTGCCCAGGCAATCAAGGAAGATTAAAAGGTGGGACTCAGCTCATCTAATGGTTTTATATAGATTTTGAACCATCCTGATGAACACATTGAAAGCCAAAGACCCCTACATTCCAAAGGCCAATGGACTCCTTAGTAGGTCATTGTTATTTTTAAGACACTGGGAAGGGAGAAACAACTTTTGAACAATGAGTGAAACAATATGAAGGGCATCCCTATGAGAAAATAAAAATGTGATGTCTCCCCATCTGTTCTTTTCATAGGTTTTCTGGCTCTTGTGTCAATTACACCAATACTCCGCGAGCTGCACTGGCTGCCTATTGGTCTCCGGGCACAATTCAAGGTGTTGGTTATTACCTTTAAAGCCCTATATGGCTCAGGGCCAGGTTATCTTCGAGACCGCCTTCTACCACATAGCTCCCAGCGACCGGTAAGATCCCACAGGGTTGGGCTCCTCCAGATCCCGTCAGCTAAACAGTGCTGGCTGGCGGGCCCGCGGGGGAGGGCCTTCTCTGTGGCTGCCCCGGCCCTCTGGAACCAGTTACCTCCTGAGATCCGGACTACCCCCACCCTGCTGGCCTTCCAGAAAGCCGTGAAGACCTGGCTGTTCCGGCAGGCTTGGGGCCGTTAATCTCGCCTCTGTAATTTGGCGAGATCCGGCCATGAAACGGTGTGTATGAGTTTTTAGTTGTTTTTTAAATGTTTTTAATTATGTTTCTTTTTAATAGTTTTTATATTTTAATAATGTTTTTTTATATTGTTGTAAGCCGCCCAGAGTCCCCTGGGAGTTGGGCGGCATAGAAATAAAAATAAAAATAAATAAATAAACAAATAAATGAGACTTATGACATTAATACAGATAACAACTACAGGTAATCCTCAAGTTACGACAGTTCACTTAGTGACTGCTGGAAGTTATGTGATAACCCCCCCCAAGTATTTACAACACAGTCCTGAAATTACAAATGCTGTAGCACATGGCAGTGATTCACCCACCCTTACGAATGACCGCAGAGGCACTGCAACATTCCCCCTGCCAATTTCCCCCCCTGCTCCCCACAATTGCTTCCCCTCCTCCCATCCTGCCACACCAGACTCACTTACCTTGCGAAGATCTGTCTCCTCTCTGCCGTGGTTTCTTTGAGAGCGGGACGATTTCGCTTCCAGCATCCATTCGTCTTGCACACGCTTTTCACGTGCCGAGAGTGAAATGTTCTGGGCTCTGTGATCTCATGGGACTTCAGGCTATGAGATCATGGTGCCCAGAACATTTCACTCTTGGCTCAAAATGTTTGCAAGCTGATGGGCCGCTTTGAGGTAGTGTGATTTCGCTGCCTCAAAGTGTCCTATCAGCTTGCAAACGTTTTGTGCGGAGACTGGAAGTTTCTGGGCACTGTGAGCTTGTGGACTGAAGTCCCGCAAGATCACGGCACCCAGAACATTGCACTCTCGGCGCAAAATGTTTGCAAGTGGCGGGAGGCAGCACGATTTCGTGATCTTGTGTGGCAGAAAAGCTGGAGAGGAGACGGCTTGCTAGATCTTTGCAAGGTAAGTAACCTGGCACAGCAGGATGGGGGTGGGAAGCAATTGCATGAGGTATCTCAATGGGTCAGGGGAGGCCTTGGGTAGTCTTAAGCAGGTGGCCTGTTCCATCACTAGCCCCCCCACAAGGCCTTTCCTACACTGATACGTCATGTGCGCTTAATGACCCGGGCATTCGATTAGCGAATGCGTGGGCGAAAGCAGGGAGTTTTCACGTCATTTTACATGATTCACTCCAATGAATCCTCGGGTTACGAATGTAATTGGCAGGCTCCATTACATTCGTAACTTGAGGACTACCTGTATATTTTCTTGTCCTTGACATCTACTCTTTACCTTAGAAATGTACCTTGAATTTTAGCCAATTGATGTTTCTCAAATTATTTCTAGTTTTCCTATTTCTTTTTCAAGAAGTGCTGCCATGGCTTCTTTTTAGCGTTGGGTGCACCTCTAAGATTGTTTCGTACTAGCCTAGTCTAAAATATTACATCTGCATAATCCTTCTTCCTTAAAGGTATTTTCCCCCTTCATGTCATTCTCCCTGTTTCTTTTTTAAACATAATATCCAGCCTGAAGAAGAGTTTTCATACATTTGAAGCTTTGTGACACCATAATTGGCCATTTTCATAAAAGCTGATTCCTGCTGCTGGTACTACAATGAATTAGATGAACTTCATAAACGTGTGACTGTTTAATTATGACCAAGTTGGTTGATCGAGAGACTAGCTACACCTTTCCAACCTTCTTTTTAATTATTAAGCTGTGCAAGAAATACCTGGATTGGTATTTATTTCCTAGCTTCTTTTATGTTACAATAAATGAATGCAATTTGTTATAAGTAAGTAGGACTAAAAAGCTGTGAAAAACTAAACCATTTTCTCACTGTCAGTACTAAGGAAATAACACACTTATCTTAGGCTAACAATCATGCTTTATCCACTGATTGATATTGTGGTAATTTTTACATGAGGCAAGCTGCATTGGCTTCCAGTATGCGTGTGGCTGCAATTCAAAGTGCTAGTGGTCATCTTTAAAACCCTTCATGGCTTCGGATTGGCTTGCCTGAGGGCCTATTTTCTTTCCGATGTTTCTATCTGATCTGCCAGGAAGAGCATACTCCATGTACCATCAAACTAGAGAGGGCCAATTGGCAGGGCCCACAGAGAGAGCTTTGTCTGCTGGGGCACCCACCCTTTGGTTCATTATTCCTCCTGAGATTAGATTGGTCCGGTGACTCTGGTCACTGTTGACCTTTGTAAGGCCTTGAAAACCTGACTTTGTGCTCAGGTTTGGGGCCCTGGCAATGGGTAAAATGCACTTTTATGTGGATAATGGATTAGATGGATTAGAAGACAATGGATGGAAACTAATCAAGGAGAAAAGCAACCTGGAATTAAGGATAAACTTTCCAACACAACAATTAACCAGTGGAAAAGCTTGCCTTCAGAAGTTGTGGGTGCTTCATCACCGAAGGTCTTTAAGAGGAGACTGGACAGTCACTTGTCTGAAATGATATAGAATCTCCTGCTTGAGAACAGGGGGTTGGACTAGAAGCCCTTCAAGGTCCCTTCCAGCTCTATTCAGATAGATAGATAGATAGATATATATATAGATAGATAGATAGATAGATAGATAGATAGATAGATAGATAGATGATAGATAGATAGATAGATAGATAGATAGATAGATAGATAGATAGATAGATAGATAGATAGATAGATTATCTGGTGCCCAAGTGTTATGCTTTTTTATTTTTGCTTTATATTATATATTTAGTGTTTTTATTTGTTTTATTGTAAACTGCTTAGAATCATGTAAAAGTGAGATAGGCAGCTATATAATTGAGTAAGTAAGTAAGTAAATAAATAAATAAATAACATTTTCTGTTTCAACTAGATTTATCATTTAATAGATCATTGAAAATCAGAATATTAAGACTTCATGTTCAGAGAAACTTATACTTTGGTACAAGTCCATATATAGAATATAAACCAAACTGGTTTGCAAGTTTTATTAAAATCTGTGTCCGATTTAGTTTGAAATACAAAGTTATTCTAGACACCAAGGTGTACACCCAGAAGTTAATTAGCCATTCTTCTGCAGAAAGAAATGCATGTACTCTGTAATAAGAAGTACTCTAATAAGAAGTATGAAGTATCCTGCAGCAATTGCCTTACACAAAGCTAGTTCTGTATACTTTATGGGGAAATGAAGTTTAGTATTATTTAATTGGAAATAGAGCAGATTGCAGTTTGTTTCATTCATTTCAATTTATTCAGTTCATTTATTCATAAATCATTTTCCAAAATGACTCATCTTTTCAATATTGTTTCTAAATGTGGAAAAATTATCCAATTTGATTGTTAGGTTGCCAATAGAATAGAATTTTTTATTGGCCAAGTGTGATTGGACACACAAGGAATTTGTCTTGGTGCATATGCTCTCAGTGTACATAAAAGAAAAGATAAGTTCGTCAAGAATCATAAGGTACAACACTTAATGATAGTCCGGGTACAAATAAGCAATCAAGTCATAGTAGGAATAGCAATAGCAATAGCACTTAGACTTATATACCGCTTCACAGTGCTTTACAGCCCTCTCTAAGCGGTTCACAGAGTCAGCATATTGCCCCCAACAATCTGGGTCCTCATTTTACCCACCTCGGAAGGATGGAAGGCTGAGTCAACCTTGAGCCGGTGAGATTTGAACCGCCGAACTGCATCTAGCAGTCAGCTGAAGTAGCCTGCAGTGCTGCACTCTAACCACTGCACCACCTCGGCTCAGGAACCAGTCAATATAAATTGTAAGGATACAAGCAAC
>QLTV01000775.1:739814-750192 GCA_003457575.1 Thermophis baileyi | reverse complement strand
CTTTCTGTCGGGGGGGGGGCTTATTCTAGTGTGCATGCGCCGAAAAGCCTGATTGACCTTATTATGGGGACATGTATTATTTTCGGGGAAACACGGTAGTTACCTGTTAACTGTAATCAATCCATCCAGTATCCATCAGTCTTTGTAGAAAAGAGGAATCTATTACTTCCCTTTTTAATGTAAGTGCTGATAATGTAAGAATACACAGACTTAAACTTTAGAACAGCAGATCAAATCCCCTCTATAGGTCCTCCTGCTGTGGGAGTATCTCTTTGAGAACTGATGCTTTCCTAAGAGTAGTTTTCCCAACATAACATTTGTTGGTAACATTTTTTTTTCCTATGCCTTGAAAGCTTCTGAAATGTCAGCCTTTGAAAGTTTTTTTTTTAATTGCAAAAGGAAAAATCTGTGTGAAGTGGTTAGCCTAATTTTAGGGTGCAATTTTCTGATTTTTATTATGAAATCCATTGTACCACTCCATTTCTGGCACATGATTTGGCATGTCAATCTGTTTTATGAAGACTAATCTTTCTGTAGCTGCCAAGAAACCTTCAAAATTGCTGGCTTGAAAATGCCTTGGGAAGGTAATAATCTAAGTAATAGAGCAAAGCCTGGCATTCTTTTTATAAAACATTGTGTAATTTTCTCTGGCTCTTGGAAAAATGACTTGTATTCTTAAGTGCAGGATCAAGATATATTCTAAAATTCTACCAAAATGACATGTCAAAAGTTTCCTCATTTATTGGTATAGTTGGACAGTTTTTCATATAATCCCTTCCTTCAATATTTTTAAAAGTTTGCAATTTATGGTTGTAGTGGGTTTTAAAGCCTGCATGTGCATTTGATAATAACATGTTATGCTGATATTTTTTTATTTCCTGGAGGAGTGTACTTAATGCAGATGAAAGTAATAAAAAATGATCAAGGAGTAAAAACATTTTTCCTAAGAGGCATAGCTAAAGCATTTGGGATTTTTCACTGCAGAAGGGAAAAATGGGACTATGCTTCAGTCATTGATTTAATATTTTCCCTTTTTGTCACCTTAATAATTACAATTTGCTGACAATATTTGTAGATTTTGGTGGCTCACAACTAAGGCGTGCAGAAACGGAAAAAGCCAGACTGCATCAAGATGCTATTTTTTTCAATGATCATAGGTGAATCATAATTAGCAATACAGTTTTAACAATTTCATATACTTTGTGGATAGTATCATATACTAAAATTGGTGGGAAAAATATCCATGTTGTTGCTACAGAGTCTGAACACTGTATTGTAATGTATGCAGCTGCATATTTTAATAATATATCCTGATGGATAATTTAGCACACATATATTTCATTTACTGAGAAATATGCTACCAAACCTGATTAGCAGAATTATTTATTTATACATCTGACTAATTTGTGTGCCATTCCTCAAAGACTCTAGATATCTTTCACCCCTAAAACAGTACACCTGTGCAATAAAACGTTATAGCAAAATTGAATCTGAAGCACACACACACTGCACAAACACTTCTAAAGGCAGTTCTTATTGCACCCTGCAAGATATGTCATCTCCTTCTCCAAATTCATTGGGGAAAAACTCCAATTCATTGGGGTCAACCGATGAAAATGCAGTTAGCCACACTGTGACATCAAGTCTTTAACTGCCCAGTAACCTGCAAACACAATCTCGGCTTTTAGAATGTAATTGTCATGATAATGAGTCTGCTGAGGTTTGCACTGAAAATTCTTTGGTGGAATAAGTGCCTTTGGCTGGACTAGTTATTGATTTTCCCTCCCCTCCTCACCCCAATAGCAGCAATGCATCTATTGAGCTGCTCAAGATAATGAACCTTGCCAGACTTTTAGCTTCAACAAATCCTATCTAGAGAAACACTTAAACTGCTTGAAATGAACCAGGATTTCCACAATGGATCTCTGGGTGTGCATTGCTTTTAGCTAAAAGACAAGGAAGGATAAGGAGGTAAGTAACTAGAATTCCAGCTGTTCAAAGGAGCCCCCAATACAATACTGTATTGTATTGTGGGTATTCAGCAAGCTATGCAGTTTTCTAGGATGCTACAAGGCCATCTTCCCTCATTAGTGTCCACCGATCCTCTGCTTTCCCCAAGAGAAATTGTTCTGAGATACCCCATGTGAAATGGGAGTGGCTGGAAGCTTACCCAGATGCCTTCTTGATGGCTGTCAATCCACTGCCTCTGCCATGCAGAATACAATCACCTGCCTGCCTTCTGAGACCTTTTTCTTTTCTTTTTACAGAGCATTTGGGCACTGATGGAGAAAGGGCAACCAAGAAATGAGCTACCTACATTATTAACTGGAATGTTGATTTAGTTTGCTTTAAAACCTATATGCCTTCAGAAACCAACAGGATAAAAATAGCCTAAACGCACACATACATACAGTACATAGGCACATATTTCCCAACCAGGCTTTCAGGACATCCAAACTTCAGTCACCATTCTATGCTTATTCAGCAAATTCTGTCTTCATTTATCTGGCTTCTTATTTTTTCCCCCCCTTTCCATTTCCTCCATAAATATTTATTTATTCATCTTGTCCTTTCCCCCATCAAGCTTACTAATGGCTCTCTCAGTTTCAGGAATGAGTGTTAATATATATATGATGTATTATCCAGCTAGACAACTCTGTTGTCCAAATATGGATTGTGCTAGATTAGGGAGATATAACCAGAGGAGGACAAACTTCAACTATTGTACGGTTTCTCATTTCCCCCCACTATCTCATTCATTTCCTCTCATTTGTGCATCAGTCTGCAAATTCTTAAATCCAGACAAATGCATCTTTGTCTGCCTATTTCTTAATACATTTCTGTACTTCCTTTTTCTAATAAACACATTTTTGAAAGCAGTCATTAAAATGTAATGTGATTGTGTTGTTTTCTCTAAATATATATAAGCACCCCATTTATGTGCGTGTGTGTGTATGCATCAAACTGGAGATCTGAATGTTGAAAGGATGTCCATATTGATATGTAACTGCAAAATAAAATGCATAACTGCTTTTTGGTTCTCGTGTGGTGGCGGCGCAGTAGTTAGAATGCAGTATTGCAGGCTAACTCTGCCCACTGCCAGGAGTTCGATTCTGACCGGCTCAGTGTTGACTCAGCCTTCCATCCTTCTGAGATCGGTAAAATGAGAACCCAGATTGTTGGGGGCAATATGCTGACAGTGTAAACTGCTCAGAGAGTGCTGTAAAGCACTACGGAGAGGTATATAAGTCTAACTGCTATTACTGTTGCTATATGGATTTTGTACAAACAAATCACTCAAGTCAGTATTAAAATTAGGACTGGGCAAATTTCTCTTCTCTTCCAGACTGTTGTTTAACATAACAAAATAGGCTGTTCTGTCAATAACTATATGCTGTGAATCAAAGCCAACAGATAGGCTTGGGTGCATTGAAGTATTTTTTGGAAATAAATTAATTCATCATTCATCCATCAAATATATGAAAAAAAATATTGGCTTAATTTTGAATTGTTACTTATTTTATATTTTTGCCAAGATAATGCACTATATTTTCTTTTATATGATCGATTTTCTTGCAACTGCAGTATTTTTGTCTTTCTCTAATGATCCTCCCATTTCAGTGTCTTTCTCTTTTTGTGCTTCTGAATTGTGGGATATAAAATATGCTACTGCTACAGCTAAAAAAAGTAGAAACAGAACTCTATTTTGAGCAATGCCTGAATTTTAAGCCTTGTGTGCCATTGTCTGGCAAACACTAGGGGGAGCCCTCAGGCTACTTTTTTTAAAAAAAAACTGCTGTCCTAGTCAGGAAGGAGTATAGGTAAATTCTACCAGGGATAAATATTATTGGGCTTTATTGCTTCAGGTAACAGTAACATCAATTTAAGATTGAACAAAGATCTTGAAGAGCTGTTCAGTGCTTAGATAATTCTCTTTCCACCCATTAAATGAATTTGTGGAGTGAAGTGTGGTCATACACGCTAGCCACCTAGGCAAACATCTTTGCACCTGCTAATCATGTCCCCTAGTGATACATTTAGGCAGTATTTATTTATCAAATTTAGGTACCATCCATCTCACTCTCAGAGTGACTTGTGTTCGAACAGCATGCTAAACCCAGTCAGCCACTTACACTGTCATTACTGCATATGTTGAATCTTGCAGTACAGTAAGTCCTCGACTTACAATAGTTCATTTAGTGACTGTTCAAAGTTACAACGACATTGAACAAAGTGACTTATGACCGTTTTTCACACTTATGACCATTGCAGCCTCCCCATACTCATGTGATCAAGATCCAGACACTTGGCAACTGGTTCATATTTATGAAGGTTGCAGTGTCCCAGGGTCATAAGATCACCTTTGGCGACCATCTGACAAGCAAAGTCAACGGGGAAGCCAGATTCACTTAAGAACTGTGTTACTAATTTAACAACTGCAATGAGTCACTTAACAACTGTGGCCAGAAAGGTCGTAAAATGGGGCAAAACTCACTTAACAATGGTCTTAAGAAACAGAAATTTTGGGCTCCATTGTGGTCGTAAGTCAAGGACTACCTGTACTCAGTCATGCTAATTAGGTGAAAGATCACAATTTTGGTGAATATAAAGACTTACTACATCAGGGGTCCCCAAACTTGGCAACTTTAAGACTTGTGGACTTCAAGTCCCAGAATTCTCCAGCCAGCTATGCTGGCTGGAGAATTCTGGGAGTTGAAGTCCATAAGTCTTAAAGTTGCCAAGTTTGAAGACCTCTGTACTACATCCTTCTCTCCTGATTGGTGTCCTTGTACCAGGTGACTCCTGGGAGGGCTTGAGAATGACCAGACAGAGAGCTGGTGGGGGAAGAAGAGGGAGACTTGAGCACTGCAGATCATTGTGTTTCAGAGGGATATTCTGTAACTGCCAAGACTTGGCCACCCCAATTGTAATGGTGTTTCTGATTTTTTTTTGTTTCATTTCCTTGCAAGATTGACTGGGAAAATTGCTTCAGTAATATTTGACTTAGAATAATTACTGGGTTAGTATTGACCATGCCCTGATCCTGAATTGAGCGCCTTCAGTAGGTTAGGAATTGAGTCCAATGTTAGTATGAATGTGTAGGTTATGTGGTTTTCTCCCTGCATCTGAAATCTGTGATTGGCCAAGATTTTTCATGCACCTTGTGTGTACAAATATACATTTGTATGAGAATTGCCTTTAGTTTTGCACTCACAATAACTGCATTAAAGATTGAACCTGGAATCTTATGCCCTGTTATGGAACTAGCCTTTTTTTTTTTCAGGCAGAAATGCTATATGGGCTAAAGAAAGATAAAGATTTCCCACCTCTGGTTGTGTCTGACTTTAGGGGTAGTTGCTCATCTCTTTTTCCTAGCCAAGGGAACCAGCATTGTTAAAAAACACTTCCATGGTCATGTGGCTGGGTCTATGACAATTTACCATGGCCAACCCACCACAGCCAATTCACCACGGCCAACTTGCCACAGCCAATTTGCCAGGCCAACTCCTTGTGTGACAACTCGTTGCAGGACAAGAGTTACACTAACATCAAAGAAATAGTGGAATAGAATGATTAAAGAAAGGATGCAAAAGGTGGGCGTGGCTTGGTGGGCATGGCAGGGGAAGGATACTGCAAAATCTCCACTCCCACCCCACTCTAGGGGAAGGATATTGCAAAATCTCCATTCCCACCCCACTCTGGGGCCAGCCAGTGGTGGTATTTGCCGGTTCTCCAAACTACTCAAAATTTCCGCTACCGGTTCTCCAGAACCTGTTAGAACCTGCTGGATTTCACCCCTGTTGAAGGGCCCCGTAAAGGACCCTTCAAGCAGGCACCTTTAATGTGCACCATTTAGACAAATGTGTTTAAGAATACTTTTCTGATCTTTGCGCATTAACTGTGCAAAGATCCAATAGTGATTCAAGAGTTTGGGGTTATTGGGAGGTAGGAGTTAGTTTAGAAAATGTTCATGTGCAGTTGTCTGGCTTTAATATTTTGCCACATGTTAAAAGCTGTCAAGTAATATGCAATATTTATATTGAAAAGTAAGCTCTTTTCAGAAAAGTTCTTTTTGCCACTGCACTCATTTTAAAAAATACCTTCCCTTTTTAAAGCAACTGATTGCTTTCTTTCTTTCAAGTTGCATCAGTCCCACTGTTCTTGGAACTGCTGTTGTCAGTCGCATCATAATAATGGCCATGTCCCCCTAGCCTCCTTGTTAAGATCACAATTTCATTTCCTGTGGCTCAAAAGAAGAAGGAAACGCAGAAAAACAACAATTAAAGGAACTCACCGAACTCACCAACAGAAGAGCGGGGGAAACAATTACTTAAAGACAATTCAGGAATTTGAATTAGGACAATAGAAGAAGAAACAACTAGCTTCCCCCTTAAAAAGAAATGGGCAAATAGGAGACTGCTAATTAAAGAGATGGTAGCCTTGAGAAAATATTATTTCAGATTGCAAGTATTATTATTATACTATGTAAACATTTCGTCTGAGAAAAAAACAGTCCACCTTTGTTTGAATTTCCTTAAAGAAATAAGAAACAAGTATGGGAACCCTCCCCCCTCCCAAGTAAATATCATATTGCCTCTTTTCACACAATTTACAGGTAGTCCTCACTTAACAACCACAGTTGGGAATGGCAACTCTGTGGCTAAGCAATGTAATTGTTAAGCAAAAAGCATTTGATTATGACTTGCATTTTTATTGCTGGCTTCTCATTGACTCTGCTGGTCAGAAGCCATCTGTGAAGCACACAAATTGTGGTCATGTGATCACAGGATCACAGTAACAATTGTAAATGCCCACTAGGTGTGAAGTGCCCAAATGCTAATCACATGATTGTGGGGATATCGTGATGGTTGTAAATGTGAGGACCAGTTGTAAAGTTACTTTTTCAATCCATCATAACTTTGAATGGTTGCTAATCAGGGAAGTTGTTAAGCGAGGAGTGCTGTACTGATTTCATCCTTTTCCTGGCTTTTACAAGACATTCAAACTAATGAAACACTCTGGGTTTACCTCATGGAACAGGTCAAGTCACCAAAATTAAAAACCAAGATTAACACTACCAAGTGTAAATGACCTGGTTACGTTTATTGTGCTGTGTGTGTGTGTGTGTGTGTGTGTGTGTGTGTGTGTGTGTCTGTATGTATATCTATAATAGGGAAATGGTGGTGGGGAACATACATAACAAACAGAAATTGGACTTCTGGGTGAGCAATAGCACGCTAACACCTCTCTGAATGAGCGGAGATGATGTGGCCATGACCGAAGGACCGGCTAGTTGATTGGTCCCACAGAAACTCTCTGGAAAAGGATGGGAGCTTCCCCACTTGTACTCTGGATGGTTGCTCCTCGTGAGGAGACTGCAAGACAGCAGGTTACTGAAGTTTTGAGTACTGTCCATCAAGCTTTTGATAGGAATTAAATAGGGTGAATGAATATAATCGTGTTAGTAGTAGTTTTACTCATAGAGCACTTATAATTAAGTACAGTACAGATACAAAAAGGTTTTATGTATTATAAAACAATATCACAATAAAACAGTATAATATTCAAAATAAGGCATTTTGCAGGATCCAATCTGGGTCGGTCACCGGGACCAGAGGTTTTGTCTTCCGAGTTTTCGGACTTATGCTGGAGCCCATTCTCAGGGAACGTCTCTCTAGCAGCCAGTCCCGGTGACCGACCCAGATTGGATCCTGCTAGAGCCAGCTGCTAAAGAGAATAAAGAGAAGTTCCCTGAGGATGGGCTCCAGCACGAGTCCAAAATCTTGGAAGACCAAACCTCTGGTCCCGGTGACCGACCCAGATTGGATCCTGCAACATTATTCTGGGACACGTATATTTGCCTTCATTCATAAGGCATTTGTTTTGATTTTTTGAACAATAAAGGTAAAGACCAACCAGATAAAGATACATCCCATGAGGAACACAATATACAGTATACCAATATTATAATAGATAGAATGTGCTGTCTGTTATATTGTGTATTCTTTCACACTACTTGATTGGTTGTCTTGAGGTTTATGTTTGGGATTAGATCCTAAAGTTTGGTCTATCTCCCCTTCCAGATTTATCTTAAAGTCCTTTGGATAAGCTGAGCCAGTTGTTTTCCCAAAACATTCCTCCTGGTTCTTGTGAGGCATAGCCCATCCCCTGCCAGAAGCCCTTCATGTAGGCAATTTAGACCATGGTCTAGGAATCCATGAATTAATTTGCATCAGGTCTAGATGCATTTACAACTCTGAGAAGACTTAATTTCTGCCTAAATGCTCTGATAGCTTATGACTAGTTTAAATGTGAGGCTGAATAAATTTACTTTGTAAAACTTGGAATCTTAATTTATCAAATGTAATGGAGACTTCGGTGAAAGCTTTATACCTATGCATTTTATATACTCCTGGTTAGGCATATAGCAGCCAGTTTCATTGGGACTACAGTATTTGCAGTTCTGGGGAATTCTTATACGTCCTTTGCTTTTTGCTAATACTGCACCTACTGTATATATCACTTTCATTCTTGTTCTCACCTGCAAAAGATTGCTGGTAGCCCTGTGGTGATGCTGCCCACAGAAACTTGTCCACAGTATCTTCTACTGGTGCCTATGGGTTACCAGTGCTGAGAAAACTGGTTCCCCTGCCCTCCCCCCCCTAGTGCTGGGAAAACTGGCATAAAAAAAATCCACACTTTTCTCCACTCAACATAGATGCGAAAGAAACAGGGGAGAATGGTTCCTGTGCTGCCAGTTCTTTGATCGCAAAAGTGATCACTCTGTGGATTGAAAATCTGAACCTCTACTTTGCTCTATGGTTGAACTTTTTATTAGATGCCAAAAAGTTTCTAATGCAATCTTAAAATATAGTAATAATCAAGGGAGACTATGCGCTTACAGCAATAAAATTGTAGAAAGCAAAAATTCTGGGTTTGTTGCTATATGGTGTATATAAGGGTGCTCCTACTTTAGAAGCTGTACAGTCTAAGCTTCTGAAAGCTATACTCCATGTCCATTACTCAGCTTCAAATGCCCTTGTTTGGTAGAGCTTGGCACATTTGGTAGAGCTTGGTGCTGGGTCAGGTTTTGGCTGAAACAAATTCTTTGGGTTGAGTCTCTGGATCACCTCATGCTACTAGATAGGTTTTTCCTCATCCCCGAGGAGGCAAATTGATTCTGATATGGCACATTGTGGCCTTGCACTTCAGGCAATATTATCACTCAGACTAGATAAAGCATTAAATGAACAAACAGGATTCAAGATTTAGATCTACAAAAAGACAAGGCTAAAATCATCCATCCCTATTATATTGCAATTGTCAGTTCTCCACGGACAATTTCTAGGTACCTCTATAACATCCTACATGTTTCACATATAAGATTTTTTTTTACCTTGGCTCAAATTGATGCACTATCTTTTATGAAGATATACACAAAAACACAAGTCTCACATATTGCAACGGTATACAGTATGTGTTTGCTCAGATATAGAGTCAATAATTCATGTATTGCTACATTGCCAATTGTACCACCCATGGCATAGAGGGGGGAAATGGAAATGTAGATGGGTGGAAATTTAACATTTATTTTGAATAAAACTCTCTGGTTGATTTTGTGCCTCCTGTTCTTTTTCAGCTAAATCTACATTGGAAGGTTGCTATGAAGACAAAACATATTTTTTGCAAAGTAAAGACCAAGGAGAAACCAAAGTGCTTTCCAGAGATTCCTTTGCATGAATTCAGTGAAGACTGTAAATTATGGGATAATTCAGCCTTCCCCAGCTCCCAGAATTCTCAGCAATGGTCATGATGGCTGGAGATATTTACAGTATGGATTATATGAGATCGGCCAATTATGTTTATTCAACAATCTATAATTAAAATTGTGACTTGTGCAATGTGAGAAGTCAGCCATTATATGCTCACATTTTTGTTCTCATACACTCTTTCCTGTTGTCCCCAAATTTAATAAGTGCATGAAAGACCCACATAATGCAAAGTTCAAAGGTACAGGGATAGTAGGTCAAAAGGTTGCTATTTCTTAGCTGGCATGCTCTTATTCAGGCATTTTGCCAACCAATGATGCATTTTTTATGATGCTCCATGGCTATATTCAATCAACAGGCTTAATTGGGTTGAGCCTGGTTAAGATTTAGTCCCTGCATTTCAGTAGCTTAGCTTGTGGTGTAAATCCAGAGCATGTTATATAACCAGGATGCATTGCATGAATGACCATTGCTCAACAGATTCCTGAATCCCACATAACTTTTCCTTTCCTTTCCTTTCCTTTCCTTTCCTTTCCTTTCCTTTCCTTTCCTTTCCTTTCCTTTCCTTTCCTTTCCTTTCCTTTCCTTTCCTTTCCTTTCCTTTCCTT